>JAPMOQ010039601.1:2530291-2587521 GCA_026543055.1 Argiope trifasciata
AAGTAATTGATCTGACTGGTGAAGGAATAGCAAAAACTCTATTGGAAAGATTAAGTGAACTTGATTTAGATATTATGAATTATAGAAGACAAACATACGACAAAGGTAGTAACATGGAAAGAAAGTATTAAGGAGTACAGTCTAAAATATTTTCTCTGTATCCGCATACAATTTATGGTTGTTTTTTGTTTGTTTGTTTTTTTGGTTAACACATTCTTTTAATTTATTAATTTGTGATGCCAGTTCCAGTAGTATATACAGTACATAAACTTTTTGGGATATTACAACGTTTATATTGCTTATTTTCTGCAATGGAGAATTCTGCAAAACATTTAAATGTTACTCTTAAACAATTACGTGACACTCGTTGGGAAGTCAAAATAGATTAGGTGAAAGCAGTGCATACACAATGTGAAGAAACTTGTAATGCCCTGGAAGAATTTATTAAAATTTAAATGATGTAAGTAACGATAATACAGCGGTATCCGAAGCTAAAAATGTATTAGATGCTAGAAATGTCATTTATTTTATGTTTAATAATATTGTTTGCTATATTTTCTAAAATTAACACTATCAAAAAACTATTTCAAGCAGAAACTTTTTGTCCATCAATTGTTCTTGCCTTGGCTTTCAATTTAGTCAATAAAATTTAAATTGAATTCCAAAATCTAAGAACAAACTTTAACACATTTTTTGGGGGAAGCAAAAGGGCTAGCACATAATTTGAACATTTTGCTGAAAAACGTATTCGAAAAGTGAAAAGATTATGTTCCTAAGTTATTAAAAAAAAAACTCTATTGAGGAATTTAGATGTAATTTTTTAACATTGTAATTGATACTATTATTCGACAAATAGAAGATGGATTTTAAATTTAAGAATAATATTTCTGATTTGAAATTAATCACTAATATAAAACCTTTAGAAAAATATGAATTAGAGAAAGATTCCGCAACACTTCGTAGAGTTTTAAAACACAAATATAGATGGAAAATTAATCTCAGAAATTTCTTTACTAAGTGATTAGATTCTGAATGAAAGAGGCGTAAATAAAGCAATACATACTAAATTATAATTACTAGGTTGGAAACTATGAAACGAGAGTTGAATGACTGTAAAACTAAACAGAAAACGCCCGTTTCATAGTTTCCAACCTAATATAATGAATTATTTCTAAACATATTGACTGTGCTAAAACTTTTCTTTACGTTGCCAGTTACTATAATAAGTGCTGAGCGCGATTTCAGCAAATTAAAATTAATAAAAAATTATCTTCGGCAAACATGTCTTCAGAACATTTAAATGCACTTGCTGTATTAAGCATCGAAAAAGAAATTTCGAAAAAATTGTAATTTTTCTGAAGTAAATGATATATTATCGAAAGAAACCACGCATTAAATAAATATGCATTAATAATATAGGCTCAGATTTCGTATTATTATTATTTTGCTCTACCGAAAAAAAATAGGGTCCTATATGACTTTTTTTACCCAGGCCCCTTTGAAAAGAATACCAGATCCAATCATAAGGTTTTTAATCTACTTTGTAATCGGCTATAAATATATGGTGACGAATTATGTTATGTAAATTTTTGTTTATATATTTTCAAATTTAAATCATTATAAGAGTTTTCCATCAGATTTATGATTGTCACCGCCACTGATTTTCTGTATGCGTGAGTTCTACAGCAATTCTTTGTCAAATACATATTTTAAATTAGTCATTGCTACCATAAATATATGTTCTGCATGCTCTAAATTTGATGCTTGTAATAAAACTTTGTGGTTTTTCGTTTTAATTTTTCAAAATTAAATCAAAAATTAGGTGTGTAGTTTTGTCAAACTAAATAAAAAAAGTTCATGATTTGATTCATACATGAATAGCCTCTTAGCCGATGCATTTCCAAAGAACTGCACCGTTGCCCAGGGAACACCACGTGGAAATGGGCTACTTTAGTTTCCCGCCCACCCACCCTCCTTCGCTGCATCTGAAGATAGTTCTGATCTGAAAACTGCATCGAGCAGCCGACGACAGTTTTGATGTTAAACTGCGTCTTCTTGCGATCGGTATCTCACTGGAATGTCCAAGGCTAAGCAGAACTGGTAGATCTCAAAGGATTCTACAACTGGCACTCCGACAGGAGCCATCCGTGCAGGCAAACCCAGAGCAGAGCACAACTTGTAGACCGCATAGGATTCTACAACAGTGATTTCTGACTTCTGGGTAGCAGATGGAGCCAGTTTCTCTGGAAGTTCTAAAGCCTGGCAAATCCTAAATACCATGTAAGAGCGAACCACTGGGGTGGATTCCACTCTAGTCGCAGGTGGATCATATCGTGTAACTACACCTTGATCCAAATCGGGATCGAAAAACAGACCTCCGATTGAGGGTAAGTGGGGGAACATGTAATATTTCAACAGTTCCAAGATCGTCCACAGGACAATCCATCCAATGATGGCCGTAGCCTCATTGAAATCACAAAACACACCAAGCATAGCTCAGCAAAAAAAAAAAAAAAAAGTCACACAACGATCAGTTGCAAAAAGAGAAATGATTCTTAACAGAGCAGCAAAATGTGGATTCATTATTTCATCGATTATATTGTTTGTATTTTGTGCGTTTATTTAACAATAAAGAGTAATATTTCTGCTAACAACACTAATAAGAGTGATTGTTGAGACCTTCTGCATCCAATTACTGAAATATAACCAATGATTATTACTAAGTTAGCAATAGAATAAATCTAATAATTAAGCATGGGATACTAGAGGGGGAGGTAAAGAGGGGAGTTAATATCTAATTAAATTACATGGGTTTAAATTTTTATATATATATATTGAACATTAACTAGATTTTTCCTGAGGGATTTGAAATGAATATGATCGATCGAGATTGAAATTGATTAAAATTTGTAAAAAATGTATTGAGTAAAATTTGAGAACAAATTTCCTTTTTTTTTAATGTCAAGAAATAAGTTTCTGCCATCTGCTGTATTTGAGGTAAATTACCCTCTCAAAAGGAAGTTAAAACCCTCTATTGTTGCCCTTAAGTTATTACCCTATCAAAAAAGGTTAAACAAAGGAAGTTGAAGGTAAAGAGAAAGTGAAAGAAAAAGAAGAAACGCGTAAATTTATGCTGAATAATGAAGAAAACCAAATATGCAGTTTGGACGCTCATTTGTCAATCATATGAGTTTGCTATATTACAAACTCATAATTCCATACGAAATTATTTTAATGATAAAGTTAATTATCGGATTAAGTCACTGTTACTACGTTTACACGCCTGTGAACAAGCAGAACGACAGACGGTCATTTCAAATTTGAAATACTTTGGATGTGAAATTAGAAGCATCCTAGCCTCAGGGTAGGTCTCCTTCCCCTTGATCTGGTCGTTCCGAGTTCGAGTTCTGGTTTGGGCAGGGTTGATCTTTCCCTTGTGTTCTATCTGTGAGGTTTTCCCTGTAAAAAAAAATTGTGCAAGTGAGTGTGTGAGTACCATCTGCGTATGAACTGGAAGTCAGACTTCTGCCCTCTGATACTCAGGGGGTTTTACTCTCAGAAACTACTGAAACCCTTTTTCCGTTGTAGCATGGGTACAACATCTTCAGATGTTAAATATGTACATCAAATATTACTCTTTCAGTATTCTCTATTCTGTTGCTATAGTGTTAAATTACTTTCAAACTATCGAATTTCCTCTGAATGCACTTTGTTCAAAATTAGATAGAGTATCCAGAAATTGAATTGAAGTTCAAGTGGTACAAATAATACTTAAAACCTGGAAAGTGAAATACAATAATTTATTTCGTTAAAATTTAATAATATTAAATATAATTAGTATTTTGTAGCTTTTTTTCTATTTTATGTTAAACTCGTCTTTAATAAGGAATCCATTTTATACATGAAAATACAATATTTTGAAAAATGATAATATAAATAATTTATATAGCTTCTTCTTACATTCATCCTTTAAGTTTTATATAATTTCAGTCTTAAACCCTCAGAAACCACAAAGACGTCAGAAAAATTCAAATACATTTTAAGTAAGAGATTAAGATTTCATGAAAATGATTACGTAGCTGTTGTCAAGCTTTGTCACAAGACACAAAATATAAATTAGAGAAATGTTCCAAAACTTTATGAAGTTTTATAGCGCAGATGTAGATGGAAACCTAATCCAAGAAATTTATTAGCCAAGGGATTTTATTTTGAATGAAAAATATGTAAATAACTTACAAGACATGTTGCAATGCATACTAAATAATAATTATAAGGAGTTGTTTCTAAATGTATTAACTGTGTAAAAACTTTTCTTTACATTGCCAGTTACTACAGCAAGTGCTGAGTGCTCCTTTAGAAAATTAAAATTAATAAAACATCATCTTCGGTCAAGCATATGTTCAGAGCGCTTAAATGCACTTCCTGTATTAAGTATTAAAAAAGAAGATGAAAAAAAAATGTAATTTTTCTTAAGTAATTGATGTATTAGCATTAAATAAATATTCATTAACAATATATGTTCAGATTTGTAATATTATTATTATATCTTTTCAAAAAAATTTGTGCCCCAAATGACTTTTTACACCTAGGCCCTTTTGAAGAGAAGGTTGGCTCTGATTAATAGTGAACTAAAATCGAATTTGCCTTTTAGACACATTTTTTTCCAAATCGATTAAAACAAAAATTAGACATAAAACCACACTTGTAATCACAAAATTCCATACCAAATTTGATATATTTAAATTACCTCGTTTGCATGTTTCGGAAAGTACAGATGAACAGATAGTCACTCTCTCATTGGATTGGGCTCAAAATTTGATAGGTAACCACATTATAATTTTCAAAGAATGTACTGAATTTTATCTATCCAGTTCGGTATGTAATTATCAGTAATTTCTTATGTAACTATATTCAATCAGACCGACTTTCTTTGAACAGATTTTCCTCAAAATTTCATAGAAATCTGCAAACTATAGTATAATCAAATTTCATTCGTTTTACACAAAGCGTTTCTGAGTTATCTTTGTCTCAGACAGATTAACAGACACTTTTTAAGCATGTTTTTCGAACTCAGAGGGTCTAAAACGAAGAGATTCGTCAAAATATTGAGTTCTACCCAAAAGTAAAATTATTTTAATTTCATCTTTAATTTACATCTATAATTTATTTAAAATTTTAAACTCGTTTCTCTCTTGATTCACTGATATGTGGCCTCGCACATACTGAAAAAGTAAATAAATAAATCGCTTAAGTTTTAATTAAGTTTTGAAATTATTATGTTATTGTTCTCTTGTCATGAAGGCACAATGTATAAAATCTAAAGCACATCAGCAAATGAGTGCAAATTTAATTTCAAAGCTCCACTTTTATAAATAGGAAAGAAGTCGAGTTGAATTAAAGTATTTGTTAAGTATTTTTAAAGCATATTTATTATCAGAAAAAAAAAAAAAGAATATTTTATTTCAAGGATTTCTTACTCATTATTATAAATATTTTGGAATGTTGAAATATTTTTTTTTTCAAATTCATACTAATCGGCTCTACAAACGGTAATTTATTTAATCAATTAAATGTTAATTAAGTTCTGGGAATATTACACTGTTCTGTCATTATCGAGTATATATAAGTTTACAAAATTTAAAAATCTTAGAGCATCAAAGAGTGAAGAATGGTTTGCAAAATTCCAATTTTGTAAACATGAAACAAATCGTTGAATAGGAATTTATATAAAAAAAAGCAATTCAGAATAATTTAATGAAAGTTGGGATGCATCTTGGAATTTTTTTATGTTTGGATAATCGCATGAATTTTATTAATTATAATCAAAATATTTGAAAATATTTTCTTTATCAAATCATCTTCAAATTTTAGGTGTTCGACACATTGAAGATATTCAGAGATCTATGACAGTAAAAATATAATTGGGATGTGACTTCTGGCAACTATTTGACCACAATTTTCAAGAAATAAAGTATCAGTTCCTTTTCGTGTATTTGTTACTAACTTCCATTCATCTTTGATCAAACATGAAGAAATGAATTCCAAAATTATTGAGTTAATAAAGTCGTAGTCAATTATTGATTTACCTTTCCGAATTTCACGAAACCTTTTAGCATTGCTTTCAATGAAACGAAAGTTAAAATAAAGGAATTTAGTCAGGCATAGGAAGGCACATGAGAGACGAACTCAAAATTCAGTTGCTATCAAAAGAAGTATCGCAACAAAGTAAAAAAAGGTATTAATAAAATGCAGTACAGCTAGCTAATTTCATTAATCGCAAATTAACGTTAATAAACTATTAACTTATGATACTGTACAACAGGCGTAACTGATATCTTGTTCAAAATTTTTGAGCCTTACTCAATAACATCAACCTTCGCGAGTTTTTTGACGCTAAATCACTGGAATTTAATAATAATAGTCAAAAATCGAATTTGCATTTCATGCGCTATTTTCCAAAATGATTTTAATAAAAATTTGACATAAAAAATATGTAGAAATAATATATATAAAATTGAGTATGCTTAAGAGAAACTGCATTTTTTACACTGTTTTTAACCCATTAACACTTATGACAATTATTCCGTTCTTATCTCTCTCTATATCTAACGAATCAATATGTATTATTAAACGTTTAAACCAGTTATTACAGGAATCCATTAATCAAATTTTGAAATTTTTACTTCTTTTCCAATTTTTTTTTTTTAAGTAATGCAATGAAATAGAAGGCAATCGTTACTTTTTAATGTTTTGTTATATTTTAAAGCATTTTTAAATTTATGGAAATCTTTGATGCAATCTATGGAAAGATTTTATTTATTTTTTGATTATGCAAAAAAGTTAATTTTAATTTTACTTTACAATGTTTTTATTTTGATGTTTTAAGCATAATTTAAAAGAAATTTACTCTTTAAATTAGTTTGAGTCTCAGTATAGCTTGTATTCAATATTAAAAAAAAATTATTTATGATATGAGTATGTACTCACTTGAAAGCCTAACCTCAACTCATAAGCCTCTCGACGTTTTCTTATATATAATAATTATAATCCTTGAAATGTAGTCATCTGGTAACTAAGATTTTGAGTCTACATGCTTGACTTTATTCTTTTTCGCGGTAAAAAATATAGTAAATATAATTTTAACAAAAATTAAAAACAGTTCGCCGTAGTAGAGAATATTTGCTTTTAACATTCATTAGATGGCACCTGATACATACGCATATGTATTAAGAGGTGAAATTTTCTAAATGAAGTTAATGAAAAGGGAAATGAAATGAAATTCCACCATATTTTTGAAATAAAATTGTAATATTTATTCCTATTAGGCTTTATAATTTCACATTTTAGTTCATATTCTTAGTTTACCCAAGTTTTCACAAAAATGTCAATAATTGAATAATAAAATATGTAATAAAAATGAAATTTCATTCTTAAATTATCATGCAAATAATACAACATAATAATGAATAATTTTTGCTTTTTCTGTAACAATATATTGAAGAATCTGATTGAGGGATTTATGACTGTTTTTGAAAATTAGAAATCTTTTCACAGGAAAAAGGGAATTGGTCTAAACTAATGAAATTCATGGTTTTATAATTCAGCCAGTTCTTGTCAAAGTAAAAATTAAATTTTTCTTTTAACTGAATTAATTAATGGTATTGGAATACTTGTATGAAATTTTAAATTTTTTTCCCCACCAATATGTATAACTTCAAGTATAATTTATTGTTATTTAAAGTATTCTTCCAACTTTAACCCATTTCCTGACCCTAAGTGTTTAGAAATTATCCATGAGAATAGACATTGTGTATTAGGATAAGACAATGAGAATGGTTTCCCCAAAGTTTTTTTGTATACTATATAATAAAGTTATATATTCATCACACACAAAAATTGTAGAACTTGAGTGAGACTATAAGAAAACATGACTGATCAAATTTTAAGGAGAAAAGAAAATCAGTCATTGTGTAACAATTGCATACTCTTGGTGAACAATAGTAATGAAATATCCCTCTTTAGCATGAACCCAGCTTGTCCACCTTTTTTGCTTCTCTTTACTGCTAGCATGTAGTTAATATTATCAGTTGAATGATCTTACCTCTAAAAAAGTGTTATCCTTCTTCAGCAATAAAATTGTATAGCTTAGACAAGAGTGAGTTTGCCACAAGGAGTCAGATTATTATTTTTCAATTCAAAGTCATGAACATGAGAGTGTATGCTTAGTAATATAGTAAAGAAAAAGAGTAACTCATTTATTAAACACATGCTATTGGCGAAAAATCTGTATATAACAAACGCTAATGTACATGACATAGAAATCTCTCTTACAACATATTATCAAGTGAACACTTTAACTAATCTATGATTTCATCAGATATTTTTAGGCTTTCTACAGCTTGTTTCACCTGTTTATATTCCATTATAATTATTCAATTTATCGCCTTCACAAATTAACATGAGTGAGATGAATATATATACTTATGCATAAATATAAATTTTTAAACAAGAGCACTTTTGAGTACTAAGAATTATCATTGTGTACATCAAGTCATCACTCATTTTCTGGAAGCTAAGCCACTGCAGTAAGCATACTTCTTTATGGGAAAATCTATCCACAAATAAACTCATTGAAAAACACAATGTACTTCTTCAGAGAAGGAGCATACACTTCAGTCCTCAGAAATATCTTTAGCATTAGAAATTCACTAGATTTCTGTTTTCACAACAGTATGTTGTGGTGATATACGAGCAGAATTGCTGTTACTTTGTAATTCAAACATGATCCATAATTTTGAATTTCCTACTCAGTAGTCCTCATATAAACTCACATTATATCTTAATCAGGGACAACACAGTTTTTATGAATAAATGATGTAAGCCAAACATGAACACTCAGAAGTTATATAACAGATAAAATGCATAATAAATTAATCAATTAAAAAAACTAATTTTAAAAATGAAAAAATTCAATTTCAAAAATTTGCATTTAAGTGGGAATGCATCATATTTGCTTGATTGAATCCTACATCAGTGCAACAAAATCAACAAATTTTTTGGAATCTAATTTAAAGACTAATCTACTATCTTCTGAAGCTGAATTTGAAATCGCCACATATGTTTCACTCATTAGCAGTTTTAAATGTTGCAAACATTTCTGATCATGTTCATGTAAGAAGAAAAGAATATTTACTGAATCTGGTTACATATTTTACCCTTCATATTTTGAGTACTTAGTAAAAAATAGAATTTAATTCCTTTAATATATTTCATGATTTTTTTTTTGAATAACTAAGTTATGATGGTCATGAAAATATTCCATTATTATGATAAGTAAATATGTCTCCTTCATTGTGATTAAAAATAAATAAATAGTATCACCTACATACTGAAAAAGTAAATCACTTTTGCCGTTCAGTTTGCAGCTTAAAACATTAAGTAATACTTAAAATTCAAGGAATTCCACATTCAATTTTTTAAACATTTCATCAAAAATGAGCATTCTATTTAAGATAAAATTTATTTATTTATTATCATAAGATATAAACTTTGAACAAAAATTAAACACTAAAATGTATTTACACAATGATATCACAGATTGTGTATGGCAGTTTTGAAAATCTTAATAACAGAGTTTGACAGATTAATATACAATATTTTTAAAAACATTTTAGAAATGAAACTTTTTGATACAGAAAAAATAACCTCAACTAATTGCACTGTACGACATAAATGCACATGAACATAAAATTAATGGTTGAAAAAATGAGTGGAATTTCAAATATTTATATTAATTACCCAAAAAATAAACTGATCTGCATTTCAAAAACTGACTTAACAAATCAACACATTTGGAATATGAAAACACACAGGTTATATGTTAAAATAATAATGATAAAGAGCTATTAAAACTTCACGTGACAAATATGTGCTAGATTGTACCGTGAGCTTTTGAATGAACAGAAAACAATCAAGAGGGCATTTTATTATCACAAAGACGTTGTGTTACCAAGAGCAAAATAAATGATTTTTTAAGAAATTAAAAATATCTAAGATTCTTTAGTATGTTTCATATTTGATAAAGAAACTTCCACTTAAAGAAAGAAGAATTAAAAATGAAAAGAATTAAATGCAAAAAAAGGTACATGAATTAAATAAGGAAATCTTTCCTTATAGAAAGAATGGATTTATGGTTAAATTTATGTTCTAAAATTATTCTTAAATGAAAATTGCCTAACTACAAATAAGGCTTCCCAAAATTTTTCAGCAAAATGTAAATATATAATACATTCATATTACACAAATGAGAAATGACTTAATTACAAACAAAGTAATTTAAACAAAATATATGACAACATAATAGAAATGAGTCTTAGTTGATTATATTATTTTTAAAAAATCATGTGATTAGTATGGGAATGAAAGATATATCATACTAAAGTATTTATAACAGAAAGTAAGGAAATGCATAATTTCATTTATAAGAGAAATGTCCATTTTCCTTTCAATAATATGGAACTTCTTATACAAACTTTCATTATTTTCTGATGTCCAAGAACTAAATGCTTTTCCTTCCAGATTTTTCTTCTTCCTAATATAAAAGCATATTTTTCTTTTACACAATCTGACACGGAGTTGTTACAAAATAAATGGCAAGACATTTCCAGCTTCTTTATTTTAAACACCGTGAATCAGTTCAAAACAATTTTGACAAATATGCACAGTCTGTTTTTCAGCCCAAAGCTCAAGTGATATTTTAATGAAATTTTATACAGATTTAAAAATATGTACACATAGAAAAAAGAAAATTGCCTTCGAATTTCAATAATGTACATTTAAAATGAGTAATGAGTACAACATTAAAATATGTTTTGAGTATGTTCCAATTAAACATGTCCAAGCAAGTGCTTTGCACAACAGTGTACCACACTATAGCTCTTACTTTTCTTTTTTTCTTCAAATTATTCATTTTTCAGTCAACAAAACATGAAGTGCATTCCCAAGTTTCTCATGGAAATTAAGTAATTGTTTGTATCCTTCTTCTATTCTTGATCTAAAATGGAAAATGCACAAATTAAGGAAAAAAATGGCTATAAATCTAATCTATAAACAGCAGTAGAACTTCTCATAGCTAAGTAGAAATGCTTATTAACTTTGCTGGAGCATCAAATGTAACATTTAATAATATCAACAAAGTGATATATGAACTGAAATCTAAATATTAAAATATATTATATACAAATACACTCTAAAATCTAAATTTGGCCTTAATACATTTCCCTCCCCCCATTTTCTAGCCTTATAATGTTTTTCATGACTATAATTACAAAACTATAGCAATTATTAGGTTATTAAATTAAAATCTTTATATCAGAAGATGAAAACACACTTTCCCTTGATTTTTTGCTAATTCCTTTACTCGCTGATAGATTAATTCAGAAATTCAAAATATTTCAGCTAGATATATCCAATAAAAAATGTAATCATTCGTGGTAATAATTTTGCTTTTTGTACCAACTCACTTCTAATCAAAAATAAGGTTTTTGTAACAATGCTAGCAATATGACTATGCTAAATAATATAAATCAGGCATTGTTTATAATACTTTTAAATTACAAACAAACCTATTTAAAAAGAATATCTAGAACAATGTTAGATGTAAAACTAAAGATTTTCAGATTTATAAAACATAAACTGTAAAAGTGAATAATACAAGTATGCTTTATAAATAATAATAATAATAGCTTTCCAAAACTTAATACATATTTTTATTGCATTGTGTTTAAAATATAAATTTCATAAGACGTATTAGCTTATTTATCTAAAGCTCCCCTCCTCCTTTTTAGATTACTTATAAAAGTTGTCACTAATGGAGTTGACAACAAAAACAATTTAGTACCTATAACTTAATTAATAACAAAATAAAATTTAAAAAATTCAGGAATATGTACCTGTTTTCAGGTAAGCGACAAAATCTTTCAAGAAGTTTCGCTGAAAAGTGTTGCGTGCTTATCCTTTCAACCTAAAATGAGAAAGGAGGGGAAAAAATGCCTATATTAAATGAAATAAAACATTAAAAAAATAATTTTAAATTTTTTTTTTCAAAAACTCATGTAAATCATGAGATTTTTTTTATTAAAGACATGATTTTAGATATTGTCCTTTCTTGAATATAAATGATTGATTTTCTTACATTATATATAGATAAACTAATATAGAAGAACATTTTACTTTCTCAATACCTTTTATGAATATTCTAAAGAAAATTGGAAGCAAATTTTACAAGTTACTAGCATAATTTCCATTTTTAAATTTTACAAACACCAAGAAATATTTATTTATTTGTATTTTTGCTTGTTCATATATTTGGGCACTGATTTTTACAATTATGCAGATCACTTAAAATCCCTCCCCCTTTACAATAATTTCATTTGAAATACTGTTTTACATTTGTTGAGATCCTCAAACCTTTGAATTACAACACCAACATAATAGCTAACCCGAAGTTTCTTCCTCTTTAAATAATAATTGAAATTTATGCATTTCTTTACAATAACAAAAACCTTTAGAGTACTTTTGCAAATATAGACACTTTCTACACAGCAGATAGAATAAAACTTCATCAAAAATTGAGAACTTGTAAATTGCAGATAATCAGTATGCCTAGCCTGATTGTCTTCAAATATTCTATATTTTCCTTAAAATAACATCTGCTTTCCATTTAAAAGTTTTATATTCATAGTGAAATGCTGTATGGATTATGTGTAACCCACAGTACTAAGATCTAAAATTTTATAGTTTGTATAGCACATCACAGCCCTTTTTATGGGGTGGACTTCATTCATGCATTTTCATTCACAGATTGTAATTTAGACTTGAATCAGTAAACGATCACCTCTGAACCAGTATCCCCAGTAGTATTACTCTCGACAAAGAGGACTTTGTGACCAAGATAGATTTATATGTGCATCAGTTACCACCACACACATGGTTTCTTTGTTTCTCTTTTCTTATTTTCCTATATATATATTGATAGCTTTTTATTACCTTCGCCTTTCTTGGGCAAACAGAAGAATCAGGTACATGGTGGACATTTGTGCCAAATTGCAGTTTATTGTTGGCGACTTATTGTCAAATTAAACAAATATCATTTTCTAATAACACTGAAAGTGTCTCAAAATGTGATGTCTCAAAAGCAATAAATCACCAATTTTCTGCACATGTGTTTTGAAATTTTAAAAATCCCAAGCCAAAACAACACATTGTTCTCACGTGATTATTAAAGTTTTTATGTATTATGAGCATAAATGTAAATATTTTGTAACTAACCTGAATATTCAATGATGGAACAAGTTCCTTTAAGATCTTATGCAAATCTTTAAAAGCAGAGCCATCTGTTGAAGATGATTTAACAACAAGAAGCATTCTGAAAAAGTAAATAAGTTTATAAAAGTTGTTTTCAAATAATATACATGAATATTCATAATTTTGTCTTTTAAAATGCATCTGCAGGAATTCAATAATTTAAAAGGAAAATATAAAATAAATTTTCTTTAAAAATAATACTTATATTTTAAAATATGTATATTTTTCCTAATAAGTATAATTTTAAAATTTTCACTAATTTAAAAATACTTATTGAAAAATTTTCAAATTAGTATGACAGAAATTTAAATGCCATGGTAAACTGTAAAACAACTAATTTCTAGAAATAAATTTCCAGCACAGAAAATCGTAAAATTTTATAACAACATACGTTACAATAGAACACTGTTCAGACATCATAGTACTTTAAAAAAAGAAAAGAAAGAAAAAAAAAAAAAAAAAGAAAATTCCCTTTCATTTTCCTTTCCTTAATCGTAATTTTTTTTTTTATCTGTCAAAAAATGGATTGCCTATCAATCTATATATGCATGTAAAAGCAGCTGAAGATATCAAAATATAAAATACAAAATTCAGTATATTATCTTATTAAAATTGTAGTTCTATGACACATTTTGATTTAATTTTCAAGAAATAAAATAAAAATTTTCAAATTGCATATTTGGCTTTCTTTCTTATATTATTATTAACAAAATTCTCAAGTGTTAGACTCTGGGAAGAATTCATAATCACTCTTGCATTCACGATCTTTCTTAAAGTCAATGGTTTTAAGTGCATGTGAGTGGGGGGGAGGGGGTATAGGTCCACAATGTTATGCCCTTTTTAAGAAAATATGTGAAAAAGTTTCCAGAAGACTAGTTTTATTAAACTACTAGGCAGGTCTAGGAAAAAAGAGCATTGATGCCAATTGTAGAACCACACAGTACTTATGATCTTGACCAAGGTCTATAATTATATGAGGAAATAAGTCCATAACTTTATATCTTTTATCAGAGAATATGTAAGAATGTAACTAAGAAACCACTTCTACTGTTTATTAAAAATTTCAAATTTTTCACAAAAAGCTGGCATGAGAGGCAATTTCCCTCAATCTACATTGGCAAGTAAATTCAGATGATTTAAAAGTCAATCACAATGCAAAAACTTTTTTTTAATGATCAGCTGAAGAAAACTTTCATCCCAAGAAGAAATCATTAATAGCACAAAATAAATAATTTCTAGTTAATGTTACTTCTAAGCGATGTGTGTAAATGCCATGCATTTTCATAGAAAAAAAGTACAATTAATCAGTTTGAAAACACAAAGAAAATGGGAAAAACTGGTCATATTCAGGAATTCTTTTTTAAAAACTAATAAATATATTTTTTAAAAGAATGCATATATATATATATATATATATATATATAATAAGAGAATCTGTTAAATTTGAAATTGTTGCATTATTATTATAGTTTTAAAATAAAAAATAAAAAAAAAGTCCAAAGAAGAAGAGGGGGGAAAAGTCACATGATTTAAAATCTAATATCTATTAAATGAATTTATTATCCTAAGTAATAATGGTCCCAAACAGCTAAGATAATAAAATATTAATAAAAGAAGTTTTAACTTAATCAACTAAGCAACTTTCAATAAAATGCTCAAAATATAAAATTGAATATGGTAAAAAAAATTTAGCCTGAAAATTGAAAATCTCATTCAAATGCCCTGGTTCTCCCTTTGGAAGAAGCCCATTTTTATACACTAATTTCTTCCTCACTAACAAAAACAAATGATGCTTTTCAATACTTTTAATAGCATTCCAAAAAGAAAAACTATAAAATTTATGGTTATTTTATGAACAGATATTAGATTTATGTCTTCAGATTCTTATTTTTGTGCAATTTAAATTTCTTATGTTTTACTTAGTAACATCATGCTTAATAACAATGTCAAAAATAATACTGAAAAAGAAAAAAAATTCACCTTTCCATGACTTCTTTTAATCGACTCAAAGATGTTTGTAATTTTGGCATGATACGAATAAATTCAGATTTAGGAGGAAATGGAACACTCTTATCATATATAAGGTCATGAGGTATTTCACAGAAATCCAAAGTACATCCACTAAAATAGCAAAATAAGAAATTATAACAATTTATAATTCGATTTTTAAGAAATTTAGAAGATATTTTCAAGCAAAAAGGATAAGTAAAATTAACATTTGTCTTAAAAATTACACATTTTATGTTTAAATATATTTAACTGGAAATGTATGTAAACATGAAATTTAGTTAATTATAAGTAATCGAGTTTAGAGTTTTATATTGCTACAATAAAAACAGCATGGATTTATTTCTTTTTCAAATAAAATTATGCTTTGTTTATTTGATTTTGTATCTATGTGTATGTGTATAGGTAATGATATATCTTAATTTAATTCAAATCCAAAGTAATTTCCTAATTTTTAAATTAACCCATACTACCTCATTTTAAATGCTCCCTTATTTCCTGATCTAATTTGCATCTTTTCATTTAATTTTGAATATTTACTCAAAACAAACTGCTAAGTTTAAAATTTCCAAAAACATAAAGGAATAACATTCCTTAATGCCTATAACATTCTTTTAAAGATATCTAAAATTCCTTTTCCTAAGTTGGCATGTGACAAATAAATCCCTATGTGTTTCCCTTAGTAACATCATCAGACTAAAATTTCTATTACTATGTAAACAGAATCATTTCTTAATCATCAATCCTTTTTCTTATGCATAAATAATGCCACCTGTGTGAAATAAATTGATATTTATTTCTATATATAAATAAACTGTCAGAACATTATAACCTGTGCAAGTTGAACTAAAATCAAATAAATTTATATAAGAGTTTTAATACTTTAATTGTTCAATATAGTTTCAATCAAGTTTTACATTAAATTTTTTCCTTGCTTGCATGTTTCAACATAGGTTATTTTTTAAAAACAAATAAACTATGTTGCAAAAATAATCCTTCGAAATTTCACAAAGTTTTCTAACAATTTGATGCTCCCCATATTTAAAATAAAAAAAAGATGCTTGGGTTTGATTTTTTAAATTCTAACACTGGTTGAATACTAAACTAATTGGAGCCAGCATTACCCTCTTCAAATTCTACAGTCTATCTGAAGAGGATTTAACCCTTAATTGAATTAATGCACATTAAAGTCCTACATATACTGGAATTGGATCTTCAACCCAGGATTTTATAATTATGAAGTTAAAACTGCACAGCACAGTCACTCTATCAAAAATACAATCAAATACATTTTAAGTCCAATAAATAAAACCTAATTATTCAAATAAAAAAATCATATTTACCACAGATGATTTATAACTGTCCAGTTGTGGTTGAAAACCTCAATACAGCAGCTCATTTCTGTTTGCCTTATTGCACTGTAAATGATAATACAAATTGAAATTCAGTTAGAATTGCTACGCAAAAATAAATAAGATATTAGACATTAAATGCACTTGAAGTAAAACGTATGTAAATTATTATTATTTTTATTTGAATTCATCTGACAAGTATGAGTTTTTAAGTACTATTTTGGTTTCGACATCTAACTAATCAACTCAGCTCACTGTAAAATTCAAGAAATTTAAGTATGTCTATGAACTTAAACAATGCATTTTCACAACAGTAATATATAGTTATAAACATGGTTAAAATGTATATTACGTGAAACTTTCTTTTTTTAATTTAAAAGACTGGAATGTATTTTGAACATGTTTTAATTCATTTAGAGAGCTTTTAAAACAAAATAAAAAATATTATAATAATAATACTCAAATAAAGTTATAACTACAAAGAAATTAACACAAAAAATATAAAAGATATTCATCAAAAATCAGACAGGTAAGCAAAAAAAAAGATACATAATGGTCGGACTGATAGAAGAGTTTTGAAATTGCATTTACACAAGAAGAAAAATCATTTATAATCGCTATAAGGTTAAGAAAACTACAGTAAGAATAAATGCTTAAAACACAATATTAAATATTTGAACAAAAAAAAAAGTCTTGACAAAAATAATGATTATCAAAGTAAGAAAATCCAGTTTTAGAATAAATCTCCCAAACTTTTCCAGATTTCATTGAGCATTCCTGATTTTCAATGCTTAAAACCGGCTGACCACTTTGATTGTTTAATTAAAATAAAATAAGAATTTACAATATTTTTCTTACTTTTCAATGCTTATTAAATTTTTTTCACTTTCACTCAGGTTAGAAAATGATTCTTCAGTCAATTGTTTAATCTTTCGAATTTCTGCAACAGGAACTTGAATGTCTGGCCATTTCCTTTTAATAATAATGAACAGGTCTTCGATTGTCTTTAAAATGCTTAAGCATTCTTCTCGTTCTCCCAAGAAGCCTTTAAAAAAATAAAGAACAGATAGGTTAATACAAATAAAATAAGAGACAGATTGACAATGAATGATGAGCATATGTAGCAAAATATCATGTAAATGTGTCTACATGAACATACAAAGTAGTCACAGCATCTATAGTTGCACTTGCATTTTTTTCTACTGGTTTAAAAGAAAATGGAGAAAATCTAATCCTTTATGTCTAACAATTTTCTTTCTGCTATTCAAACCTTTAAGAGTTTTTTCAGGATCATTAATTAATAATAATTAATTGAAACTTTAAAGCTTTGGGGTAAACAATTTCAGTCTCACCATTTTGCACATAATACAATATAAATTTACTAAATTAAATAAAATCTTGTCTAATGAACAAATGTTTTAAATCTTATCTAATAAATTTGCAAATATCAATTTTTTTTAAAAAAAAAAACTTCTTATGTAACTGGCAACTCAATGGAAGTCATTAAATTGGCAACACTTTAACTATGAGACCACAAAATGTTTGTTTTCTCAGAAATATGAAGTTCTTAATGAATTAGTTTAAGATAATTCATGAGTTTTCCCTCTATAATTTTCAAATGTGAAAAATATTTATGCATTAAATTTAATCCTTAAGTAAAATAAGATTCCCATACCTTCTGGACGTTTTACTTTTTCTTGAAGCATTTCGAATTTTGCTTGATCTTCTCTTGCAAATAAAAATGTAAAAACAGTCCTCCAATATCTAAAAAAATGAAAATAAAATTGTTAACACAATATTTTTGCTAATAAGGAAAACAACTTCTTAAAAATAAATTAAAACTATAATAGTTTGAATAATTTAAAATTTTTTAGTTCAGATGGAACAGATCCCCACATTTACAAAGAAAGACTTTGTCTTCACAAAGACAATATCTCATATTAATAATAATGAATTTAAAAACAAATATGAATCATTAGTAACAGCCAATTTAAGAAGTTTTTAAAGTAAAAAAAAAAGCCCAAATACTTCTGAAATTTTTTAACTTGATATACTTAAAAAATGTCAAATTTCACAATTAACAGGAAAAATTTTTAATTTAAAGTTTTTAACATTCAACTTAGAAAGAACTTTTTAAAATAGGGTTTTGATACTGATTGGCCCCTTTCTTTTTCAATTAAAAGAAGATCAAATTCGTGAACTTTATTGGTTGTTCTTGGAGTTGTATATTCTTGCTTACAATTTTAAAATTTCAAAAAAATTTAATTCATGACAGTTTTTTAATTAATGTTTTGTGCTTAAAAATGAACAATATACAATGGTATTGCTTACATAAGAATGAGAAACAAAAATTGTCCGGTACACAATACATGGAATTAAGTTTTGTACGTTCAATAATGGTAATTCACATTGATTGAAAAAGAACTTTTAAACAAAAGGCAAGCAAATTTACAAAAGACAAAACAACTTACCTTACGATTCCATAAAGTATTCCTTTCAAAGTGTGCCTTTCTACTGGGAAGAAATACCTAAAATAAAAGATTTAATTTATCACTCATTAACATACAAAGTGCATAGACAAATTTTGAATTTAAAAAAACACACTTTAAAGTGCACCAGAAAAAATATATATAAACTAATTTTAACAGAGCATTTTTGCAACGGAATTTGATTTTAAATTATACGTTAATGAAGTAAGTGACCAATTTTATAGAAATATAAACATATAAATTCAGAATACAAAAAGCATATTAATTTCATTAAGTATGTAAATGAAAGTTCTGAAAGTTCTTTTCAGATTTTTTCATATCTCAGCTTATTTGTCCAGATTTCTTGCTAATATATTCCCCAACACAATAGATTTTATTAATAGAGAAATGTTTCAAGTCAAATAGTACATTAGTTTTATATTCAATTTTAGGAATGTCCTTTTCTAAGAGCAGTTTCTTTATCTGCAAAGAGATAAAGAAATTAGAGAACAACTTTCTTCACATCAATGGCAACTATTTCATTTGCAATCTGTTCTTTTCTGATATTTTGAACAAGCTGATGTCGCTAACATTCCAGATTTGTGAATTTATATATAGAAAATTCTTTCATTTACATAATGTTCATTTAAAACAAAACAGAGAACTAATGAAATAAGAATGTATATAAGCAATTTTAATAAATAATCAAAAATTTTAATCTGAAAGTTTAAAGGGCTGAAAATAAAAAATCTAAAAATGTTTACATATTACAATTTCTAAAAGAATTAAAAAACTTTTTACCATGCATCTCCATATGCTATATCCATCTCTTTCTCAAATAAGGGATCCAAGACTTCTTTTAATAGCTGTCTTGCTTCTGACAATTGAGCATCAATTTCCTAAAAGTAATTCACCAATTTTTAAATGCAACCAAAATGCCTATCACATTTTTAAAGAAGCAACAATAATGTATTAATGGTAAGAATTTGATTAGATATTTTATCAATTGTCAATAATTTTTAAACTACAATAATAATCTTTTAACAATTCTTAACACCCATTAGCCAAGGAAAATACTACAATGTTTATTTCAAAAGAAAACAAAAGGGGGGAAACAAAAGAAACAAAAAATTATTTAAAAATAACACAGTAATATTTTTGAATGTTTGGGAAATTGTGAGTGAACATAAAACGAAAATATCAGCAATATTGTCCATTTTCTGCCATCTGTAACATCCATTCATACGAAGACTGATACTTCATAATTCAACAAAAACATCTCGGAGAAGAAGAAAAAAAGTTATTATAAAATATTTAAATAAAAAAATTGTTTTGGAACTATAACAAATGGCTAAATATTTTATATACTGTTTTGAATACCCAAAATTTAAATTTTCACTATCATAACACCTGGTATGATCAATTTGATATTCGAAGGAAGAGGGGGTGGGGGGAGGCAGCTCCATATATATCTTTTTTAAGTAAAAGAAATCCAATAAAGCTTAAAATAAAAAAAACTAACAAGAGTTGGGCTTTAGTTAATCTGCCTTTTCCCATAGTATACAAAACTATTTTCGCTAAATATGTCTATATCTTGACGTTCTGAAAATAAACAAAAACTTTCAGAGAATATATATATATATATTAGATCTGGTGGTTAAACTTTCTCTTCCAAAAATGTTTTAGACTATCAATAAAAGTTTGATTTTCCTCATTAGCTGCCAATGATGTTTCATTTCAATTATGAAAGAATACCAGCAAATCAGTATGTTTGATAAAAATTACCGATTTAAAACATATTTCCAGTTTTATAATAAATTTCCTTTATTCCCTCTGAACTCCAGAATTTGCAGGTGGCTGGCCAGCATGAATAACTATGGAAATTGTGTAGATATTGGAGGGTATACAATTAAATATCTACAAATTCTCCACAGAAGAAGCCCCTCCCCTCCTCACCCATATAATACTGATAAAATTTAATCAGACAGCCCCAACTGCTGCAGAAAATGACAATCACTTCATGCCTTAGCAATTAGAATGATGGCAGAAATAAATTTCATGTGGAAAGTTTTTAACCAAATTTAAATACTCAAGCTTTAATAATATATATTCTCTGACACTTGGTTAACCAACTACTTAGATGGTTATAAGAACTGATGAGTAAAAACTTTAGAGTACCACTTACTTAAAAGATAAACATGCATAACCAATATCTGATTATTGAAATGTTACTGAGCAGCAAATTAAGAGAAGAGGCAGAAGTTCTCATAGACAGCTTCTTTAATTGCCATTGGAAAAATGAAAAGAGAAAGCAATATAAAGATTTTGGAGGGTAAAGTAGAAAGGAGACAGCCTAAAGATGATGAACTTTTGAAACAGGGAAGGTAGAAAAAAAAAAATGATAGAAATAATTAAAAAACTAACCAATTCACACTTTTTGTGACTTGATGTGTACTTCTGTTCCAAAGACTTCTGCTCAGCCAAAACCTTGAAAAAGTCCTAAAAATATATATATATTTATATTAAACCTGCAACATAAAAAATATAGTAAAGCCTTCATATCAGAACTGGTTAAGACTGTAATCTTTTTACTCAGTTAATAAAAGCTACTTTTAAAACCATGGTTGGTTCATTTTATAATTTATAATGAGTAATTTTTCCCTCCATTCAATAAGATTTTTTTGAAACTGCTCTTTTAAAATTATAGAATCAGGCTGTAGATTTTACAACAAATTAATATTTGAAAGATTTATTATTATTATTTATTATCAGATTTCTTACATGAAGGGATAAAAATCCCTAATGCTTACAACATTTTTTTAAAGATACTTAACATTGCCATGCCTAAATCAAAGTCCAAGAAATCCTTATCAAAATCTCAAAGCAAAATCAGAGAGGGGAAAATTTTTTTCTCTTTTGTCACAATGCAGCTTTTATGATCATTTCATGTACAAATAAGGCCTCCCAGGATAAAATAAATCGAAGTTAAAATTTCAAGTTTCTTCTATTTGGTCACTCAACTGCTAAAATATTTTTACATTTATTTTAATATTATGCACAAATTTTGAACAATATATTTCACAAAAGGTTTAAAAACTAACAATATTTTAAATAAAAGATTTTTAAGATTTTATGTAATAGTATTATAATATAAATATGTAATTAAAAATAAAATCAAGAATATACAATAGAAATCTTCAATCCCCATAAGGATTAATGATATTACTGGTGAATTCAACTATATTCTTTTCCTATTTGTTGAATCAGAAACAAATGTCAGAGAGATATAACTTTTAAAATCCTTGAGTACTTCCAATCACATCTTGATGAATCACTGTCACATGAAAGCACAAATTTTCAACAATTTAATAGAAAGTAACATATTTTTAAACTCAAACATGGCTAGGAAGGTGCTTATTGTGTTGAGAATGAAACACGTAAAACATCTATATCTCAATGGATCATTTGGCACCTTTTTAATGAGTTAAGCATTTCTAAGAAATGATGATAAGGAGCCTACATAATGATTTTGAGGATCAGAATAGGAATGTAATAATGAGAAACTTAGGTTATAGATAATATCCTTTAATCTAATTTGAATCCTAATTAATTTCCTTATTTTTATTCTAATTTATTCCTCATAATGCCATTCTATAATGCTGATCCAATTTCCATCTATTTATTTAATTAATTTTCTACGTGACTTCCCAGTGCACTCTTGAATCCATGATACAGATTGATTCCTTTCTTATTGCTTCTTCCTTTCATTTAATATGCCTGTCAAGATTAAACCAATTTGTTTAATCTTGATAGGGATATTCAAAAACTTTTCTCGGCCAAGTATCTGCTAAAACATGATTGTATATAAGAGGATTCACAAATCATATATATTACAAATTTTCTTTGTTTCTACAGCAATTTTAAGAGAATGCTCAAAACAATATTTCTTTCAGTTCAGGGATACAATAATTTTCAACATATTAAAAATTAAAATAAAGGAGGGAAGATGAAAAATTAAGTCATAAGAAAAGTAGAAGGGAAAGGTTTTTCAAAAGATACTGCTTATAATATGAAACCTTATAAAATATGAAAATTCATTCTACTCAAGAAAATATATAAATAAAGCAGAGTTATAATACTAATATATAATAATATAAATACATTAAATTATTGATTCAGCTAATAAAAATACTCAAATTTGATTTAAAATTTCTTATAATAATGGGATAAAGCAACAGACTTACTGGAACATATGTAGCATTGGGTAGATTCTTTGGTACATTTTCTAGAAAAAGAAGTAAGGGAAAGTCAATACAATAAAGAAATAATTGAATATTATAAGACATGAACATAATAATGATGAAAATGCATAAATATTTTCTCTTCAATCATAATCTTCAAAATATTATATATCCTTCAGTACATTATCATTCATTGCATCTATGTAAATGAGGTTAAGTTTTAGCATTCAATTTATTGCCTACAGAAATGAAATATTGGTTAGAGATAGCTTAGGATATGCTATTTGAAAAGTAAGGAATATGCCAGCAGAATAAATAAAGATACTATTTTTTATTGATAATAAAGATAATTTGGGAAGATAGATATAAATAGATATGAATTGTTGCTTCTTTGGAAAGAGCATATTCTCCTGATTCCAGGATAATGAAAAGTCATTGCAAATAAGGAAGGAACTCTAGTCAGATAAATGATGAATATACAGTAAACTCTCGCTACAACGATACCCGATACAACAATAACTCCCTCTACTACAATAATGTTTAGTGGTCCCGGTGATTTTGCATATAAACTAATGTTAATCTGCCCTCAATATTGCGATATTCTCTAGAACAATAAACCTCTGTAAAACGATTTTTTCAATCTAAATTTCAATATTATTTTCTCCCTTTATAATAATATTTTGATTTTTAAATGCTTTTTTTTTTTTTCGTTTTCTTTTGTTATTTTTTCCGTCTATTAAGACTCATTGTGGATATTGTGGAAGTTGGTGGGAAGTAACAGAAAAAACCATTCGGAATTGCTGGAAAAAGGCTGGTCTTTGTGTTATGGAAGATAAGAAATCTGATAATGATGAAAATTCCATAGACAATGATCTCTCAGATAATCCGTATCCCAACTTGAAGAAACAAGCGGTAAAAAGTTTGGAATTAGTGTAGAAGACTATTTAACAGCAGATGATGATATTATGGTTTTCGCAGGAGTTACTGATGAAGATATTCTCTCTGAAATTACTGATGAGATAGGAAACAATGATGAAGATGATGATGATATTGATGATGATGATAATACAGGTCCATCGCAGTCCTTATTGTCATCCCTGGAAGTTCTTCAATCTGTGAATTCTCTACGGACATTTTTTTCAAGCCTTCCGTCGACAAATGAAGAACATTTTCGTACACTAGACTCAATGCATACAGTATTGGTGAACTTAACAGTTAAAAAAATGAATAAACAAACAAAAATATTGGATTATTTTCAATAAAAAGTGTTTTCAGGTATGTGAATATTTCTGTGCTTATTTTCTGAATTTATCTTATTTATTTATTTTTTTAGTATTTAAACCACTATTATTAGTATTTTACAAAATAATTTCTTCTAAATGTAGACTTAAAAGTAGTATGTTATGCACCTTAAACTAATACTAATAATAAAAAAACTCTTATTAAATGCTCAAAATATGTGGGCCCTCGATATAACAATATGCCTCTCTACAACAATATATTTATTTGGTCCCTAAAATATTGTTGTAATGAGGTTTCACTGTATTTTCTAGAGATATGATAACACAATTGGACAAATAACCAAGACTAATTTAGAAGGAAAAGAAGGCTACTCTCAGCATTAAAATCAGTCTTCCCTTCAGTTTTCAATCATTGTCTCAGATCAATACCGAAAAATCAAGCAAGTCTTTGTGCATTGTTGCTATATTCAAAATAAGATGATTTTGAAATATTTTAACTGTCAAGAATATATTATTTTCATTCTTTGCTGAAACACACACATACCAAGTCCTTTCAAAAATGACTTAAGTTACAAAACATTATCTGGTAGAGCAAGGGCAATAACATATGCCTGCAATAAAGTAACTATGCTAAATTAATTGATATAGGTTACAACGGCCCTAGTTTCATTAATAATAAAAAGTTACATTTTAATCATTTTTTTTCCCTAACTGCATATTTGAGTTATGAAAGCAATAAATATTTAAATTTAAAAATCATTGGTTTAAAATAATATAAAATGTATAAAAAATACAAAAACATTAAGTACAAAATAGAAAGAAAAAAAAAATCTTAAGATACATACCGTCAGTTACTAAGTCAGACTTCAGAGTATTCAATAAAGACATTTTGTCATGCACAACTATATCACAGACCATTGCCTTGTTTGCCAAATTTTTGTCATTTGTGAGTAAAATCACTTTTTCTTTGGGCACTAAAAAAGTTTGATATAAAAATATTATATACAGGAATAAATCTTTATGCATTAAAAAAATATTTTTCAACCACTAGCCACAATCTAAGTGATACTTAAAAATAGTAGTAATAAATTTATAACATTCAGCTTTTTCATGATCTACTAATATCATTTTTAACATATAGCAATATAAGCCTAGAAATATTGAAAATGCAATTATTCAAAAACATAATAAGTAATTTTATAAAGTATATATAAGGATCAATTACCTCTTTCTTGTAGCTTTAAGCAACATTCCAACAGTTGATCATCATTATTTCTACTAAAATCTTTCCGGCAGTTCTTTGCCTGAAAAAATAATAAATGTACATAATTATGATTTAATCTTTAAATTTTAGATTATATACAGATTAATCATTAAATATAATATTAAATTAAAGCAAATCTTACTACAGTACACAATAAATATAATATCTAACAGATTTATTCTTCCTTTTACGCATCAAACCTTCAATAAATACATAGAAATGAGCTAAATTAATATAAAAATTGCTAGGATGAATAAAATATTTAAATGAATTTATATTTTCTCATGCAATCTCTAAAAATATTCTATCAATTCAGAACAATATTTATTAGCTGGGTTTTTATTTCACTGTAAGTTTATAATCACTCAATACTTTAATAGAAAACTTTAATAACAAACACTAATAAAGATATATCAATTTAGTAAAAGTAATTATAAATAAGTTTTAATTCAGAATTTTATACATACTTGTTTTAAAATTTTGATCATATTTATTAAAAATTTAAAATAACTATCAATACCATAATTTGAATACACAAAGCAGAATACTGTGATAAAACTTATGTCCTAAGTAAAATGATATTCTTATTAATAAACACATAATATAACTTAATGGAGAATAATTTATTTTTTTTACAAATCAGAAAAAAAGATATTAAAGATTCCAAACTTTCTACATATTATTATTTGGCAATTTGATCTTTATAAATAAGTGCAGAAATTTTTCTATGTATAATTAATAAAAAATATGTAATAGCAAGATAAAAAAATAAAAATTACTAAAGGAAAAAACTATTTATGTCAGCTTAGTATAAATAATATATATAAAAATTTTGCAATAAAAATAAAGATATGTATTTTTTAAAGATGTAAGGAAAAATTACCTCATCTGGATGCTGGAAATGAAATCGTGGATGTTTAGCTTTTAGTAATGTATTCAAGTAACGTATAGCCTCTCCTGAAGATTTCATAATGTCATAAGTCTAAGCAATAAATAAATAATTTTTTAAAAACCCACAGTGCACACATTATACAATTGTGTAATAATTTTTTTCAAGATCTCAATCATCCAGAATATATAGTTTTTCAACACTAGTCAAAGAAAAAAAAAGGGAGAGGGGAGGGAATTAAATATGATACAAATTTAAGGGATAAAAGGCCACTAGTAAAATATTTCTTCATACAAAGATTTACAAAAGTATATATGTTAAACAATGGATTGAAAATAAAGCTTATCAAATATAAAACTAAAATTTTACAGAATGAAATTATTGTTATGCCTATTATAGTTCTCATTTATGCTTCAGAAAGCTAGAAAGTTATTCAAAATCATGAATATATTTTAGACATAAATAATTTTAAAAGAAAATTTTTGAAAAATTCTTATGATGGCATAGAGTAGGATGAATTATCAAATGGGAAGTTTATACAAGAGCTTTAGGTATATTGATATTATAAAATTTATTTTAATGAATAGACCATGTCAGATAAGTGCATCAATTTCAAAATCCTTCTTGCAAAACCAATGGGAATGGGATACTGCTGCATTAAAACACTGTAAAAGCTTCCTATATATATTTGATAATTTTAAAAGGAAAACCATAAAGGATGTTTTTAAAAATTTAATCAGAAAATAACTAAAAGACTATAATTTTATAAAATTTAATATGCAATTACAAATTACACATTTTACAATATTAATGAAAAAAATAGCAAATTTTACCTTTCGCATGTTAGTATCTTTAGAAACTCCGGCCTATATTTAAAACAATAAAAAAAAAATATCAATGAACATTTTACAATATAAAATATTAACATTAAATAAAACGCATAAGACGATTAATATTTTTTTACCTTTGGTCTTGAACCATTTTTCTTTAAACAATCAAGTTCTTGAAATACAACCCATGGAATAATAAAATGGGGAGGGCCACAACCTGAAATTCAAATTTCAGGAAGGTTTTTTAGAAATAATTTAGAATTTTATAAAAAACTGTAGAATTTCAGAATAAATATCTCTTTAAATTCTGTTATATGATAGAAATTTCAAAGAAAAAATAACAATTACCGTTTACTGGAGTGTCCTTCATTTCATTAATATATGAAAGTTCACTAATAAAGATATTAGTATCTACAACAATAAAGTATCTCTCCATCTAAAAAATAATAATTACATTATTTATTAACATAAAATAAATAACTAATACACATGGTAATGCTGAATTTGAAGAACAGTTATAAGAATTTTTCATAATTTACCAGAGATCCTTCAAATGCAAACCCAAACATTTCATCTATTCTCACCAAGTCACTAGAAGACATCTAGAAAGTAAAAACAATTACAATAATGCATAATAAAGAAACACATTTCAGAAAAACATGAACAGAAAGGAAAATTGTAAAACACTTTGTAATGGGAGAGAAAGTTTTAATCTCATTTATTATATAAACTTACTTAATTAGTCTAACTTTAATTTAAATTTATGGTAACAGAGGACTAAACAACAGATTCAGATCTAGTTCAACTCATCATAAATTTTGCTTTGATACCATTTTAAATTTGGGGTGAATGCTAAAAAGTGTATTCTACCTTGTGAATTTAGAAATTCTAACTCGCCATCGATCTTAGAAAAACTAAATGGTCGGTTGCTTGTGGAAGCCAAGGACCATGGCCGTTTAAATTGTTGCTTCTTTATATTTGATAATTCGAGCCATAAAAGTTATTTGAATGATACTAGATCTGATGTGTCAATTATACCTTTATCTAAATTAAGTTATCGGAATCCTTCAGAATTTAAACTGTTTGCACCTAATTCAACGCGAATTAAAACTTATGGAGCACAATTAGTTAAACTTGATCTTGGTTTATGAAGAAAATTCAGCTGGCAGTTCATAGTCCCCAATGTTTCAAAACCTATCATGAGACTGTTTTTTTACAGTATAATGGTCTTCTACTTGACTTAAATCGAAAACGATTGATTGATTCCCTAACTTCGCTTTACTTGCTAGCTAAAGTAACAAGAGGTCCGTCTTCATCTTTGATGCCACTTGACTGTAGTAGCCAGTATCCCGACATCCGTAAACTTTGGAAATTATTCAACAATATCGCATCAGAAAATTTTAAATTTAAAAAAAAAGCGAAACCAAACATCATGTTACACATTCTATCATTATAAAAGGCCCCACTGTCACATCAAAAGTTCATCACCTGGCACCTGACAAGCTCAAGACAGAAAAAGAATTCTCATATATGTTGGAGCAAGGAATTTGCAGACCTTGGTCAAGTCTGTTACATCTTGCACCAAAGAAAACAGGTGGTTGGAGACCTTGCAGGGACTACAGAGCTCTGACCATGGCCGAAGAGAGTAGTCACTTTTGTAATTTTAAAACTTTTGTTCATTCCATCTCAAGATGCAATTTACGTACAAGAAGAGAGGACGAACTTATGACCATTCCCAAACAATACAAGAGCAGAAGAGACTGAAATATTTATTCCCAGTGATTATTAAAACAATATTGTGATAGGGATTTCTTTCCACATGTAGATTTAGGTATTGGAATTATAGGTAGCTTTTAAAAGAATTTGCTTAACTTGACAGATTTTTATTCCTTCAATCAAAGCGTGAAAACTGCTGATTTAAATATTTTTACAATGCTCTTGTAGCATTGACTAAATAAAAAAAGATGGAATTAAATCAGGAATAAAAGTACATTATAGAATGAATGTAATATGGGTTATTTAAGATAAAAATTTGGAAATCAATTAAGCTCAAGTAAGTTTTTATTATATTATATATATATATATTAAAAACTATGTGTATATATCTATAATTAAGTAAAGGCATGCGTGTGTGTGTATATATATATATACACACACACTCATAAACAGAAAAAAAAGGCTTCATTGAGACAAAAAAAAAGTGACAAAAATAGGAGGGAGAATTATTTTAAATAAAATAATTGATGCTGATTTCCTTCAATTACTAAAGAATAAAGTTATAGTAATCAAATAAAATTTTAAAATTTTTCATCCATATTTTTCACATTTATAGCAAGTTTCATTTTATATGTTTCACAGTTTATGATATTTGAGTAAGTAAAAAGTATGAATTTTACTAAATAGAATTAAAAGCAAAAATATATGTGGAACTTACATCAAGCATTTCAATATCATCAAATGAATCTTGATCACTGATTCTTGAGGTTGAAGCCCCAATATTTACTTCTGGCTCTTGAAGTATCTCCTGCTGTTCTTCATAAACAGAATTCATCTCACAGTCCATATCACTTATTTCCCCATCTTCAAGATCTTCACATAAGGGCAAAAATAAATTCATAAATAAATATGTTAATAATTTTTACATTCTTATCATTTATATTGTTAAATAAAGTTATTCTGTGCTTTAAAATTTTTGTGCAAGATTGATAACCCCCTAAACACACAAGAACATTTATATTGGAATTCTTCCTTTCACATTTAATGTTTTTTGTTGTCTAGACATTATCATGCACAACATTATTCAACTAAAGTGCCATGCATTCTTGGCCTTATCATTTTAAATATATTATTTAAATTTCTAAATTACTTTTTTTTTAAATAAACTAAACCCTTATTAGTGATATTATCTTCAACAGACTTCTTATTTCCAAATTTAAGTTTTAAGGCAAGAATTTTAGTTGGCCAAATATTTGCCACACATATTCTTACTTCACCAAAAATATTTAGAACAATTAGCTGGTAGATTGAATATGATTAACTTATTACATTTTTTTTATTTGAAGTAGTTTGGTATTTTAACTTTATATATATACTTTTTTTAAATCACATTTTAATCTTTTTTGTTTTGTCTTGCATTCCTTACTACATATTTACACAATTAAAATAGAGCAAAAAAAAAGTGTCATGCAGTCTAGGATTAAAACAAATGTAGTGAATTTTATTCTTAATTTATTAATCAATGACTATCCAACATCAGAATCTTCTACAATAGTGCCTGAATGCCAAATGACTTTCTACAACCAGAAATTATTAGAGAAGTTCATTAAGATGACATAAATACCAGTTGACTGACAGATTAAAAACTTATATGAAAAAATTTTTTCTAGAATGCTTAAAATAAAACATACAATTTATTGTTATTTATTTGCCAGTTATGTCTAAAAATAATTTAAAAATAAAATAAATCAATAAAATGTAAAATAAATCCTTTAAAGAGTTATACTTTGCTGTTGGAAAACTATAGAAAAAAATTTTATCAATCAAAACTGCAGAACATATATTTATTTTACATAATTTATTCTAGATATTCTTTGAAGCAAAATATATTAATAAGCAGAGTTCAAACTATTTCTGTAATGATAGGACTCATCGATTTTTTTTATATAATTAATTTATTATATTACATTTAACTACAAATATAATAAGATATTTTTAAATTTGAAAACAATTATTTAAATTCTTTAAGGATATTTAATTCTTGAAAAACTTTTTAAATTATACGAAAATATGAGAAAATATTTATTGCATGTTAAATATATAAATACATTTAATTTAATGTTATTAATTAGCTAAATATGTCTATTAGCAAAATTAATTATAATAATTACATTGTTACAAATAATTATAATAATTTATGAATAATGATCCTGAATAGGATTATATCTTGAAATACTGTCTTACAATTTCTTAAACATCAGTAAATAAAATGTTTTTGAAACAGTCAGTTGAATTATAAAAAGAAGTTTATTCAAAATTAATTATAATTTTAAAGAACAATTTATATCCCTTAAATGGGAATTTTTTTACATTGCTAAATAAGATGATAATTTCTGCATTTTATTAAACAATGTAGAAAGTACTATCATATTGTTTCAAATATAAGTTCATTATATACCTGAGATGTCATAATTTTTCTATGAAATAATTACGTCTGCAAAGGACTACTTAAAACATATTTACTAGAAAATATGATTATTCAATATATGAGTGGCATTTGAGGATCCCACTTAAAAGGTAAATTAATTTTTAATTTTTTTTATTATTTGAATTTAAAGTTCTTTATTTAACCTGATGGTTAAGTAAAGGCATAATAACAGTTTTAAAAAAATTATAAATCAGGGACTTCTGAGTAAAAATTCCATATTTTTCTATTAAAAAAACCTTGTATGCAGTACACAAGAATAACAGAGGATGGAAAGCGGCAGACATTGAAGCATTTATTTTTTTCAATAGATAACCTACATTTAAGAATGAAGAAACAAAAAATACTCAATTTTTTTTTGTAGTTTTTCTTCTTTAATGAGTATTTTTAGAATGATTATATAAATGTAGTTAATTTAAAGCATTAGGTTATTGATCCATTCAGCAGAAAATGATAGATTATAAGGTTGATGTAGGATGGGGTATGACATTTTTCTTTCAACAACTATGGAATTTATATAGACAAGCTGAAGAGAATGCATCCATCGTTCTGTTGTTGAAAATGGCAACACAAGAAAACCTTGTTACTGCCCATTTAAAACAAGAATTTAAAGAACAACAACAACAAAATGGTGTCTTTTCTCAGAGGAAAAAAGCTACTTCATTACAAAACTTTCAGAATCAAAAACTATGCAACCTTTAAGGAAGAAGGGAAGAGAAGTGATTAATATAAAATTTACTGCCAACCTGTTTTCATCTTAACAATTAGATTTTTTTCTTTTTTTAGGTTGGTAATAAGATAGAAAACATTAGAATGAAAATTGTGACAAATTGAAGCACTGGGGGGGGGGGGGGGGGAGGATTAATTACTCCAGAATTTAAAGAGAAACAGCTGGAAAACAGTAGTACCACTCATCTTAAAATAATATCTCTCCTATACCAATACCTCTTACATTATTAATGTCCAAATACAGCAAAAGGAAATTGTAAGAGGGTGGAGAAACAATTAAAACTCCTCTACTCCAAAGAGTGTTCCTATTTTTAAGACAAATAAAAAAAATTGAATTCTCTGCCTTCATATTAGTCACTTCAAATAAAAGTTTTGAGAATGTTTTTACAATTTCCTTTCTATGTTTACAGACTGTCAACAAAGAAGGAAACTCATGTTAAACCGAAGATATATTCAAATATTTTAGGAAACCCATGTTAAACCGAACATATATTCAAATATTTTAATCAAAAATAAATAAATGCATTAAAATAATAGAAATGATTAAATTTATGATACCATTCTATCCAAGGAGTTTTAATCATAAACCCAATTTTCAATGTTAGCATAATTCAATCATTGTTGCTAAGAAAAATTTGACAGCCCTCGCCCCTGGTCCAGTAATCAGAATAATACAAAATTAACATTTAAAAAGTTAGAGAAATTGAGTTTTTGGTATAAATAATTAATCTCCCAAAACAATTAGAATATCAAAACACATTTCAGAATAATTTGAACCACAGATGCACAAAACTAATATCGAAGCATGCAAAGAAATAAAAATTAGTCTTCGGATTGTTTTGTTTTTAAACAAAAAGCAACTTTATGTAAGGTAATAAAAATAAAATCTGTACCTGAATTTGTATCCAGAGCCTCAGATACTCTTTTTATATTTTCATTAAACTGATTTTGATTTGGCAATTTATACTGCTTGTCAACTTTATAGCCATCCACTATATTTACTTTGTCTTTTTTTGATTGTGTAGAAGGAAATTGATGAGGTAAGCTTACACCTCCCTTTAAAGTCTTTTTACTTTTTGTATGAAGGTCAGTTGATGGCAATAAAGGCTTGTTTTTATCAAGAGTCACACAACGCATTTTGCGATCAACGGGGCTACCTGGTTTTGCAGTAGAAGGTACCGAAATAACAAGAGACTCTTTTTTCTTAAATATAGGAGTAAACTTTTTTGACTTTGACAGAATTGTACTCTCTGATTTACTATTAGGAATCTTATTTTGTGACTTTATAGTAAAAGACACCTTTTTTGTAGTATCAATCAAATCTTTTCTTTGTAAAACAGTTGCTGACGGGTTACTAGTTGCTGGGCTTACAACCACATCTGATGCAGGAAGATTTGACTTTTTTTTTGAGCTTTTCTTTTTTTTCTTTGACACTGAATAAACAACAGGTGCCACAATTGCAGTAGGTGGTGTGGGAAATTTAGAATGCAATGAAGAACCAGAGGGGGTATCACTTTCTGATGATCTTTTCTGGCTTTCTCTTTTAGTATCTGATAAAAACTCTTCAATTTTTGATGAAAGATCTGGAGATTTAGCTTCAGTAAAAGCAACAGTGTGCGCACTTGTGGCTTGTTTATTCAAACTATTTAAACTCTTCATTTTCTGAAAAGGTACACAAAAATTATCATTATTTAAAAAAAAAAAAAGATACACATGCTACTTAAAAACTTTTTTCGAAATATAACAAGAGTGCTTTGAAAAATAGTTAAAAAAAATTTTTAATTTAAACAAATTTTTAAAAAATTGTTTATTTTTATCAACAAAAATTTCAACAACTTTATAAAACAAAGTTTTGGGTATAAATCAGGCATGACACAAGCTTGGAATAAAGAGAAATAAATAAAAGCTAAGTTTCATAAAATAATAGATTCTACCAAGCAAAATAGGTATAATTAATTAAACAATAAATTGAATATATTCATAAAAAAGTACTTGATATAATATCTCATATCATGTCTGATAAATATGGTATGAAATGAAATTTTGTTGAAAATGGCAGAAAGGGAATCAAGAAATTATGGATGAAAATTGACACCAACTGTACAGCATAAGAACAATAAAGAAACTATGAATATATTTTGGATGTTGCTATGTCAATATGACTATTTTTATATTCTTGAGTGCAATAAGTTTTTATGTAATAAAGTTGAAAATTTCTTTAGTATATAATTCTCATCGGTAGTGTTTTGCTTTTTGTCTTGAATTATTCCTGTTCATCTTCATGCAAAAATAATAATAATAAAGAGTATTCAATAGCATCACAGATATTCAATAGGCTGATTTTGAACCTTCAGAAATCATTTCTATTCTACACAATATAGCCATGCCATCAGCAAGCTCTTGTAGCAAACAGCATTCCTTTACAGAGCAGCAAACAATTAACTAATGGATGGGTTAGAAAGAAATTTTAGCATGGAATAAAAATATGCTGAAATCCAGCTGTACAGGTTGTGATAATGATGAAAAAATGAATAAGTGATTCAAGAAACTTTTTTAAACACAATGAAAATTCGAAAAATTTCATTGTATACTGATATACTAAAAAGAAAAACTTTTATGATATAAATTCAATTCATGATTATTTAATTAGAATGCAAAATCAAATAGCATATATATATAAAGTACCAGATTCTTTTTTTAAATCAAATCTAGCATCAATCAAGTTTTTCTAAAAAGAGAGAAGGGTAAAACACTGAATAGACTATAAAAATATATTATATTCACTTCTATCAAATGTAATGAATTGATGGAAAATATTGCAAAAGGCTGAAAAGCCACTGAATCAGGATAGCAAGTAAATGAGATGTGTCTCCTCTGAAGGTTGATAATGTTGTGTGACACACTTTCATACCTTTCTCCAAAACATTGCAAAGATGCTCAATAGAATTTAAGTATGGACTTTTAGGTGGCCAATTCATCAAAGAGAAATTAGAGGAATACTCATTGAACAACGCAACAGTCAACCAGGTTGCTGGAATACTCAATATCATGTAAAAGACAGTGTAACATAAATGGCTGGAGGCAATAGCCAGCAATTCTACATACATGAATTGTAATGAGAGAGGTTGGTACAAAGTATCAAAGATCCCAGCCACTACAAAGAGAAAACATCTTAGACTATGATTGCAACCATGGCTTTGTACAATTCCAACCTGACATGCAAGACCAATGGTTTCACAAACTTAAAACCATGTTAAACCTGAGACTGCTGGCCAATAGCATTAAGACTCATAATTCCATATTACTCATTTTTCAGTCTTTCAAAGTCCATCTGTTGTTCTCATGCCCAGACACGCAGACAGAAGCGTGTAATTAGCATGATACTCTCATACATCCAAGGTTCTTGAAGATCATACAATGAAGCATGTATTGTACAGTCTGTTTACTGACTATGCAACCATCACCCTGATTTAGTTGGGTTGGAATTTGAGTTAGTGTTTGGCTTTGCTTTGCTTACACCATACTTGCTCACTGGCTAATTGCCTTTTGAAATTTGCATGACTGATGGTTTTTCCTTATCATCCATGAGCTTCTAATATACTTTTAATCTGTTGATTTTAAAAATATAAGTTTTCTAATGCTTTCAGAAACAATGGACAATGCATTGAGCACCTACTATTTATATGCAAAGAAAGGTATCTAAATCAGAAGCTTTACTCATGCTTAAGGTTAAAAAGATTAATAAGAGCCCCAGAACAAACAATGTATGCAATTACTAAAGAAGAGACACAGTGGCACACAATTTACATAACAATGTCTATCCTTAAATCAGCAGCACTTAGAAGGAACTATTAAAGGGAATTGTCTTTTACAATTTTTCATTCTGTAATAAGAATGGGGGGGGGGAATAACATGCAAATGGTGATTTATGTAGAATTATTGTAATTAAAGCACTATAATTATAATTTAGTGTTTATTGATTATGATAAATTATTATTATTATTTTTTTTTTGAAAATGCTAACAACTATAAAGTAAAATGTCGCTATTCATACTGTTGGATATTATAAGAATAACAATCATACTAAATTGATTAGGAAATCATACGAGATAAAATGTCTAATAAAAATCACACCATGTTGAATGGTTAAAAACAAATTAATTAAATCTTATTTTAAGACAATTAATAGACAACTGATTTCCTTCACTGCTTAGTGTAATCTAATAAAAGGTGTTTTTAAAGTACTTTAAATTATTTTTTTAAACTGCATCTATTTATATTTACCTTCATACATAAAAGGAAAATATAGTTACCTTGATTTTATTGCTTCCAGGAGGATCCAGTTTTGGACATTCCCATGTAGAAGATCCAGTATAAATATTGAAATAATACACTCTATCTGGAAAATTCTTAGAGACTTTCACTATCCACCCTTCAGGAAGACTGCCTTTTGTAGATGAATCATCCATATTTTTCCTTCAATCAAATAAATTACCTATAAGATTTTTTAAAAAAATGTTTATATAAATAATTCTTTTTTTTTTCACATCAACAATTATAAGGACCTTAAAAGGAACAAATGTCAAGTAATCATTATCAAACAAATTTATATTCCTCTTCTAGTTGTAGTCTAGTCCTAGTCTCCTCCAGGTAGAATGTAAAAGTGTTGTTAATATTACTAATAACAAGTACCATAAGTTTATGATGCACTTATGGTTTTAGTATGAAATAAAAATTGGTAAAATTATCATAACAACATATATTACTTTTATTTAAAATATTGTAAATATATTTTTATTGAAATAAGGTATTATGAAACTGATTGATATGGCTCAATTAATATTATTGATAATGGCAATAAAGACCCAAAATCATTCAATCATATGGTCAAATTTTCATAAAATGCTTCATATCAAAACAATATACATATACAATTTTAAATTATGCAAGCATAATTATAACAGAAAACTCAGATTGGTCAGCTGTATTTGAAAAATGGAAAAATTGATCCAATTTCTCAGGCTTAAGAATTTTTTTAAATTTTAGTTTGCAACATATCTTGAATGTAGATGCAGAGAGGTGGCTTAATGTAGTACTTAGGGTTTTAGTGTGAAATAAAATTGGTAAAATTTGCAAATTAGCCTTTCCTTTCAAAACTTGTGGATAAGAATATTGAAGAGATTTTTTTTAATGTTTTTTCTTGCAGAAATAATACCTTATTTGATGTTTTTTCTTGCAGACATAATAAGTTTCAGAATTTTTTTCAAAAACTGTTTTTTGAATGCGACTAACTGTGTATGATAGTTTCCGTATATCAACTGGCATAAGAATTTTTAAAATAACATGAACACAAAACTATTATTATAAACTTTATATGTCACTGAAATGCACATTTTAATAGCTAAATATGTAAACTATATGTGAATAGACTTTTGAATAAAAGTATTTTAAAGTTTATTTACTTATAGTTTACAAAAATGATGTACAACATGATGGCTTCAATTCGCAAAATTAATAATGGCACTGATTGTTAATACAAAAATTAATACTTAATTAATCAAGTTTATCGCTCCCCCAAAACGTTACTGAAACACAATTAATATGCATTTTCAGTTTATTAATTACAATTAATAAAATGCAAATATAACGTACTGTAATCAAAAATCATCATCTATGGAAAATATAATTCTAAACGCAGAAGTAGAAAAATCCATGAAAAAAAAATGATAAAAAATTGGGAAATTAACTACATAAGATAGTTTTGAAAGTTAAAAATGATCTCGACGTTTCTACAAACCTTGATTGTAAATGATGAAATTAAAGTCATTAAAAGTAAAAACCTTCGATTCAATGATTAAAATCTGCATTTCGAATAATCAGGAAGATCAAGGATTAAATTCATTGTGATGTAGTAATTATTCCAAACAAATGAATTGCACGTGCAAGAACTTAATATGAAGCGGTAAGAAAAGATATTGCGTAGAGCATCCAGGATTAACTAAGCGATAACCTAAGTAGGTTTGCCAGATGCCAGATCAGAATTTCGAAATAATATGCGATAGGGCGAAAGTCGTGCGCATGGAATCGCAAGGAGAAGAAGAATATCAACAGGCGGGAAAGCGTTAACAGAGATGCATTACTAGCAATGGCGGAATTTGACGACATGAGCCGTGGCCTCCGAGAGAGGCCACGCATGAGCCTACAGGCGCTAAATCATTTTGAGGCCCCTTTCTAGGTAAATTCTATTTAAGCAAGAAAGTAATGTGAATTAAACTTATTTTAGCTTTTAATTTTAACTTTGCTCTTACTTTTTATCAATTTTTACTTTATCTGTCAAACAGATGAAAATTGTACCTTTTTTATTAAAAAAAATGTTACCTTAAAAGAGAATTGAGCGGTACTTTCTATTAACAACAGAGATAATAACAATAATAAAGAAAATATATAAAAAAATTCCACTTTTAAAATAATACTTAGAGAAATTTTAAAATAATTTTTAAAAACATTATCTAGTTGAAGGAAAATTGATTATTTAAATAATTTTCTTCCACCCTTCTATTTGGTGTTCCCGAAATTTCAGTTGCACCTCGCTAATTTTTAGTAAAAATGAAAATCAAAAATAATTAAATTACTAGTACTAGTTTAAATAATACTTATTTTAAATATATTATAATTTTTTTTCTAAAAATAATAATTAAAAACTTTAATAGACAAACTTATTTATTTAAATGCCATTGAGTAACATCAAAAGAGTTTTCAAACAAAAAAGATTTTAAAATAAGGTGAAATAATAGAAATTTCCTGATACCGACTAATAAAGACTAAATTATGAAACAAACAAACAAAAAAAGCGATTTGATGACGATCCATAAGCGGAGCAAAATATAAGTATTGAAATTATTATTTTAAAATTTGATTAATCGGTTGCATACTTATGTAAAACCATACAGCTACCAATACCAGAAAGTTAAAAATAAAATAGAATGTCAAAAAAAAAAAACTACCATTATAGTTATCAGAGGAAAACTAATAAAAAGAATTAACGTGTTAATTTGGTAATAGTTTTAACGCTGAAAAATGTGTAAGTTATTGTTATAAATTTAAGTAATGGCAAACATTTCAAGACTTAAAATTTAAAACAAGCTAATAAATTTTTCACTTATAAAGTTTTAAATAATATAATCGCAAATCACAACATTTTATGCTAAGTTCTTTAAGTAAATTTTTTATTGTCATATGAACAATCTGTAATGCTGTGGTTTTTCAAAATAATCATTTTAAAAGACGCATGGAATTAAGCTTATTAAAAAGAGAAAGGATTAATATTTATTAAATGAGCGATTGATTAATAAATATTTCACCGATTTAACCAAAATTGTAGTAGTTGTTTTAAAAATCGTGCGGGGAACAGTAAAATCATGTTATTTCCGACAATTAAAATTCTAGACAAGAAATTATCACGACATATATATTTATAACTACTTCGATATTCAATTCAAATTGAATTGATATTCGTTATTGAAATGTTCACTATATTCAAATACATTGAATACACTTTATCACGAACATTTATTATCAATTTATATCTGCAAATATTTCTTAAAATATTTTTAAAAATCATGTTTCCATAAGAAAATTATTAATACAACAAATTTGTGTAGAATAATAAGACTTCTTACCTCTTTCAAAGCAGTCTCAGTTTTATATTTTTCAACGATTCCCATCTCTTTTGTAGTTATCATTAAAATTTTTATTCTTAATCTTTGTTCGAATTTTTTTTAAATTTCTGTTGTTAATCTTTGTTCTTATCCCTGTCTTGAATCGTTAACAATGGTTAGAAATATCTGTCCAAAGGGAGTTGAAAGCGTAGAGTGATAAAAATATACCTCATTCACTCGGACATAAATTTAGGAAGGTCAGCCTACATTAACCTCCCTTTTTCACAGATGTGGTGGCATCAAATTACAACACCCTTCCAGCTCATAAAATTGCCCCTATGTATAAAGAAGAAATGTTCACGTTGCCTCAGCTTCTCTTATTGTCAATGCTTCTGATCATTATTAAAAAGATTATTCGCCAAGTGTGCATGTTTTTCTTCAGAGAATCAGAATTATGTTTTTTTCGCGTTATATGGTATTGAATTAAAATTAAAAAATAATTTAAATAAAGCAATAAATTTTGCTACACGATTAACTTAATTATTAATAAAATTTACATTATTACGATAATTAATTCTAAATTACATGATTATTAATTAATTATCAATGATTAATTACAACAAAATTTGATGCAGAATGATTAAACATATAGTTTTTAAAAATACTTAACCTTCCTATTTAAAGATGCGTTTTTTTTTTTCTTAAACATTCGACATGGTTTCGATATATTTAATGCCCACAAAAGTAAAAGACATATTTTTAACAACTTCAAAAAATCCAAATCCTTTTTTTTTTTCGAAGAATGAAGTCTTTGCGTTTAATCATCAGACTGACAGCTCATAAATTTCCTAAAAGCAATCTATGATTTGAATGTTGTAAATAACGCGCCATCCATAATCCAAACTTGTTATACCAAACATGCATTTGATTATAACAAAATTGTTTGATTTGTACAAAAGCTGGCATCTTCAAAAACTCAGGTAAAAGAAAATCTCGAGAGAATGAAATACTTTAATGGAAATGCAAACGACTGGAAACGAAAATACGATGAAGGTTTTACAAAATGAAGTCATTCCCTCGGTCTAAGGTCAAGAGTGAGGTCAATGGTACACCTTTTGTTTGTGCAAAAAATGGCAGAAATAATCTGAAATTTGACAGAAATTTCATTTTAATTATAATACATTTCAGTACATAATCCTTGTAAATTCAAATAAATAAAATTGCTCATTTGCTGCCGAAAAAAAGAAAAAAGAAAAAAAGCATTTCGATCGTCCCTTATTCCGGTATGCCATATCTTCCTCGATTAATAAAACTATTCAAATCAGGATTTTACTAATATTATTGCAATTTATTTGCAACAAATGGTTTTAATATTTCGTTTGTTTTTTTCAAGATTTTACATTTTTTTATATTTTAGAAATTTCTTGACTATCACTAATTTGAAATAATTTATTTTTAATTTTTCCATTCACAGTCATGTCTACCTACGTTTGACTTACTCTTTCCCATTTCATTTATTTTCTTTCTTATTCTGAGTAAAATGAAAAAAAAAAAAAAAATATGCTGCCGATTCAGCACTACGATATAGGTTTAGAGCCTCTCCTAGATTTCAAGTCGCGAGGCGATCGCCTCCAACACCTGTATTGAAATTCTCATCTGATTACTAGAGGCCAAAAATTACAAAGATCTGGTTTTCTTCCGTGTACGAAACCAGGAGGAATTCAGATATCCCCATCCTTAAGGAAGAATATAGATATTAAAACTTCAAAATTTTGAACGGCATTCAGCTGATGTGAAATCAACTGAAACATCACTTCATATATTCCTAATAAAAAACCAAAAAACCGAAATTTGAACTGTTTTAGCTGATGAAAAGGCTTCTAAAACATTTTGGTGATAGATATTAGTAAGTATTCACGACGTGTGGACTTTGTAGCTGAGATAAATTAGAGAAGAAAAGTATCATCGGTCTGTAAAGGGGGGGGGGGGGGGGGGAGGCGTGAACAGTGATGCATTATTGGAGAGCAGAAATTACAGAGATCTAATTTTCCATGTAGGAACCCAGGAGACAAACTAAATATCACCACTCGGGTTTTTTTTTTTTTTTACATGAGGTATCATCTTAACAATCTTAGATTGTTTAAGGTATCCGACTACGTTAAAAACACTGGTTATAGACTACACTGTTGAATGTTTTTTTAAATGTTATTCCTTGTAATTCAGACTTTTCTTTTTCCAAAACAGTTTAATTTTTCTAGGAACAGGAAGATCTAACTTCTCATCCAGGGTCACATATATTTTTCAGCTGAAATTTGTCTTTAACTTCAATTTTCTCAACACTTTAATTTTCATAAAAATTCTCCACTGTTAACATGATATCTCGAAAACCAATAGCGGTATTTACATTATAATTTCAGAGTGTGTTTTAAATAATATGGGTAATGAAATGGACCAAAAATTTTATTGTTTGTAAAATACCTTTTCATTTATACATGTTTTTAGAGAAATTAAATAGTTGATTTATGGAAAAAAGGCATGTATACTCATATTTTTTACCTATAACTTCTTGGCATCTCAAAATGTTTTTTAGATTTTGGTTCATTTCATTCGTCATTATATTCTGTAACTGGTGAACAAAAAAACAAAAACAAAACAACAACAATAGGATTTAGAGTGTTAACCGTCTTTTGTTAAATTTCATAAAAATTTACTACCAATTTTCTTATTTCTCAAAATATATAGTGCTTTCATAATTTTTTTTGTATTTATAGTATTAAGAATTATAATTGACAATACATCTAAAAACCATAATTTTGAATAGTTTCTAAAAAATCCAATTTTTCAAATAGTTTCCCTCGAATGTAGTCGGATATCTTAAGTCCCAGCCCCCGGTCTCACATTTTGCCAAATAATATAAATGTTAAAAGTTTAAACTTTTAAACTGCGCTTAGCTGATATGAAATCTACTGAAGTAGCACCTCATACATTTCCTAATGAAAAACTAAAAATTAAATTTTGAACTGTTTTAGCTGTTGAGATTACAACTGAAAAAGTAAGTTAGATATTAATAATTAGTCTGTGTTCTCGACGTGAGAACTTTGAAGCTCAGTTAAATTAACGTGTAGCAGCTTCCATGACTCTACATGACAATGTTTTAGGAAGTTTAACACAACAATTCCCAAAATACAGATATGAAACGTGGATTCCTCAGATCTGCTGCTACCTTCTTGCATACAACCGACCACCTTGCCACCACTCAACATAGCAGTATCGACAGGATTTGTTATTGTCGACTGCTGAATAAATATTATCCAACCTTACATTGACCGAACAGTAAAACTAACATTTCTTTCGGGTAGTAAGCAACTGTCTCCCCCCCACCTGCACTCTCTCAAACAGTTGGAATGAAACTATCAATCTTTAACCTCATATCCTTCAGGGTTTTGAGATTTCCTGGTACCATCAGTACTGTACTTAAATCATTATTGGCAATCTTCAGATCCTTCCTTTGAAATCTCCATACATTCCATTAAATAGTGGTAAACCGTACCAATTTCTTCACAAATGCATTTATTTTCCTGCGTTCTTCCAAAGATTTGGAAGAAAGCAGGAAAAAATGGAAAACACCACCTACTATAAGAGCATTACGATGAAAATGATAGCAATTTCAATTTTATCACTAATAATTCAGCATAATTAGATGTCTGCGTTTGATTCTCTTTATTTGATAATGAGGCAGCGTACGGTTCTAAGTTTGTTCGATATAGCTCGTGGCAATATAATTAGTTTATACAATGTTCGTTTTATTTCAGATTCAGCTCTCTGTTGATTCTATTCTTTTTTCATTCGATACGCTTTGTAAGTGATGATGAGAATTATTCTATAAATGATACGCATTTTAATGCAGTTTTATTTTCATTTTTTTTAATAAAAAAAAGAAGCATTTTGATTAAATCAATCACAAACACCGAGTCTCTCGAAGTAAAATTACGAGTAAAAAAGCAGTTGACCAAAGAAAAGTGGAAAACTAAAATAAGAATATAATTTAGGGAGAAGGAATATTCAATGTTTCGATATGCTCTCGTAGTTATTCCATCATCGCAAAAGTACATTCTGTTAAAGTAAGACGAAAGAGATTTTGTATTACGCCACAGTTGTAAATAAATGCTTTTTAGAAATTACAGAATATTGATTTTCCAATAACCAACTCATATTTCGGGTCATTTTTGTAAGTTTCATGAGTTAAAAGGGCTAGCGAATTTTTGCGAACTCCTTTAGCTTATTTTTTTGCATGCGTTATCCCCAAACAGAAAGCTATACATTTTGGCCTTTAATCCACTAAATTCACCAATTGGCTGACATGTTTCAGCTTTCCTAGTTTTCCCCTTATTAATTACACTACATAATAGGTGGTTATGCGGAAAATTGCTAGTGTTTGTTATATCAGAGAAATGATGTTTTATATCTTCATAAACATTGTTTATGTGTATATGTAAATAAAATGAATCTTTATCAGAACATAAAGATTCACAATTTTTATTAAAAAACGTTCAGAATTCCTAAACAATTTCAGCATTATTCAATACTTTGAAATATATAGCTATTTTCGAATAATGATGAATGTACAAATATTCCTGCATACAGCAGACATCGCAAATTACTTATCCGTATTTCTCCATTGTTGCAGCTCTTCTGAATATACGAGGACGTTCAAATCTGTATATGCATATCTTTAATCATGTTGCGACATGTCCTTCAAAGGTGCAGTATTCTCCCTCCCCTAAATTTTTTTATTTAAAACTTTGGAAAATGGATAATTATAAAATGGATGATTCATCCATTTTATAATTTTAAACTACGCTCTTATTTAAACAGACTGCAAGCGGTTAGAAAGTCGTCCACACCAGTATTTTTACAAGAGTCCAAAACTTCCTTTCGGAAAACCTGCTGAATCAACACTGGACCCTTCATGCCCCAAAAGCAATAGATCGTCCATTTGTTGCCTACGTATTTTGAGGTTTCAAAAATCCCAAATCAAAACGTCACATTCACACATGATTAAAAAATTATGTTTTAATAATACGATTTTCGAAGTATAAGAAAAGTGGGCTAAAGTGAGAATTGTTGATATGCTTTAAAATTGATTACATCAATAATTCGAATATATTATCCTATTTCCTGGACATCACGATAAAAAAAGCGTATAATTAGTTTTCTTTCTTTTTTTGGTTTCGGATTAACAATAATATAAGTTTAAACATTCTTTTTTGTATTACCCAAGTGTTTCATTAACTATATTGCCACATATCATGAATAATTTTTTTTTCAGTCTCAATGAGGACCGAGATAGCCAAGTTGTTAGAACATTGTATTCGCATCCCTTAAGTTGCGAGTTTGAAGTCCGCCGGTCGGACTCCTCCCAGTTTATGTAGTGGTAGGTGCACATATAAATCTGTCGTGGCCACTAAGTCCATGTCGAGACAATACCACTTCAGATGCTGGTTCAGTGGTTGTTTTCCGAATCAGGCCTAAATTACAATCTGGGAATGAAATGCATGAATGTAGTCCGTCCCCTGAAAAGGGTTGTGACGCATAAATAATCAAGTCGCACTCCTATACCTAGATGGTGCAATTAAAACAAGAGACGTTCTCTTGACTTAAACAAGCCCGCTGATGAAATCAGCAATTTTATGTCAGGTGCCATAAGACACAAATTCTTCAGTTGGGGCTAAGGAGGAATTGCTGTATAATATACTCTGTGATATCTGAGGGAATTGTCCCCCAAAACTTTCCTACATATTCTCTAATAAAAATGCTTCCTCTGAGAATGCTTTGCATGGCTGTGGTATTATAGTCTTTGGCATGAGTTAATCATTTTAATTGTAACAATCGCGCGATCTTTAACAAATAATATGGCACTTACACAATAACTTAAGTACTTAATGTTTCCAGCTTCAGTCCAAGTATCCTACCAATATAATTTTTTTTTCAAACATAAACGCACTTTGTTCCATCTATGTGTTTGTATGTGATGGAAATCAAAAAGGAAAGAAAACACATTAAATCTATAACATTTAATAATACACTTACAGTGCTGTAAAGGAACAATGTATATTTTACAAAATAAATGCAAACTAAATAACATTGTAAAACATTTTGAAAAATAAGAGTATTCATAATAGATTCGAATAATTACTCAAAATTTACACAGTCTTAAAATGAATTATATCGAAATTATATACAGAAAGTAGTACATAAAGCAAAAATGCCAGAATGGCATTTTCTTGCTGAATGCCAAATCAACATCTAAAAATTTATATTGGTAAATAATGATTGTACTGCAGAACCTGTTTTGTTATTGCAATCAATCTGCTTATATTTTACACTTAGTGTTTTTTTCAGAAGTACATCTCAAAATAATTTATTATCTATCATAAATTAAAAAAAAACATTTATAAAAACTACAGGGCATAAAATAAAGTTATACAGTATTTATATAATTTAGGAGTTCATAAAAGCATTAAGTTTTAACAATAATTGGGAAACAAATTTTTTGCATTGTGGTTCCACAGTTTAAATTTAGGATTCATAGCATTTCAAAATTTGCCAAAATATTGAAATAAACATTTGGTCTAAAGTGTTTCGCAGCATTTTTTTAAATGTTATAATGTGAAGAACAACTCTCGGCCCCGATTAAGTACTAGATATTGCAATATTAAGTAAACTCCAGCATTGAAAATATTTTATTGCCAATTATTTTGAAACTTTGTATTAGTGGACGGTTCAATGAAATATTTTTGACACAGTGTATTAGGAATTTCGTACTGTTAATTTAACGTGACAAAATGGCATCAAATGCTTGAAATAAAAATCAAAAGTACACTTTGGATTTAAAGCTCCTCTCGTATCACAATTTCTAAAATGTGGGCATTGGAATTTGTCGGCAAATAGAAATGGAAATATATCTATTGGGAATTTGTAGGAAACTTATTCATTATTCGTTGATAATTAGTAAATATTTAGATTTCCCTATGTGGAATTTAAAAATTTAATGTACAATCGGGGTTTGTGGAAATAACACAACTTAATGGAATGTTCTACATTTGAATTACTGCAAATACATTCACTTTGAACGGAAAACTAATACTGATGTAAGCAAAAGAATTGAAAGGTGTTAGCAAGCAACAGCAATCGATGGAGTGCTGCCATTCCAAAAAAATATAAAAAATGAGCAGGTAACTAAGGATATGTTATAAGGATAAGTTACTGAGATCTGTTTGGATATTAAGGATACACATCTATTCAGTAACCATAGAGAAGTACATTCAATACGTTTATGAACTTTTCACAACACCAGTTAAACAATCAGTTACAGCAGCAAGCTATTTCGACAAGGCACAACATATTCATCACTTATACACAAACTACATTTCTTACATTCAAATAACGAGAAAATGTGTCCATAAATATTGATGGCTAAGTACTGATATTGATTGTGCTATAGAAGGAATGACAAAATACATCTCTATTTAATTTTCTTTCCAGATTTTTCATCAGCGTATCATTTAAAATCTATAACTAATGTTTTTCCTTTTGAACAAAAAAATAAAATATTTGTATAAACATCCCATGAGTAAACTATGCTCAGTACCATTTTAAATATAATTCTAATAGTCTTGACTATACTAATTTAATGATGAGTGATTTCAGCATTTATTTATGCACAATGCATTTAATTGCTATTTTTTAAAAATTTCTTTAAAAAAAAAAAGAATTTTTTAAAATTATCAACTCAGCTAGATCTATTGAAAGTCATCCATAGCAAACAAATATTTTTAATATATTCCAGCAAATGTAGATTTTTTTTTCTTTTCAAAACAAAATTGAACTTTTTTGAACGGCATCAACTTGCGTGGAAGACTTATAAATTTGCAAAAGCACATGAGCAGTATATATTTTCTCAACATCTTTGTCAATAGATTTAAACAGAGGGATTAAAATGCACCATCTATCGAGATATCCATTCAAGGTAGAGTGCGAGTGTGCATGTAAGAATTTGAAGAGATGGACAAAGATATCAGAGAAAAGCCCAGAAAGAGATCAAAAATTCACATTTGCTTCAATCTTGTTTCTGTATTTGATGCTACAAGAAATATGACATCTACAGACACAAGTGACCGCTTTTTAATGACAGAAGTACTATATAAATCTATTTGAAAAAACTGGACAGCAAATATTCAAAATATATACATATACACGAAATACATTTCCTTCACTTCAAGCCTTTAATATAATCTAGGTATTCTTTACATTATCTTTCATCTTCACATATATATTGTTAAATGTGTTATGATAACCAATAAATGTACAACAATGATGGATTCTCTTTACATTTTCTGCTCATCTAATGCAAACAGCCAGCATTTCCAAATAACTATTAAAAAGTTTTCATTTATATTTTTTCTTTTGTGGCTAGATACAAGAGATTAGATACAAATGTCTGGTATGCATTACACTAACTAAATCTCCAACAATATTCAGAGTTTAAGCAGCTACAGTGTCTACCGTCAGCTGAGTGACATAAGGAATGACCCCTCCAGGGCCAGCTAGAGAGGAACATTTCATGAGGTCAGCGTCAATCTGGCGAGCAGCCTGTCGTCCTTCGGAAATGGCATGGACAACAAGAGACTGTCCACGACGGCAATCTGAAAGAATCATCATGGCATCTTAGTACAAATATTGTATTAATAAAATTGGAATGGTTGTATTATTAGAAGCATAAGTGATTCTCATACAGTTATTGACATTCTGCTGAAAATTAAATATATGTACCTAGCAAAATTATTTAAACTATTTATTTTATTTTCTTTACAAATATTTTTATCTAGACATTTTATTACTCCTAATTATATTTATTTTGAGAGATATACCCAAATATTCTTATTAAAATATTTGAAAGTTGTTTTAATTTTTTAAAATTAGTCAATCTATAGAGAAATGATAAGCTTTCTACAAAAGGTAAGAATTTTCAAAATTTCCAAAATAATTTCATCGCAGTTTTTTTTTTATTTCTATAATTGCATCTAATCAAACCAATTTGAAACAAACAAAACAGAAATGTAGAATTTAAAAAATTACCTCCTGCAGCATAAACTTTTGGTAAGGATGTACGATAATTTCCTTGTGGGGTAGCAACATTCTTTCTTGGATCCTGCTGTACTCCAATGTCTTCCAATAAGTACTGCTCTGGACCAAGGAAGCCCATAGCAAGCATCACCAAATCAGCCTATTAATAAAATTTAAAAAAAATGCTGGTACAAAAATATAGCAAAGCATACTTTAATTTAATAGAAGTAGAATTTTGACAAAATTCACTCATTACATTTGAAGAGATGATTTAAAAACGAATTTTTTTAATTCTAAAATTTAAATAGCAAAGAAATGTTTATTATCCCATAATGGAAGTGTACAGAAAGAATGCATCTACTAATAAAGCTTTGATGATTACAAACTTAGTGTTTAAATAGTGTAAAAATAGTTCTGTTAGGGTAAAAATAGTGTTTTAAGAATTCATTTAATGAAAACTAAACACATCTTAACACAATATTGTTATATTTTTGACTTCTTTTCACCAACATTTTTCATCAACAAATCACTCAAATATTACAAGTTAATAAGAAAATACAGCCTTAAATTATGAACTTCATGAATTCTGCTTTAATATTTCCCTTCATTACATTATATTTATAATAGCAAAGAAGCAATAGTTTAAATGGAATTTACATTTGAAATCAAATGAAAAATATACTTCCTTAAGTAATTTGATATAAATATAAAGACAGGGCACAGAATTAAGAAACACATCCCAGAATTATTCTGTTATATTTAAAAATAACCAACCTTGAAAACTTTTTCAGTTCCAGGCATTTTTTCCATTTTCCAATTTCCAGAAGCATCTTTTTTCCATTCAACTTGCACAGTACTGATACCAGCAACATTACCATTGCCATCATCAATGAATTTCTAGAATAATATTTCACAAGTTATAAGACATCAAAATTCATTATTAAAAAATCTAAATTACTCAAATTCTTTTGGGTTAAATAATTACAACAGATTCATTAATTGCATCAAATATATAAACTCAACATACCTCGCTGAGAATTCCAAAGTTTCTTGGGTCATCTCCAAATTTCACTTTCACTTCATCATGGCCATAATCAACCCTAAATATTTTAGGCCACTGAGGCCAAGGATTATCTGGAGCTCGACTTTCAGGAGGTACAGGTAGAATCTCAAAACTTGTAATGCTTTTGGCACCCTGAAAATATAAAACAAGAATATCCAGAATTAGAATATACTTAGATATATCACATTTCAAATCAAACAAGCACCATGTATTCATTGCAGTATAAGTACTAGAGGTTGAAGGTATGATGCACAAATAGAAAATTTGATGTGAATATTCATATTATAAAATTATTTATATAAAGAAATTTATAGAATTTTATTCAGAACCCGACATTAGTATAAAATAAACTAAAGATTGTATTTACATTTGAAATTAAATGTAAACTACAACAAGTTAATACTAACAATAAGTTGTATTAAGCAATATTAAGTTGCTTTACTAAACATATCATGCATAGATTGCATGTTAGATTATAACATTTCTTGAAAATGCTAAAATTAGAAGAAACAATTTTCAACATTTGTTATAAGGCATGATTTTATACAACATGTAGCCTCTCAAGTCTGGGAAAATTTTCTATTTTTCGAACTGTTGATGAATTGCTATGCATTAATCTTTTTTGTTTCACTGAATATTAATTTTATATCATTTATGCAGTAAATATTTAAAAAAATGAATGTTAGTTTGAAAAAGTTTTGAGAGTAATCATATATCAAGACAATGAATGACTTCTTTCAATAGTGAAAATCATAAAATTAGAGAAATATTTATAATTTATACAGAATTTAGAAATATAAAACAAAAATTAGCAAATCTCCTTTTGCCTCAGAGTTTGAGTTTCTGCAAATGAATTAATTACTGAATAAAATACTTACCTGTCGCAAAGATGTACCAATGCAATCATTGCCAGTATCTCCACCTCCAATAACAACAACATCTTTGCCCTTGGCATTCACACGGTTGTAATCAAGTTTATTTCCAAGTTGGTGTTTCTGCCATGTCTCCAAGAAAGTCATAGCAAAATGAATACCATTCAGATCACGTCCTAAATAAATTAAACAAAAGTTGTAATTTTTTAAAAAATCCATGTAAATGAAATTTATAATAATGAATGCAAAATTATATAAAAAAGAATATTTATTGAACTTTATGCAACTACACTCTCCTTGATGGATTTACACAAGTTTCAGTAAACATGTTCCCTTAGAAGCCAAAATGAATATAATATTCATATTTAAATTAAATAAGTAATTGTTACAACAAGATAAAATAAAGCACAGACTTTTGACAGCAACTTATTCAGTAAAATAAAGCTTCACTTCTATCATTTCAGAACAGAGCTGTTTTTCTAAAATGTGCAACGGGGAAAAAAAAAAAAAAAAAAAAAAAAAACCCAGCATGGAACATGTGTAACGAGAAGATATAGAATGGCTCATTCTTTATGTTAAATTTCTAGAGTATTACTAGGGTCATTGGAATAAAATTCAATGACGTTAAATGAGAAATCTTCGTTAAACACCGAGCAACACTATTCTAGTAATAATTTTAAACAGAAACGTGGTATGTCTGAATTGATACACCATCACAGCATGAAACACATAGATTTGACAATTGACATTAGAGATTTTCACTTAAAGAAAAGACATTTAGAATAAATGAGAAGTATTTTGTTAATTCAAGTAAATAAAAAAACAAACAAATGTAAATTGATATTTTAAATCATACAAAAGAAAATTTCATATATTATATATAATTACCAGGAATTGGGAGATCTCGGGGCCAAGTAGCACCAACAGTAAGTAAAACAGCATCATTTTCCTCCATAAGTGTTTTTGCAGAAATATCTTTACCAACATTGACATTAGTATGGAATGTTATTCCTTCCTCTGTTAGAAGATCCACCCGCCTTTTTACAATCTGCAAGAAAGAACAGTAAATGAAGCAGAAATGGAATGCCAAAAATATTATTTTAAACATTACTGCATATTATTTTGTCAAGCTACTAAGTACTCTTCTTAAAGCAAATACAATGGGAAAATATTGTTAAAAATAGTTAATATGCAACATTGATTTGTAAACCTTTTAATATATTTTTACTGGAATTCTGACAATTAAAATATGTTAAAATATATTGTATACCTCTTTACTCAGCTTCATGGTTGGAATTCCATATTCTAGTAAGCCACCAACTCTGTCATTACGTTCATATACATTTACAGTATGGCCAGCCTATAATTCATACAAAATATATTAAAACAAAAGCCAAAGAATTTTGACACTTAACATAAAATTAAATATGCTGCTTAGCTCCTTAACTGTTTTATTTTATTTACTATTTAATAAGATGACATCTATTTTGGGAATATTTTCTTATTGTGTTTCAAATGTAAATCCATTGAATACTAGACTTATCTATGTATTCGAAGTAAATTTAATATTGAATTATAATCGTTATGAATGTTTTATTTTTTGCTTGCAACTACCAACATTCGATAAATCGATGCACATATGGTACACAGGAAAAACAGCAAAGTGGTTAAAATATTCACTTCACAAACAGATTAAAAGTAGATGATATGAATTCAGTTTCAATTAAAAAATAACTTAATACTCAAAAACAAATTTAGCAAATCCATTGTCAGTTAATATTTATACAGTATAAAATTATATTTATACAATACTAATTATGGTTAATAGTTAATTTCGAAATTCATCAGAAACTCATATATTCAATAAAATGCTTTAAATGAATGAAAAACTTTTCAATGAATAAATGTAATACTTCATCAAAATTATTATCTTCTATAATTTCCCCTCTTTTGCATGTTATTAATTATATCTAATGAACTATTGTTGCACTCTGTACTCTCTCATCTCAGAAAGCAAGATCAAATAATCAGATTCTCTAGATTATAATAAACCATAGATAATTGTTGCAGTAAAAAGAAAAATCAAATTTAAATATGCAGAGTAATATGCTAACATAATTAAAACTTCAATTGTAATAAGGCATTAACTATACAATGATTTTATCACAGCATAATATTATTCAAATATGAATTGATGAAATGTGAATAAAGTAAAATAAACTTATTGAATATTTATATCAACTAGCCAGTTATAATCTGGTATGAATTGTCATAATATAAATTAAACAATAACATAGCAATATTTGAACTGCATTGCAAGTGCTTTTAAAATTCCTAATCAGCATTTGAAAATCATTTATCAAGCCTGGTTGTTAAATTATTTTAGCATAAAAAAATAGAATTCTAACTTCAAAGCATACAATTATCTGGATGTATAATATCAATTGCACTAATTAATGTATTATTTAAAGAAGGATCAAATAGATAAATTTAAATAAGCTCACTTTGTTTAGCTGTGCAGCTGCTGCCAATCCTGCTGGTCCACTACCTACGATGGCAATTTTCTTTCCAGTTCTGACAGATGGTATTTGAGGAATCATCCATCCTTTTTCAAAGGCATTATCAATTATGGCACATTCAATATGTTTTATATTTACAGGTGGTTCATTAATGCCCAAGACACATGCACCCTAAAAAAATAGTTTATATTATTTACAATTATTTATCCAATATATTATTTTCAAAAAATAAAAATAAGATAGCACTTAATAAAATGTAAAATAACATGCAAACAATAAAATTCCTTCTTACCTCACATGGAGCAGGGCATACACGACCAGTGAACTCTGGAAAATTATTAGTTTGTAAAAGTTGATTAAGAGCTTCTCTCCAATCTTCCTGTATTTCAAAAATAAATAAATAAATAAATAAAAATAAAAAAATAAAGAATTCATTGTGTAAGTCAGATAAATATTATAATTCCAGAAAACTATTTCTAACTAGATTTATTTCAAAAGCTATCCATATTTACACTTCCATCTTAAAGTAAATATCAAATATTTATTTTTCTCCCAGTGAATAGATTGAAACATGTTTGTGAAATTTAAAATCAGTTTGAGAAATTGACAAAAATTCTAAGAAAACATGTTTTGTGAATATAAAATTTTTAGATAAAAGTTTTCTTTTATAAAATCAATATTAAAACACTATTATGAAAATTAAAAACAAAGATATCTGATTTGTTTCGAAAAAGCTCATTTCTGTCACATTAAACATACTAAGTGTAATGTTATAATTTTGTTAGTTTGCAGGAAATATTATTAAAAAACACATTCATATTAATATTACATCATTTGCTTGCAAATAAAACATATCACAGTTATCACAAATAATTTATAACAAACACAGCAACATGTACCTTGAATACTAAATCATTCCATTTAGGAATTATATTTCCAAGAGGACACCCATGACTAGATTGGCAGAAAGGCACCCCACATTCCATACATCTGTCAAAAATCAAATATAAAATTCATTAAAAATAAATACTACGAACTGCTTCATTTTGAAGTTACAAAAATAGGCATTTTTAAAACCATTTGCAATACATAATCATTTCAGTAGTTATATTGCTGAAAATTATAAGAAAATAAATTTAGGCATTGTTGATTGACTCTGATATTAAGTTTTTAAAATAAAGTTGAAGTATTTTAAAGATTATTACAATAATTTTTTAGTTTTATATAAAATGTTTGGAAATGGCATTTAAATCTAAAAAATATTTCATGAAAGATTAAAAAAATCCTTCAAATTATAAAGTAGGGAAAAAAATGCAAAAGAAATATTGCTTTAATCAATATTTTTTTCATGAAATATGACATTAAAAATTTATTACCTGGCTGCTTGTGTTTTTATCGTTTTTCTAATGCCAGGAAAATCGTAAATTTCTTTCCAATCCTTCTGACGCTCCTTGGGATCCCTGTAAGGATTGGTCTTGCGTGGATACTTCATGAAGCCTCTGTTAAATAATGTTCATTTTATACAATAGAAACACTAAATTTTTATTTTTTCTAAAATGAAATTAATTTTTTAACTAAGAAAAATATTTCTAAAAAGAATATTCAAAACAAAAAGAAAATTTAAATTAGTGGTAGAGTTTTGCCAATTAATACATTTAGAAAAAATTTTAACACACTAAAAAGTTAAAGAAATTATATATATTACTGTAGTTATAAACTGATGCTGCATCCATTTGTTAGATTTATTTAAAACCAGGTCTTCCAAAATTAAATTATGTTTCAGCTTTTGTAGCTATTTTTTATATTTTGAATTCTGTTTCAAATTATTGAATCAATTTTTTCTTAATAATTACAATCCAAAAAACATTTTCTACTTTCATAATATAAAAAACCACATACTTAGTTGGATATTTTAACACTTATGTTTTAAAAAGCTCAATATTCTAAAATGATCATAAATTGGGATCAACTGAATTTTTATCTAACTTATCTAATTCATATCTTTTAGTGTGGATAAATAATCTTCATTAAAGTTTTTAAAATATCATAACCTGCACTGATTATTTTTTATTGCATATTTCTAGTGTATCAATAGTAATGCACTACACCATTATAATTATAAACTGAGAAATTACTTCTCATTATTTCCAAGGCATATTTCTTAAGGATTTAAAATAATTAAATAAGTATAATGTTAAAGAATTGCCTAATTTTGTCCAAATTTTCAGGAATAACATCTTCAATGTCCTTGATAGCAGGAGCAGGCTTTGAAACAACAGGTGTTGGACCATTTGTTAAATGTGCTTTTTCTTCTTCAGCTGCTTGGCGTAAGGCACGTTGATATTCTTTGGGGAACACCTAAATAATAAATCAATAAAAATTAATACAAAGCAAAATTAAGAAAAATGAATTCAACAATTTGATAAATTAACTCTCCATTTCAATCAAAATATGCCATTGCGATATTTGTTGAGACAAAAATATACATTGCAGGTGTATTCCTTAAAATGTTATCTATTAAGACAAATATAAATGCCACAAATGGATTCTTATTTAAAATGCATTAATAGAGAGTTTGAAAGAAAAAAAGCTACAAAAGAAAATGCGATAATAAAGTAAATCTTAGCTTAAAAAATATAATAATTATGCAAAAAATGAAAAACATTAAAATAATAAAAAATAATGATTATAAAATTCAGAAAAATACAAAATATTAAAATATTTTCATTTGTGTCTTCACTTAATCTCAGATAAAATAATAATTTTATATTTTAAGTAACTTGCTAACAGCAACATATTATAAATTAGAAAAACTAAATCTATACATAGAGTACATTTTCAATATTTAGAACACATAAATGTTAAAATATAATGCACTTATTTTTTTAATTCACAAAACTAAGAATTCAAACATAACTGAAAAGTAATTTTTGAAGAAAACAAAGAGAGAAATACCTTTACAAATGACTTAGCAGAAGATGGCCAACCAGCTAATATGCGTTGAGCTACAGCCGAGCCAGTTTTTTCATAAAATTCTTTCAGTATACTCTCTACAAAACTAAGATCTTCAGAAAGCTCAAGAGGGAGAAGGTCGACCATCATCAAATTGCTACGAGATGCAAGTGTTTTCTTCCTAAAATTTTTTTTCACTTTAAGTATGACCAATGTTAATGTATAATATGCCAAGTATTGAAAATTCTATACATCAACTCTTAAATTTTCCATCACCATCACATTTGCAAGGTCCTTTTCAATATTAACATAAGTTTTTACAACTGCACTATGGATTCAATTTTTTCCAAATAATCATTAGTGTACAGAAAATAAGCAAATAAAATATTTTCTTAATTAGTTATTACAATTGTTCAAAAAAATTTAGTGATATGTTTTATATAAAATAGTACA
>JAPMOQ010039601.1:2593566-2604180 GCA_026543055.1 Argiope trifasciata
TTAAAAGTAGTATGTTATGCACCTTAAACTAATAATAATAATAATAAAACTCTTATTAAATTCTCAAAATATGTGGGCCCTCGATATAACAATATGCCTCTCTACAACAATATATTTATTTGGTCCCTAAAATATTGTTGTAACGAGGTTTCACTGTATAGCATCAATAAAAAATTTTAAAATTTCAAAACAAGTAAAATTATATGTCTGTAAATAAAATAATCTTTTTAAATATGTTAATATAGCCTTTGCTATTAAAATATATGAACTGATAATTTTATAGAGCAATCTTATTTATTTTAACTAATGTTATAAAACAAGATATGGATGAGGCAGATAAAATTAATAGCTTCCATTGCTATTTGTAAGGAAAAAGAGTAACAATTACAAATGGAAAAAATGTTTTAACAAATTAAAAAAAATATTATGTTCTACCGTTGTATTGTATATTATGTTATCCTTATTGTGTATTATGAAAAAATATATTGTTTTAAAGAACTTTTTTTTCATTAACTCCTAGCTTGTAACAAAACAGCAGCTTCACATCAAATAATGCATCTTATTTCTTCACTCCTTCTGATCTGATCACAATTTAATATGTTTCAACATTTTAATATCCAAGTTTATTTAATCTAACTGTTAGTTTTATGTCTAAAAGCATTAAAAATCATAATAAAATGAAGCCTGAAAAATCAAAAATTGAATTTAATTAAGCATTTTATTGACTTATGATTAATAATACTATTCAGAAATACAAATTTAATCTTAACAGATTCATTTAAAAACTAATATGCATTAACAATTTAATCAAACTTCATGATCAAAAAACATTTGATAACTATATTCGATACATAACTATTTAAAAAAGTATTTCAGAATTTTAGTTCAATTAAGAATAAATTACAACAATTAAAATTTCTTACCTCGGCTAAATCTTCTATAGAATAAATATCGTGATGAGGTGGAGGACTGATTAAACCCACTCCAGGGATGGAATGTCGCGTTTTAGCAATATCTTTTGACACCTGAAAAGGATACGAGAGTATAATTTAATGCAGATAATGCCAAAAGTAATCTTAAAAATAATAAAACTGTAATTCGTACGGCATTTTAGAATATTGTTATTTTATCATTGATCATCTATAAATACCAAACAATAAATGTCAAGAAAAGATTAAAATATAACTGCAATCTAAAATCAAGTCATAGCAGCAATTTCCAAGAACAGTTTTAGGTTATAGGATGAAAAAATATAAAATTTTATTTAGAGCAATAAATTTAAAGTATAAAAATAATAAAAAAACTACATTAAAAGAAGTAATTAGTATTAAAAAAATACTTTTAGAGGCAAAAAACTAATAAAATTTTTATAATTTGACTAATGAAATAGTAGTGCTACTGCACATATTCATGACCAGATTAGACACAATAATTCATTTCTGCCATCCTTGTTTCAGAAATACAAAATTCCCCCTTCTCCAAAAAACAATAGTGGATTCATTACACCATATCTATTCCAAGCTCATTCTACACATATTCTATGAGATTAAGATCAAAGAAAAAGTTAAAAATATCCTTCAACCTCAAAAAGATCTCCAATTCATGCAATACTATGACATCAGTTATTATATATCAAGCTGAAACAGTTTCCAAGATGATAAAAGAAATATGGATTCAAGACATTATTCATCTGGATAATGTCGACTTAGTTTACATTATATAAACATGGCAAATTCCTATATTTTTACTATCTATTTTCATACACTGATGCATTGCTTGTCTGTATCCCTGTTTTGCCACTCTGTTGGTTTCTTTTGCCTGCAATCTTCACACAAAAATACTCATTTACAGCTATTTTGACTGAACAACTAAAACTATTACATCTAATGAATATTCTTATTTTAACATCTTTTCCACAACCCCATAGCAACATTTTAAAAATTTCTGATCATGTAAGCAATATTTCAGATTGAATAGCTTTCTAATATGCACATGAATTTCAAAATACAAAATTATGTCAATGTGTTTGATGTATAATTTTTTTACATCAAGAAAAAGAAAAATGTAAACATGATTCATATATATCTTTTATCACACTGCCCCACTTTACCTATTATCCTCTTGTGTGACTTAAATTAAATTATGGATTATTATGTAATTATTATGTAATCCAAACATATGTGTTCCAATATTCATCAAATAATCAATAAAACATTTCTCAAACATTATCCAACAACCAAACAGATGTCTTTATTCATTAACAATTTATTTTTATGCTTTTTTTATTGTATATTTACCCTTTAATTTGAATTTAAAAAAATTGTAATTCAATTTACTTCCAAATGTTAAAAAGCACTTAAATGGCGTAACATAAAACTCAGTAAAATTTATACATAGAAGTACACTAGATTATATAAATGCTTTTCTGCAACGAGTTAACTTTAGAGTCGCAAATCAATAAAATATTTTAGTATGAAAGAAAAAAAAAAAAAAAAAAAAAACCAAATTAATATTCTAAAGCTATTCAATTGTTTGCTTAATCTTATAACAATTTTTCAGATTAACAATCTTATAACAAGATTCGACAACATTTTGCATCGCAAATGATCTTTCAGCAAACACCTTTTAAAGCTTAATCAGAATTGAATAGCAATCCAAAATTAACAATTGCATTGAAACTTATTAATACCATTCATCTTAAAATATTAAGAAAAGAAACTGGAATGTTAAACCTGAATAATGCTATAAAATTAAGATATAGCATAAGTCATCCATAGCATCTTTTTAACAGCATATGGTACTTATTTTTAAAAATAGTTTAAAATTTCATTATTATATTAAAAAATCATTCTGTTACACTCCCTTATTTGTATTATTGCTTTTCTCTTTTTTTAGCACTTGCATACCTTTTAGGATTGCTAAAGGTTAAAAGATGTTTATATAATTTAACTAATTTAATTTACTGAAATTAATTACTGACTTTTCATTTTCTATAGATATTTGTTGAATAACGAAAAACTAATTTTACATATTGGCCCAGATTATTTTGATTAAATTAATGCATGGTCTATAACACTGTAAAATTATATAAATAAAAAATTCCTGTTAATTTAACACTCAACATTTTATAAACTGAATTTTTATGAACTGAATTAAACTCAACATTTTCAAACATGTATAATAATAATAAAGTACCTTATAACCAGGGAGTTCACCTCCTTCACCAGGTTTAGCCCCTTGTGCCATCTTGATCTGTAGCTCATCTGCATTAGTTAAATATTCAATTGTAACACCAAAGCGACCAGATGCAACCTTAGGAAGAAATTGATTATAGTTTTCTAAACAATGATATAACTATACTTTCATGAAGGGAGAGAATTTAAAATTTGAACTCTTGTATTTTATTTTAAAGCAAAAGGCATTTGACTGAAGATATAAAATTTATGTGCAGTCTAAAAATTGCTTTAAAACTTTTCAATACAATATAATCAATAAGTTTTAGTAATGGATATAAAAAAATTTTAAGCAAATGCATTGAAAAAATTAAATATATTCTACAAAAGAGAATCAAATATTTCAATATAAAATTATGAAAATACCAAATTTGTATGGTAAAAAACTAATATGAAAATACTAAATATTAATGATAGTTTATTTAATTATAGAAATTTTTTATAAAAAATAACTCAAAAGAAATAATTACCAATGAAAAAAAATCTCGAACAGTATCACAGATTATAATAAGTTGTAAATGAATTCATGTTTCTGATATTCAAGTAAACTTATCAACCGTTTTATTATCTGAAGAATACAAATAAAAGAAATTTTCTTTAATATATACCTGTTTAATTGCTGAACGGGCATTATTGTTCGGATCAGTAATTAAGAATCGATCAGGATCCTCTCCTCCTTCACCAGTATTTGATTTGCCACCAACTCTGTTCATGGCCATTGCCAATGTTTTATGAGCTTCTAATGATATGCTTCCAAAACTCATTGCACCTAGTGAGCATGTTCAAATTCGTTACAATCAAATATCTTAATTTGATCAATATTACTATATTAAAAACGAAAAAATTAATCCAGAAAGGTCAGTGAAGATCTTTTGAAAGTTTCTGAAGAATTATGATGTTGTGAGCATCTTAGGAAATCAATACAATTTCCAAATAAATTCTTAAAAATAAATTTTTTTTTTTTTTAAAGGTAGGGGAATCGGCTAAAAGCAGAAATTATGGTAGATGTAATTTTAAAAGTTTTAAACCTGATTAAGAATGATTGTATTTCATAACTTAAAAAAATAAATTCCTTTTTTTTAAAGGATGACCTTTTAAAAAATGCATACATATTTTGCACAACTACTACAAATAACATGTATCAGCTTCAAAGCTTGACTTAATAATATAAAGTTTTGTTGTAAGAAGTTATGCTTCAAAAAATATTTTTTTAATTTGCTATAATATTTCATTTATATTATAATTAAGATTTTTACATTCATTAGATATTTTGCTTATTGATCAATTTTCATTAGAGTATCTATATAGCTCTAATCTTCAAAGCTCAAGACATATTAATATTACCAAATTGAGAAATTCATTAAATGAGGCTTCAAAATATCAGCAGATAATTATAAATGTTCCTAATTTTTTTGGTATTAACAATGATTAATAAAAGTCGATATTTTATACAGAGATAATCAAGATATTTGTGTACAGTTCAAAAATTTTATTGTATAAATTAAGTTACAAAACTTATAAATTGTTTATGAAATCGATAATTGCAGCATTCATGCATTTTTTGAAAATAAATAACAGAACCACATCACTTACCAGTTGCAAATCTTCGGACAATTTCTTTTGCCTCTTCTACTTCAGATATATCAACAGGATTAGAAGATTTAACAAACTCAAACTGTCCACGTAAAGTACAAGCTCTAACATTTTCCATTGTAGTTTCAACAAACTTTTCATAAGAGTTCTTATTGTTTGATCGAGCAGCATCCTAAAATGGATATTAAAATAAAGATAAGCCATCCACAGTTATTGCATGCTTGGGAAAACTAACATCTATTGTGCAATAACATATGAAAAATTAAATACAAATTCAAATGAACAGATTTTTTTGTTTTTTAATAAATAAATAAATACATTTTTGCCAGTAATATGTTAAAACTTAATGCTTTACCATATTTGCCAAGATTTTGAAACTAAAAGCCAACAAAAACTGAAACTTCACAGTAAAAGTTTAATTATTGACTAGCTCTAAATTTATTCCAAAGGGTACCTCATGAAAATATATAAAGTGTTTACTATCATTTTACACTAGCTAAGCAGTCACTTTTTATGAAGGAAATTTCCTTTTAAAGATATGATAGAGGGAAGAATGAAACAATACTTATTATTAAAAAGTCAATTTCCAGACAAATAAGAATATGATATTTAACAAAATTTGTTAAAAATTTTCAATTTTCAGAAACAAAATTGAAATAATTTAATTTATTCAACAGATGATTTTTAAGATGCTATTTTAAGAAGACATCTTTGATATGTCTTTGAATAGCATCTCAAAATAAAAAGCAATATTAGGATAAAAAAAATACTTACTTGCAAATTTGCAATGGCCACTGGGTCATTAATGTGTTTCTCTCCTCCATTCCTCCAATGATAGTTTCCAGGGTTTCGTAGAACTAAATTATCACAGTCCCTGTCACTGTATGCGATGCGATAACGTTCAAGGTTCTCTTCAGCAAGCACACGGAATGTTACACCGCCAATTCTGGAAGCTGTGTTCTGAAAAGCATTTATACACACATGTAACATGGTATTTTACTGTATAATTGCATTAAATCAATTTAGTCATTGATCAAAAGTACAACTTAATTTCAATATATACACATGTCAGTAACATAAAGCAAATGCACTATTCCAATCATGCGATTACATAAAAATTTAAATCTTATTTTTTGATTATACAATTCAATTTGTTTTGAATAAGTATTTTTCAAAAGTTGTTTAGTTAAAAATGACATAATTCTATTTCAAAATTTAATATTACACATGAATTATTAAAAAAGTGACAAGCAAATAATGTACATTTATCATACAGATTATCAATAGAAAAAGAATTTCCCCTAGTAAAATAAATGACATACTTTAAAACAAAAATCCACAACTTCATTACTCAAGCCAACAGCTTCAAATATTTGAGCTCCTTTGTAGCTCTGAAGTGTTGATATTCCCATTTTTGCCATGACCTGAAGGTAAAAGTAACATTTAATTTCTAGTATTAGCCATAAGTTACCTTTAAGGCTCATACAATTATGTAAGCAATACTCACTTTAGCAATACCACGTTCTATTGCTTCCACATAATTCTTAAATATCTGATCTTCGGTAAGACTTTCACTAATAACTCCTTCACCTTGCAGTTCTGCCATACTTTCAAATACTAAATATGGACAGATGGCATCAGCACCATAACCAAGAAGCACACACATATGATGCACTTCTCTGAAATTTTATAGTAAATAATTAATTTTTTTAAAGAAAAAAAATTTAACTTGTTATTTTAATACACTCTTCGCATCTTAATATAGTATGATATTTTTCAACATACCTTGCTTCACCTGTTTCCAATATTAGACCAACTTTCATTCGCTGTAGTTTATTGATCAAATAATGATGAGTAGCACCCAAAGCCAGTAAACCGCTAAAATTTAGAAACAGAAAAAGTTAATACAAATAAGATGAACAATTTTTTTTTTCAAAATGTGTGAAATTTGCAAGTTGGTTTCAGTAAGTTTGATAGTAGAAAACATAGTGGGATAATATCAAATATTTTGTCCCAGTTCCAAAATTCTATCTGATAATATTTTATCAATTTTTGATATAATAAATTTAATACAGAATTTTTTTTACATTGAAATATTTCTTATTCACTCATTGAATGATTACAACTCTGAGTTACCATTTGTGATACCATGCAATGAATTTTAATAATTTGTTATTTAGGCAACCGTTGAAATATTTTGTTTGCCTACTATTTTACCTTTCATTTAAAAGGAAATAAATACTTAAATTGTACTAAGAAAAACCTTTTGTGAAAATAAACACATTCTCAAACAACTGACATATTTTTATTTGTAATTTTTATCTTGAAGTTTGGGTTACCTCAACTCATAATTCTAAAATGACATGCAACTTTCAATCATTTTTGTCACAAAACTGTACAATATCCAACAAGTTGTTGCAAACAAGATTTAGTGGTCATCATTTAGAATTAAAGCTCAACTGATTTTCTCAAGACTATTTATGCTCTGAATTACTTTGTGCTATTCTTAAACATAGTTCTCAATGAAAAATTTATTTTGTGAAGTTAACAATTACATGCAACTGTGTTAATGGGAAAAATACATTAAAACCTGTATTTGATAATTAGTAGATAAATAAATCAAAGAGTATATTCTAAATTAAAATTTTTGACAAAAACTTTAAAATGTAAAAAACTTATCAGGTAGCAAATTAAAAAAATGGTAAGAGAAGTCTTTTGTAACTTGCTACAGAACATTTAATAACTATATCTACCAAAATTTATTTCCAAGGAGTATAAGCTATAAGCTGAACAGTTAATCTAGGAATTAAAGTCAAAACATATATATAAAATAGCTTTCATACAAAGAAATTTATGATTGAAAATAAACATTTCAAGAACTTAAATTAAAAAAAAACAATCAACAAATAAGAGATTTTTTTAAATGCAAGTTACTGAAAACCAAGTTTTACCTGACAGGTATATAATCACGGCCGGCCTTTCTGTCAGACAATATTACAAGAGAATATCCATTTTCTGCTGCACTGCAAGCTTCTTCACGAATCTTCATGAGAGCTGGCAATAAGCCCTCAGCAGCTTCGTGGACTGGATAAACTATGTCAATTACTTTAGTCTATAAAATCAAATACATGATTTATTTAAGTAATTTAAAATTTTCAACTAAAAAATAATAATTTTAAAATGTAGCATCCTTACTTTCCAGCCTTTGTAAGTAGTAGCCTTAAGAGCTTCCATATCTTTAAGAGATATAATAGGCTGCTCTAAGTATAAGCGGCAGCACTGCTGAGCGCTAGGTTCCAAAATGTTGGCTGCTGGACCAATTGGACAAGCCTAAAAGAAAAGTTTTCAGACAAAAATATACACAGATTAAAATTTTCAATTAAAAATAACAATGTATAAAAACATTTTTTTTTAAAAATTGCATATTTTTATAATTTTGTTTAATTTACAAATAGAACTCTTTATATTATACCACAAACAGATACCCAGTTTTGAAAATATAAGATTAAAAGAATTGTCGAAATATCTTACCAATGACATGACAATCCTTTCTCTGAAAGGATCAATGGGTGGATTGGTAACCTGCGCAAAAAGCTGCTTGAAATAATCATAAATGAGTGGCTGATATTGTGAAAGGCATGCTAAAGGTGCATCATTACCCATCGAACCAAGTGCCTCTTTCCTAAAATATATTAAAAACAAATCTTCAAATAAAAGCAAAGAAATAAACTAAATTCCATAAAATAAATTCGAACATTGCTACTGGTATTTTATGTTTCAGAGGAAAGAAAGAATTAAATAGCAGGAATAACTAACCAAATAAAAATCTGATTTTACTTCTTTACAACAGTATAAATAGAATAAAAATATTATAGTACACTCGAAGACAGAATATATTTTAAAAAAGGCTAAATTTACAAGAGTTAATTTTTTAAATGCAAATTTATAACAGAAAAATTTACTATTTATCAAAAGTAAATGTTTAATATAAGTTAACAAATATAACATTAAATGCATTTTCAAGTACTGTGATCTTTAAAACCCAATAGAGTTAGCTTAGATCAACATATTTAATGAAATTCTTTTAGTACTTAATAGAAACTTATACTAACTTGGTGTCGACCATTGGTACAATAAGCATGTTTATAGTTTCAATTGTATAAGCAAAAAGTGCTAAGCGTCTGTCTTCGACCGCTTGACTTGTAGTTCGTTTGCTTTGGTCAAGTTTAGGATGAGCACTATGATGACCCGCAGCAAACCCAGCAGCATGAAGATCCTCCAAAGTAAACTAACAGAGAAAAAAATTAGAATATATGATTAAAAGATTCCTAAGAATAATGAAATTTATCAGTTTATTTTGGGCACAAAATAAATTAAACATATTTTAATATGTGTTTTATCAGTTGTTTAAAGACAAACAAATTAAAATGCCAAGTTGTACAAGAGAACATGTATTGAAGTGAATAAATATGGGTCCTCTTTTGTATAATAATTCATAGATTATAACTGGTGACCTTCCTTTCTCCTCCCCTCTCTCTATATCCTTGATATTAACTTGCAATTGTTTTTTTTAAAATAAACATTTAATAACAAAATAAAATGTTCAATAAAGAGAAAAAAGGTTGGAAACCTCATTAATTTACAAAGAAATACTGTTAATTAAGAATTAAGAAATAGGTTTTAAACTTTCACCTAATATTTTATTATTAACATTTCCAATTAAATAATATTGCTTTTTAAAAAAATCCTAATTTATTTGTATGGTTACAGCATTGACAAATTTTATTTCTGGAAGTCACTTGAAAAACTATAAAATGATTTATATGCTTTTAAAATAATCATGAAAATGGTATGAAGAAAAGACAAATATTGTAAAATTAACACTTACCATTTCATTTAACCATTTTCCCAAAGGCCGTTGTCTAGCAATTTGCAATTTTAATTCCTCATCTTTGATAAAAGTTTGTTTCTCTGTGTCAACCAACAGCATACGACCAGGCCTCAAACGTCCCTAAAATTGCATAAAATACAGATTTAATTCAAATTTAGAATTCTTCTTTAATGAGAAATTATATAAGTTTGTAAAATATTAACTTATATTTAATATAAACATTTATAAAAAAACTTCAAAAAAACTGTTCTTATAAAATGTTGTAAAACCTTAATTATATAAAAATAGTATGATGCAATGATAGCAACATTATCTACTTCATAAAATAAAGAATTGCTATATACCTATTAATAATGAACAAGTAAATTTAAACTAAACAGATAATGGAAAGCAAAACATTTTTTCTCAAACAAAATGGGCAAGGGAGGGGAATTTTTCATGCAATTAAATTTTCTCACAATTGAAGTTACTTTAATAATAGACTAAATTTAATATTTTAATATTTAATGCATAGGCTTGTAATTCAAATTTGTTTAAAACTTTTAACAACACTTATTATATCTATGCATATGCTAAAAATGTAAAGATTTGATTGATGATAAACATAATTTAAGTTTTAAAGCAAGAGGATTCCTAAACACATCTTGACACAAATTACACCATTTAGTCATTATTAACAGCATTCCAATTCATATGTTTTAAAATAACATTATAGAGAATAAACATTGAAGTTAAAATTTTTGGACACATTCATACAATAAAACTTCTTGAAAAAATCTTTTCCACACATGAAGCAAAAAGGAGAGCATTAATTTCTAATTTATTTGAAATGCTTTTTAAAGAAACGTACATATATATATATATATATATATATATATATATATATATATATATATA
>JAPMOQ010039601.1:2604190-2683116 GCA_026543055.1 Argiope trifasciata
ATATATATATATATATATATATATATATATATATATATATATATATAAACAATTTCACCCTATATTTTATAAAATGCAGTGCCACTTTTTATTAATTGTATCAAATTCTTTAACATATTTATAATTACTGATGAATTCTTTGTACTCAAAAGTTATATTATTTTGCTACATTTTTCTACTGCAGAAAATAATTCAATTTACTAATTTAAAATATAAATTAAAAAATTTATATCACTAACTGGTACCTAGTGTGTTACTGCTGCAGAAGAAATCATTTTGGAAATATCGTTTGAAATTTAATGTAATCGTCTTTCTCATCATATTATTCTTCCTATCATTCCTATATAATTAAATTAGGAATGAAAGAAATAATAATATTTATTTTCATATCGGAAATTAATACATTCATAGAAATTGAGTGATATATAAACGAGAAGTGTAAATAACGTAAATTCTTTTTTTAAACCTTTATTATTGAAAACTTTAGGGTTGGCAATATTTTTTTCCCCCATCTTCAGCAGAAACAAATAAGTGCAAGTAATAAGTATTCAAAGTTTCATTGCAATTGGATGAGCGGTATGGCAACACATAAGAAACATACAAACATTCATTTTTATTTATATTGATATAAAAAACATTTTAAGTAAAATTTGATTAAAACAGCTGTTTAAATGAGAAAGGTTGAAAGAAAATCAAGCTAAAAAAATAAGTCCAAACATCTATTCAAATGCGAAACACTGAAAACAAATCAAGTTAAAAATACAAATCTAAGCCATTTTCAGGCTGAAAAAAAAAATGAATTGCTGATTTTACAATATTCTAGAAAATTAACCAACCTTTTGAGCTATGTTTTGAGCTTCCAAGTCCAAGACTCCTACTTCGCTGGCCATGATCATATGATTATCACGAGTTAAGTAATATCTTGATGGCCTTAGGCCATTTCTGTCTAATATAGCACCAATAAGACTGCCATCGGTGAATGTCAATAGAGCTTAAATAAGAAAATGAAATTAGAATAGTAACAATATACAAACGGATGAAAAAATCTTATTTATTTTTATTTTACCTGGTCCATCCCATGGTTCCATTACACAGCCACTCCATCTATAAAATGCTTTTTTATCAGGATGCATAAGATCATCATTTTGCCAAGCTTCTGGAACCATTGTCATAACAGCCTACAGATCAAAATAACATTTTATCAATATGCATACTTTGAACAAATAAGCAATGCGATTCTAAACATAATAGAAGAGGAATGGCAAAATACATTAACACCTGTGCCACAATTTAAAATTCACTTTAAGAATTTTTCCTCAGTTTAAAAAAAATCCAAACTGAAATGAAAATTTTTTCACTTGGAGTTTCATGCAAAATAAATCAGTTGAATTAAGCTCAAGAGATGAAGTAAAATTATATACTAACATTACTAGGAAGCTAAAAGTTTCCAGTCGGCTACATTCAAGAGAAAAGGTAAACAAAAGTATTCAAATTTTCCATAATATTTGTCTTTAAATTTAATACAGTATGACACAATTAATATAAAAAAAATTGATCTAATATAATAGGAATTACTGTTATGATAAAAGAAAAATGAAAGTTTTACTTGTTGTAAAGAACAACATAATTAAATAAAAGATATTTAATAGATAATATCAAAAATATTTAAAATCAAGTTTGAGTTGCAATTAATACATTTTAAAAGATGACAACAGCATTATAAAAATTCTTGCTCAAATTTGGAATGCTCCAAGTTTCAGAGTGAAATCCTTTACATATCCTGTGAACTATTTGAGTGTTTAAATCAAAATAGCTTTTCAAAAAAAATATTTAAATATACAAAATATTTAAAATTAATAAAATGAAATTCTATCACTTAAAATTTTGTCAGAGTTAAAATTCTCTCAGTATCCTATTTGAATGAGGATTTGAATGAGGCCTATAATCATATAATATATATGCCTGTGAATTATCTAGACATTGATGATATGGAGAATATAAATTTAATCCCTCCTTTTGACTCGGAAATTAAAAATTAAAGAAAAATTTTGGTACTTTTCATTATTTGGACAGAAAATGTTGCCAATGTGAACTAAACGCAAGCCAAGTCACCAAGTAAAGCATTAAAGAAAGTTGTAAGAAATTTGGCAGAATTTTATATTATTTGGCAATTTCTTGCTGCGCCCAGCCAAAGGAAAATACCACAATTTTATAAATAAGAACATTCAATATTATATTTAATCTTCAAGTACATAGCATGGATCAAAATTTGTGACCTTCTATGAAACATTCAATTAAAAAAATCAAAGCAAAGTGAGCTTTACTTACTTCTGGTAAAGATCTTTGACCAGCCATTACCAGAAACTCGAGAACATTATCAGCACAACCAGAGTCAGATAAGTTAGGTTCCACAACAGGGTAGAGTTTGTGAAGCTCTTCCTTAAATAAATGACTTTCCATAACACCTTCTCTGGCTCGCATCAGATTAATATTTCCTCTCAAGGTATTAATTTCACCATTATGAGCCAGTATTCTAAAGAACGAAAGATAATCTGTATAACCTTTTTAATTAAACATTTTATTAAGATTTACAGCATTATTAAATTCTGTTTTTAGTTTCTTTCTAAAAAATATTACCAACAAACTTAAACCTTCAGAATATGATATATAATATGATAAAATAAAATAAATAAGAATTAATAAAACCTAGTCTCACTCTCCCATTTGTTTAAAAATGTTAAAAAACATAAAATTTAAATTGAGGAAATATAATTACATGACTTTGAAGTTTAAATTGTACATATATCATTAAAAGCTATTCATATGAATATTATTTATAATTAGTACATTTTTAGCATTCTTAAAAGAATACTCGCAAATGAAATTATAATTCTGCAACATTAGTAAACAGAATTTACATAAGACATACCTCATAGGATGTGCTCTTTCCCAACTGGGGAAAGTATTTGTTGAAAATCGAGCATGGACTAATGCCAAGTGGGTTTTAAATGCTGAGTTCTGCAGGTCAGCAAAATAATTCCATAATTGAGTTGATGTTAGCTGACCCTAAAGGGAAGGAAAAAATGTATAGTACGGCATTTTACAAGACTTTAATTACTATTTTATTAGCATATACATACAATTTGAAAGTATCAACTACAAAAAATTCATAAAAGATAAGCTTACTTTATATACAATAGTGCTGGGTGACAAATTGCATATGTAAAAGCGAAGATCCTCAGTAGGAATCTTATGTGTAGCATATTTTCGCAAAACGAAAACCTATTATAAACAAAAAGAGAAAAAAGTTGCATTATAAAGTTTTCCCAAATTTCTGAAAAGTAGAAGATTGAAAATTTTCTTCACAGAAAAGTTATTCACTCTATTCAATCACAATAAATTAGAATCTACTGGCATTTTATATAAATTACAGATGTAAATTGAAGTAATAAAACAAATGCATTAAAATATACTTCTGTTAAAGGACACTTCAGTTTTAAAGTTTTCAAAGAAAAAATACATAGATGATTATTTTGTAATTTAAAAATAAATGCAAGCAAATCATAAATAAAGATGAAATTTGCAAATACAGAACTCTGCACACCAATATATTTTTAAAAGGAAAAAAAAAAAAAGAAAACTAAAGTAAAATGAGAGTAAAAAATAAAGCTCAACAACTATTTAATGACACTAATAATTTATATCTTTTTATATATAAAAATTGCAGATTTTGAATAATGCTGATGCTGCGAATTTTAAACTGATAAAATTAGCATTTTCGAAAAAATAAATTCAAAATGTTAAAAATCGTATATCAAATTGTTATAGGTAAAAATAAATAGAATAAAAGAAAAAAGTTATAGGAATACAAATAATCGCATTGAAATTTCATATTACTTTAAGGGCATATTAAATGTGTTAAATGCTGTTTACAGCTCTAGGTTTAAAATTTTGTGTATATGTAGCAACAACGATCATCATCCATTTATTAATGAAATGTATCACTACGTAAGGAAAAAAACATTCAGCAAAACGAAACTATTTTCAAGTTCTCGCAGTTCCATTGTAGGTATACAGTTGCAGTTAAAGACTTATGAAATATAATTGCAATTTAGGAACATTAACATGGAGCTTGGACAAAATGTGAAAAGTTATATCATTAAACTAAGATGTCCAATCTTAGTTCTCGCATTTCTCAAGAGATGAAGCTATAAATCTCATTGGAAATTAAAAACGTCAAATGGTTTTCTGCAAACTTGAATAATTGGAGTGACCTCCTTTTTGCAGGAAACTCAATTGCTTTCGGTAATGTTAAAAGTGCAATGAAATATATTCATTTGGACTTATAACTACGAAACAGAATTTTTGCATCATTGTTTATAATATGCACACTTTTTTAATTTACTTTTAGTTATATTAACGTCCCGTTATAAAGCAACACTAGGGCTAATTTGGCACGGACTGCGTAATTTTGAATCACAGTCAGAGGACGAAGACGACAGCTGAACTGGCAACCCCCTCTTCACACCACCCCAATGGGAAGACGTTTGGCCAGACAGATTTAACGTGCAAGAGACCCCTTCACGGGGAAATCGAACCTCGCACCTGAAAGCCTCCGGTTCCGAAGCCAAGACCTTACCACCAGGCCACCACGGCTCCGAAATTTGCTTTTGCAATAATTTGTAATAGAGCTATTTCCTCAAATTCATAATTTTCAGTGTTTACAAATATGTAGCGAAATTTAAAATGAATGCATCCCATATTAATATAGTTTAATAACCACGGAAGCCAATATTCCAAGCGAACAAGCTGATCGCCAAATGCAGCTAATGATGAAAAAATAGTGATAGTTAATTTGGATTTGAATTTCTGACGCAAGATCCTGATATAGAATATACTGCGCCGAAACAGTATAAAATTTCTCCATTAAAATAAAATTAAAATTAGTTTTGCATTGTAAAAAATGTAATTGCTTGTGTTCAAACTACTCAAATGTTAAAAAAAGGGCGAAAGTTATTAAAACCAGACTAAACTTCATGTAAAATTCCCGCATATTTAATATATAAGAAAATGTTTGGGTGCTGAGTCTCACCCAATAAAAAATCCAAGTAAAAATTGTTGGATTTAAAATAGTTACGCCGAAAGTCAATAAAGCGGGTGCATTCTGTTAAAATGTGACGAACAGTTAACAACTTCACAATCATCGCATATTGGGGGGGGGGGCTCGGAAAAAAGTAAAAATCTATGTGTCAGGCGAGTGTGACCAATACGTAGTCGGGATAAAATTACATCATAGCGTCTACTTAGTTTTGAAGACCAGTTAGCCAATTGTGGTTTAATAAAATGGAGCTTGTTGTTAGTCTCCATGTCCCATTGGTTTTGCCACTGGTGATAGCACCAACGAATTATAGTTGTGCACATATCTTTATAAGAAAGACGTTGGGGCAAATTGACGCTCGTTGACTTAGCTGCTGTATCTGCGATTTCATTTCCAGAAATACCCACATGGATGGGATCCAGGAAAGCAAAACTAATATTTTTTCCACATAGAAGGCGGTATATCTTCTTCACTTCCTGTAGAAGCGGATGATCAAGAGATGATGAGTTTAAAGATTGCAGAGCACTCAGAGAATCTGTGTAAATAACAAACTTATGGATCTGTTGTTCATCAATATATTTGAGGGCTAAGTAAATAGCAGTTAATTCAGAGGTAAAAACAGAAGTAAAAGGATGAAGTTTATAACTTATGCGACGACCAATAGTGATAGTTAAAAGGACACTACAAGTATAAACACATTAATATCATCTGGAATTTATAATCAGATCTCAATGATAAAACAAATAAGAATTAATTTCATTTAATTTCTGTTCTATATTAAATTTGCGAGAGTGAGTCATCCAGAATTCTTTTTTCGGATTGTAAAATAAAGAATGGTAAAAAAAATTATGAAAATACAAAGGCAAAATAATCTTTAAATGTTCAATATTCATTCAATTTATAAAAATAAATCTAGAAATTAAAAAAATTTAGACAAATTCATAAATTTGCAAAATGTCAAAGCAAGTTTAAGGCCTTATCACACAGTGAAATTTCGCCTTTTAACTTTTCCGTTTCTACCCTCAAAAACAGGTCAAGCAAGTTTCATAATCGACAACTTTTTCGAACTAGTTCGAAAATGTCGTCGGAAATATTGTCCGCAAACGAAATTCAACCAATCATGTGAAACTTTGAAGTGACGTCACTTTCCTTGTCGTTTGCTGACGGAAAGTGCCGAAGATATTTTGCCGTGTGATAAGGCCTTTAGATTGTTTCCACGAAGAGATCCGAATGACCATTTCATACACACTGAAACGCAATTAAAAATTTATTAAATAAAAATTCCTTAATTGAATAAAAATAACATGATCAGTATATTAAATAACGTAAAAAATGAAACGCTGTGAGGAATGCTGAAAAACTTGCTCTCAGAAATACTAGAGATAGAAATGGAGTATAATCTTCGCTTATTTGTCCGATGTTTCTATCACTAACATATCAGGAAATCAGAAAGGTGATACCGCTTTCAGCATTCTATAAGGACATTTTAACACGTTTAAGCTTTAAAAAAAACCATTAACAACTGTGGGTATAAATTTTATCCATCCTAAAGAAATTGGAAAAGAGTCTTTATGGCTAACCAGATTGAAACTTACTATTACACGATATTATGATATTCGTTACTTTGAATGCGGATAGTCTAGTGAAAATATCAAAGATGTTAATGGGCATATTTTACAAAAACTCATCGCCAGTGCTAGAAACTGGCATTTTAAATTCTCCAAAGGCATAATTGGAGCAAATTTTCGATATCGTGCAATCGATAATATCTTCTATTATTCGCGTTATGGTGGTAAAATTTAGATTACTACCGTATAATCATGCGTTTTCTTAAGAGTTAAATTATAAAATCACCTCAAAAGAATGGTAGATTGTATTCATAAAATGCATTTATATAAAAAATCAAAATATTTAAATAAAATAATAAACGCTATATGCATTCCAAGGATTGCAATTCAATGTATTTGAAAAGATAATATCGCCAATCGGAAATATCCACAAAAATCTAATTCAGAATTACAATAAACATTCTCTACCGATTCTCAAACCTTTTGCAATGAATGTTTAAACTGTCAATTGATAAATTAAAAAGGCTTTATTAAAATTAAAAATTTCCTTTTTTTCTGATGAAGAACTAAAATGAAAACCAAACTGATTAGATCCAAAAATCCCTCTGGAAACTGAATTGTAACTTAAAGGGTAGACCGTTTAAACAACAAAGGAAGGTGTCTGAACAAAAAAAGTTTCGACAACAGTTCTCTTTCGAGGTACAACAAAAGTATCAAGTTTTTTCTTATATTTCCCCCAAAAATCGATAAAAGGTGGCGTTCCGATAGAGAAAGCGTAACCGCCCTCTTCCTAAATGGGTAAAAGACAATTTGCGAGATCAAGAAAAATGAGATGAAGAAAGGGGGAGGAGTAACAGCTCCCTTAAAATCTGCGTTTTCAACGTCGTCTATGAATGTCCTCTTTCTGACCTTGACTAGTTTTATGTAATGTTCTTCGGCAGTAACCAACGTGGGTGGAGTAGGAGGATGCGCATTTTCCATTAAAGTAGCATCAAAGATCTCTTCACGGTTCGGGGGAAGAAGGGGATGGTCAATCGATAGGCGGAGTGTAACGGGTTCATTCAAAAGTTTCAAAAGTGATGAAAAATACGGAGTTTTTGGATTCTGTGTTATTTCAAAGTGATTTAGCCTTTACAGACTTGTTGACTAGATGGGTATTGTATTTTTGGCATTCCAGTAAAATTTTATCCGAAGAACCGATTTCATTCAGAAGAAATAATCGCTGATAAACCGTTTAATCTCATTTTAAACATTTTGGAAGATCTCAAAACTTTTTGAAAAAAATGTAGGATATATTCTACAAGGCCAATACAAATGAAGTTTCAAAATAAAATTAATAAAGATTTAATAAAGTTTTCATAAGAAGCATATCATAAGAATAATGTTCGAAGAAGCAACTGTTAATTAAACGTTGGCATACTTTTTAAAAGCTTTAAATGGAAAGAAAAATAAAAGGTCCAAATAAATCAAAAGTGATAGAATATACAGCGATAAATATTAATTCATATAAATGAATTTCTCGCATAGAAAATGCGAAACAAAAATGTTCTAAATACTTTTATATATTGAACAGAAAAATCCCAATTTTAATTCAATTTCATTTATTAGCATTAATCTATACTCACAAAGTATCTTGTGTGTGTATGATGTCCACACAAATCCTTCGCACTGACAATCATGAAATCTTGCAATCAAGTAATTGTTATGACGACTTCATACACTTCGCAATCCTAATTTTAAATGTTAATGTCGAAAATTTTGTAATTAAGGCTTTGTTATTTTGAATAATTTTTGCTATTATTTCCCTACAGTAACCACTATTAAGATGGTAGAAGAAAAATTAATAAATTATCGTTGTATAAAGAAATTTGTTTTGCCCTCCTGACAAAAAAAAGTCTGAAAATTCAATAAATAAAAAACTAACATTTTCTAAAAACTTTAAAAAATTAAAATTCTTGCATCTGAATTTCCCATTACCATCTTTTTCATTTTTTTACGCATTTAAATATTTTCTACTTTAAAACATGAACAATCAAAATATCTTCATCGATTTCAAAATATTTTCCACACAAATTCAAAGATTTTCTTTTTGCGGCCGCTTCACTTGAATTGTTTTTATTTCTTCGCTAATCTGATAAAGAATCAAATTAATAGAGCAGGATTAATTAAAATTTCATAAGCGCTCATGTGGACTCAAAATTGATTCGAATTGATTACTCGTTTAAATTTTATGTAATCGGTAAAAAAGTGAAGCATTTTTTCAGTTCAATAATTTGAATAAAAACAGTTTAAATCGGGAAGTTTTGAATGCATATTAAATTCGAAGTTACAGTGCACTATAATTTAATGGAGAAATTTCAACACAAGGTATATGCAAATGGAATTCATTTAAATTGTAACAAAATACAGAATAATATTATACAGGCAAGATACATTTGTTCTATAAATGAAGAGATTATAATTATTTATTCCAAGTTTTTTTTTCTTGCATAAATTAAAAAGTGAAAAGCTTTCCGACGCAAAGTTAAATTATTCACAAGCAAATTAGGCAAATGCCCAGGTGCCTTGACGGCACGAGAGTTTTTGCTGTATTTTCAGAATAATTTTGCGTTTTTGTTGAATTTACGAAGGGCGTACACTTGAGTTTATTCAATTAAAATCAAATATTGTTTAAATTTTGGAAACATTAAAAACATTACTAATTTACTTTTGTAAATTTTATATTGCATGGCACAGTAATTACAAAGATATATGTTTCTTTACAATCTTAAGAAAAATGTCCAACATTTAAATAATATATAATGTCTTTAAAAAGTTCTTTTACTATTTTGTATAAAATTTTAAAATTAAATTTCCCATTTTTATATACGCGAATTGAACACAGATTTTTAGAAAGTGATTCACAATTTAACGTTTTATTTTTTCAGTTCGTCAAAATTTACTACTTAAAATTAATTTAGTAGATTCAATAAATAAAATGAATCTAATTTAGAAGTTGGGAAGTAGTAAAAGAGGCCTGAGATTTCACTGAATAAGGACCTTCAGAGGGTTCAATGTTCCCCTGGTGTTACAGTATACCTTCATAGTAAGTTTTTAACCACTCGCATTTACGCCAAGTTCAAGCACTCGCATTTACGCCAAGTTTAACTACTTGTTATTTATATTGAAAAAAAAAATGTAAATACAAGTAAAACTTTATATCTTAATCAAGGCCAATTTAAAAGCTACTTCATCCATCTTAATGCCTTTTTCTTCGAAAAGATGGGAAGCTAATGGGCACAAGCATGAAATATGCGAAGCAAGCATTATGGAAATGTGCTTAAATCACGAGCAGGGTGTTTCCTGATACGCCCTGGAGAAAATTTTGATTACCAGCAAAAGAGTACATAATGTGCTGAACTTCTTTCAGATTTGCTTTCGGAAATTAGTTTCCCGAGTAATGGATACACTCACCGCAATCGATAGTTGGACAGGTTTAAGCAACTGACGTAACTATTACATACGACGTCACTACTGAGTTATATTTATATCAGAGAGCAATTATTTTCTCGTTGAAGAGAGGGGGGAAAAGTCACGATTCTGTTCGAAGGAAGATTATAATAGAAACGTAATAATTTGTTTTACGGTGGTGTACTATATATATCTGCTAACAGGAGTTTTATGAAACTTATCCAGCAGCTTTCATCATTTCATATATTAATTATATCATGGAAATTAAGGCAATAGTAACGTATGTACAAACACTTTTCAAAGAGAAATATTTTTATGGCATGGGCGAATTTCAGTTTTCAAAAATAAAGTGACTTTAGTGAACTTCTTTTGAAGTCATTAGAAATATCGTCATTTATCACGTTTCAACAGTTTTTTTTTTTTTTTTTTGATAATTAACCTTAGTTTTCATTTAATAAGAACATTTTTTGTTACTTGCTAAAACTTTCACAAATAATAGCCGGTATTTAAATTAAAAAGTTACTACGATGCTCCATTTTCACATATGTTGCTCGATAATACGGATAATACGCTTGATTAGCAGTGATTTGGCTGTGGAGGGATATCCACACACAACCGCGATTCTTGAGTGATCAGAACATTAGAATTTTATAGTTCCTTTAGAATGTTTTATTTTTTCATACATTAAAGATAAATTGTCTTCAACTTTCGTTTAAAAAATTTTTAAACGGGTTTATTATGATTTTAATATATTCTGTACAAAAAAAAGGTGGGGGGGACGAGCTGTCTTGGTATTCTTCAAAGTTTAAACTTTTGAGATTTCATGTAATAAGCTTTTAAACATTTTTTATTTTAAATTTTTCCCGTTTCTTGCTCGGAATATCATTTCTGATTATTGTAGAGGGGGAAGGATAACGCATTATCGAACAGATTTCAATGTTTTGAATATTCAACTTAATTTGATTATTTCTGCATTATATTGTTAATTATGTAATCTTTTAAAATATTTTGAAGATCCTGAAACATTTTAACTCGCTAATTTAAATTAAGAATAGTTGAAAATAAGGTGTTGAAATTTATTTGATTTTTTTTCTGATAAGTTTTTAAACTTCTTTTGCTAATGGGCAACACAAAATAAGCAAGCAACTGTTTGAGTAAGTATTGGAGGAGGAAGCTTATATAGGTATTGAAGTAATTCAAGATATACGAATATAATATTCTATTGATAAAATTAATAGGAATTTATCATATATTGGCTATTTAATATTTCTGAAATGTCAAAACCTCTTAGTTGGTTTTGATATTAAAAATATTAACACTATTTATTGAAAAAATGCTTTTTTTTTGCTGCAGCAGCACAATTTATTTCTCGACTGATGAACTACCAGTTATAACCCCAAATGAGAAAGGTTCCTTAAATTCTGAAGCCGATTACACAATTAAAAAAGAAGACAACTTACTTCTCGGTGGAATGTGTCTTTATCCATTTGCGGTGCGACGACGAAGACTTGCCTCATAAGGGGTTCATTGGCTTTGGCCACAATTCCAAGAATTGAGCTTTTGACTGGTACGTCTCTCCAGCAAAGAACCTGAAAGAGAAACATCATTCAAGATTAAATCGAAATGCGAATTAAAAAAAGAATGGATAAAATAAATTGAAAGTTGATTTTACTTTGCTTGAGTGGATTATTAGTATCACACTTCGCAAATGATACTACAAAATAAATGACAAATTTTTGTACTTAAATTAATAACGATGTTAGACTCTTAAGTCATACGTATAAAAGAGGTTATTCCAAATTTCAATTTAATGGTTAAAGGTCTTGCATTTTGATGAAGTTGAAAACTTGACACGCAAAATTTAATTCCACAATTAAATACAATCGACAATACTTTTAGATATTTAAAAAAACTTTGAAATTGGGAAAACACTAATAGCAAATATATGAAAATTATGAGAACATTTTCATAAGCTTTGTGTAAGCATACATTGGCTACTCCAAATAACCTTGAGGCATACGATAAAATTTGAATGATCGGACTACTGCGATGTTATTGGCAGGAACTAAGGTTGAGTCCTACGGGTCATCACCGGCCACGGTACAACTCTTCCTGTGGGAAACACGCCCGGTCTTCCGAAAAGGGTAGGCGATCTCAAACCATTTCTGTACCAAGCCGGGTGGTGAGAACCAAGCGTCTACTGGAAACTTCTCATTCTCTTTTTAGAGTCTTCCCGGTGAGACTTAAGTTAACACTGTCTTTCGCAATAAATGAAAATGTATTGCAATCATAAATTTACTGTATCTGTTAAGATTTACGGCTAATTTCAATTTATCAGAAATTACACTTAAATGTTCACACAAAAGTTCAGAAGCTTTCACTACGCGATAGAAAGACTGATGGGAAATAAGATAGTAATTTTTTTAAAAAAGTTAATACTCCATTAAAGTGTATTTTACTTTCACAACTTCAGAAAAAAATATATTTGATAATACCAAAAACGCACAGGAAATAATGCAAGATACAATAACTATATAAGTAAAAAAAAAAAAAAAATGCGTAATATTGTATAATTGCGTACCTCCAAGTGAAGCTCTTTGGCTAATTGCTCGAAGTGCTTTTCAGCTGCACTGGAGGTTGATTTGTCCATAAAAATAATACCTGTCGCGTACTGGCCTTTCGGAGGAAGAGTGACACCCAGTTCTTCTCTGAAATCACAAAATGTATTTTGGTTAAGTTCGACAGTAAGTTCGTCAGAGATGTAGATTGAAAAATAAAATAATTGCAAGTTTTTGAGCATAATTTTTTATTTCATATGTATAAAACTTCCCTTATCAAAAGATGTAAAATGTTTTAATAGGCTGAACCAATTGTTTCAATAACTTAATACGTATTCGAAACCACATAAAATTCTTTTAGGTTTAGTTTGAAACTTTTGGGGCTTTCTTTAACAACTAATTAAGTATTTTTAAGAGGTCAGGATATATTAAATATTGCACTAGAGTTTTAGTCTTAAGACTGGATATTTTTATAGGAAGCCTTTTATTGTATACTCTGCATTAATGAATTCAATACTATGTTTTAATATAGATTATTAAAGCAGAAATTTTCCAAGTGCTATTAAAACAACTTTGAAAACGGAGATAGGAATCTTTCCGTTTCCATAAAGATTGTTTTGAGAACCATAAATGAGAGCCAGTTTTATTGAACACGGTCGTATAGAAAAAAATAATGCTGAATCAGCATGATGCAATATCTGACAATTGTTAAAAGAAAATTGTTAACAATTATTCCTTCAATGTTTCGAAATATAATTTCCAAACAATTTATTTGCCGTTACTTAGTATAAAAAGTATAATTTACTTATTTTTTCGCACATCCTTAGATGTATTTGGCAAAAAGGAGCTTTATTGAAATTTTGCACTTCTGCTTGAAATAACTAAATAAAATATTAAGTCCGTAAATAATTTCAATTACTAAGGAACAACCCTACCATAACTTTTAGCGAAATAGGGACATACACCAGAAATTTCAACATTTACCACAAAGCACGTTTCTGTGGTTTTTGAATATCGAATAAAAATATTTTGTTTATGTAGAATTATTGATTTTCAAGTGTTGTTCCTTTCTTACTCCATTCTTAAACAAATAAAACTAGTTTGAAGAATAAAGAATGTTTCAGATGTACTTGCGGGAAATTATGGCAAAGAAAAAGAAAACAAATTCCAAAAATTGTTTCAAAATTTGCTTGCCATTTTTCTCTTGGGAAATTTTCAGTGAATTCATTTCTATTTGTTGTAATATACATCAGCAGATGATATATTTTACTCATCATACTTCTAAAAAAAGGTATGTGAAAGTATGATGAGTACATATTTGATTTTGTTGTAGTTGATTGAAATAAGTAGGCAAGTTACTTGCATTATATTTTATGAAATTTAAAAATGGATGTTATATTAGGTTGGTGCGTATGAAATGTCGGATTCTCTTTACATGCGGACGTTTGTCTCCCTGTTTTCGTTATACTTTTGTCTTTGGCATAACCTCATTCATAGTCGTATTGTCCATTGCCAGAGACTCATTTCAGCAAAATAGGTTTTCTCGAAGGTCTTCCCTTTTGTTATTTCTTTTGAGTTTATTGCCGATATGAATTCTGCCGACATTCGCGTCATTTTCTTATATGAGTACAAACTTGGTAATAGTGCTGCAAAAGCTGCACGCAACATAAACCAAGCGTTTGGGGAGAATACGGTTAACGATCGGAAAGTGCAGCGTCGGTTCGAAAAATTTCGGCGATTTTTCACTGCAAAATGAGCCGCGCGGAAGACCCAAAACGTCTGTGAAGAATGATGACCTGAAGGCTCTAGTGGAAGCGGATCCAGCCGTATCCACGAGGGAACTTGCTATCAGGATGAAAGTTGACCATACAACGATATTGAGACACCTTTCTGAGATGATGTTAAGAAGATGGACAAGTGGGTACCGCACGCACTGACAGAGCGAAATAAGCTGGAACGAACTGGAATATGAAGTTTTGCAGCATCCACCATATTCACCTGATCTCTCGCCGACCGATTTTCATTTTTTCAAGCATTTAGAGCTGTTTTTAAGGGGCAAACACTATGAAAATGAAGACAGTCTAAAAAACTCGATATCAGAGTTTATTAATTCTAAAGACCAAAATTTTTTTAAGACAGGCATCTACGCTATAAAATCTCGTTGGGAGAAGTGAATTGAAGCGAATGGAGCATACTTTGATTGAATAAACAGCTTTTGAAGAAAGATATGCAGTTTTATACAATCACTTAAGAATCCGACATTTCATACGCACCAACCTAATATAATGGAAAGAGTAGCTAGTAATAAATTATTCAATCAAGAAAAATTCAACCTTAAACCTAAAAATAGTGGAAAATATCAAACAATAGTAGAAAAATTGTGGAAACAGTTTTGGTTATAAAGCAAATTAGTATATTAAGTAAACGAATATAACCACAATTTTATTGAACTCTTATGTATTAAATTACAATTTACACAGTATGCATTAATTACGTCAGTTAAGATTTTAGTTTATACTTTGGTTTACTTGGAGAAAAATAATGAACTCTGTACTTTAAATGAACAAATTTATTAATTTAATGTGGCTTTAAAACTTAAATAGAAATTTTCAAAAGAAAAAGTAACTGATATCCCAGTATTTTGAATTTTTAGAAATATTTGAGACATTTTATAGTATTTTTTCGACATTAAATTCTGATGCAACATAACTAGTGGCCTTTTCTATCATAAAAGAAAAGAGATCCTATTCAAAATAAGAGTATCAACACTCTTTTACAACAGTATTCTAATCAAACATTTAAAGAGAAATTATTTAAAATACTTTTTTAAACACAGAGCATAGCTTGTATAAAAATAAGTGGAGCACTTACTTGAGCACCTGGGCATAGAAAGAATGGGGTATGGCAGCCATGACTCCTGCCCCATCTCCGGTGCTGTTGTCACAGGCACAGGCTCCGCGATGTTCCATGCGTTTAGAAATGGTGGCTGCATCAGCGATAAGCTGCATGAAATAGAGTATATATTTATAACAATAATCAACACTGATGTTTCTAATAAAATTATTAATGAAAGATAAAATTTGAAGTGTCTTACACTGAAGTAATGAATCAACATAATTTATAGGTTTTTGACAAACCAGTGTTTATAAAATCTCGTGAATCCATTGAAAAAGCAGAGAAATGACAAAAATCAATTAGATATATATATATAAAATTAACCCTACAGTGCATTATTCGGCTACAAGCTTTTATTCCCATTTATAAGCTTCATAAGGCTGTTCTAAAGGTCAACAACGAGAGAAACATTTATCGGTAGAAAAGACCGAAATTTGGCAATAGCAATAACAGAATAAGATTTAATCTAGAAGCTTGAAAAATATCAAGATGGCTGTTTTGTTAATAGTTCTATCACCAAAAATACTATTAAAATATTTGTCCTTTACATGGTAAAAAACATATTGGTATTAGGGGTTTTATTTATACTGAAAAATTGTATCTCAGATATAATTGTTAATGGTTATATGGCATATTTGATTAGAATTGTCGATATTCTTTTCACAGTACTTCATTCAAATGCAATGAGTTTAAAAATTTAGTTTATAAAATTTTAGATTTCAAAAGTGATTCAATAAACGCTTGTATTTATGTACGTTCATAAAATATAACGGTTTGAATAGTTAGTTTTTATCGACCAACACTACAGAAGGAAAAATAAACACCTTAATATACAATTCTTTATAAATTCCGAATTTTCTGTCGAACATTGCGAGGGAAAGTATATAATAGGATTAAAAAGCCTAGTCATAAAAGATATTATTGGCCTAATTCGATTATAAATTTATAAAAAATACAAATTATATTAATTATAAATTAAGTCGACTTTGTTGTAACAAATGCCGAATGTCTGCTTAAAATATTTTTAAGTAAACATAATATATAGTTGTATAGACATATGACTGCCATTCAGTTATAATAAATAACACAAGATTAATAAAGTAAAAATTAACCAAAAGCGAATTCTTAGCATTCCAATTAAAAATGTATTGAAATGTGCAAATAATGATCAGTTTAGAAAAAGGTCCATAATGTGCAGTACTTAGGACAACCAGTTGATTCAAAAGTCCGCCAACATTTGAAAATTCATCAATTTTCAGAATAGTATTTGTAGAGACGTAAAATTGACAAACTTGCCTGAAACGGCATGAGCTTTTATTGAAATAAAAAATAGAGCCAAAAACGACCAATAGGTGGCTCTTTATATGATAAAGAGAGTAATAATTAGCATGACAAATTATATTTTGCAGACTATGTTCATTATGCTCAACATCTGTCATTCATGCATCAACAATATCGGTTGTCTAGGAAAAAGGTTGTGAACATCTGTAGGTGTGTTGAGATATTGCCATTGGATGTCGCAAACTTAATAGGATTGAACGAATACTGTAAACTTGTGACCTCATGCAATCTCACAAGTAACGTTATTCTGTGGTTTCCACGACAGGTTTAGGATTTTCGATAGCTCAAATTCTGCAACTGTGTGAATTGACAGACCTTTGATGGGTGAAATGAACTTCGTACACAGCAAATTAGACAAACAATCCCCATCTTCCCCCACTTTTTGACCCATTTTTTGTTTCAATAAAACCTCATGCCATCTCAAGCATGTAGGTCAATTTTTGCCTCTCTACCTACATCATACCATGATTTGTTGAATTTTTAAATGTTAGCGAACTTCTGAATGACCCAGTAAATCTGCTAATCAGCCACAATTTGAATCTTCTGTAGGCAGTTTCCAATTTAATATTTTTTTTTTTTTACTTAAACAAGAAAAAGTTTAAATTAAAACCGAAAGAATTACAAAAAAAGTTATTTCAATTTTATTTTTTCAAAAACAATTGCATCTCAAAACGTTCTTTTTGGAAAATGCACCGAGTCAGGTGCATTTTCAAATTCTTTATGGCGAAGAATTCTTGATTGCAGAAAGGGATGATTATCAATAATCTTTGGCAATAAATTGAGAATCTTATTTTATTAACAGGAAGCGCAGTTAATCCTCAGGAAATTTTGGCTCCCATTCAAAAATGTCTCATTCTTCCGCAATATTTCGCTCGTGTAAGCAGAAGTTATTTTTGGAAACTGAATAATGAAACTAAATCACTAGATTATGTCAATTTACATCTATATCTATCCGGAAATGCTTCTTGGATTTGTCATCTTGTTCCAAATTATGATTAAACAAATAATTCTTAATGAAAACTTTCGCAAATTGCACATCCCATTTGCAAAATAATTGCATTCCGATCCAGATTGACTTTAAATTTTTCAATGATTTTTTCCGGTAAGGTCATAATTAAAATCAATTAATGAAAATAATTAAATTCACTACAGTTATTTCATATATCTTTTTATCAACTTAAATTTTGATTAAAATATACATATATAAGTAATTATTCATTTGTAATGGATATATTTATACTAAATGCTAGTGAAAATATATTAACAGTAATTTAGACAGGCTTTTTAATTTTAAAACTGTAGTTAAACTACAAATTTTAAATCATATTTTAAAGTTTATTCGACAAAAGTGACAGCGTGTTTAAGGCGAAATCTTTTGTAATTTAAACCTTATGTTCATTTTGTCTAGTATACCATATACATCACTTTAAAAATTATTTTATAGACTTCGTATAATTTTATAACCTACATACATCTTGTTTTTCAAAACTTTTCATATCACGACTTTAATATTTTTTGTTTGAGGTTTTTTATAGCCCCAAAAAGCCACCTATATACACTTTTTTTTTTGCTTCTCTTCAAAAAAAGTAATCTTGCCACAATAAGGGTTAAAGGTTTGTTCTCAATACCTCAGTTTAGCAATTATAAATACTTAAAAATGCTGCTTAAACAAACCTATTAAAGAAAATTTTTGATTTATTTCCAAAAACAAAACACATTTGATTTTATAATGGATTATTTAGTTGTCATTGAATAAACAATTTCATTAATATTTTTTTTTGGAACTGTTAGTAAAACTGTGAGAATCAAAGTGCAAGGATATTACATAAAAGCTGTTATACTGGGCTTTTGGATAGCTCAGAACAACAAGAAAAGTAGCAGTTAACAGAGATCGTGATGCGGATATAATTAAAAATATTTGTTCAGATATTTAGAGATTTGAACCACGATAAACTCGAAGAGAAAAAAAAGTTTCTTATTATAAAAAGCGATCTATTACCGTATCTAAATTTCAAGTGGTCTTTTATTCTAATTCAAAAAATCTTAATTCCCAATATGCATCAAATTAATAGCCGGTATAATAATGACATGAAATGTCATTTAACAGAAATGATATTTCTGAACTGAAATCTGTGTCAAAAAAAAGTAAATAAGTGGATAATATTAATCTGAAGATTATGCAGTATTCATAATAGAGTAAATGTTTGTATTTACAAGTGGTAAATTTGATATAAAACACAAACTGTTTAGGGTTATAAGCTTTTAATGCAAGAAAAAATGAACACAATTCCATTTAATTCAATTTTCATTGTCTTCTCAGTCGATTTAAGAAAAGTATAGGGAATGTAATCCTCTTATTCTGAGCTATGTTTTCCTAGGGATTATTGGGCGTTTGATAAAGACGCTGGGCCTATAATATCCAAGAAAATACAGAGAAAATTGGATTTTTAATAGTTGTTTTAAAAAAAACTGGAGATCAGATGTAAATGTAATAAAAATAATGTGAATTTATAAATTCTAAGGCTAAAAAGAGAGTGGAAATAAAAACATTTAACAATATAGCATATGAAAAATTTCCCATTGGTTTGAAATCACACCTCTGCGTTTCTATATTAAGACTTCACATAATTTAAATCTAAAAAAAAATGAAAATTGGCATTTCAATCAAAAGCAAATTAAATACGAGTTTAAAATAAAAATCCCAATTTTATAGGGATACACTTATAACAATGAGGACAATATAAATTTAAAGCTAGATTCGAAATTTCTATTTCTCGAATCTTAAATCAAGAATTTGTTCGATTACAATTGAGAATATATCAAATACTTTGATGCCACATTATTATTACCCCCCAAGTTTTGTTCCTTGCAGTTTAACATTTATATTATTGTTTTCAGCATTGCATAATTTCATATATCCATTAAAAGTCCACACCAACTTTATTTCAGTTTATAGAGGATTAACATATTTTTTTCCCTTGAATTTTGCCTTTCCATTAATTGCAAATAAAACAGCGTACCTGTTTGTGCTTGTTTCATACAATTTGATTAAGCTCCTCTGTTTAATACAGTAAAATCTTAGAATATAAATTTAAGAGTTAAAAGAAAAAAAAATCCTTTGCTGATTACTTTTCATTTGTTTACAGTTAACTTTTAACATATAAATGCTAATACAGCAGCTACCTGCATATCGATTCATACCACAGCTTGATATTAAAAATAGGATAAAATTCATCATGCATCCTACTTTTCTTTTTCTAAACTCCAGTATAATTATGCTTCAGTAGTGATATACAAAATGACAACTTCCATTATCCAAATAATAAAAATTAATTAGGTAAAAAAAACCTTGTTAGTCAAAACATTCGGTTAAACTTTTTAAAAACACTAACATTCAGTGGTCAGCGAAAATATTCGGTCAAATTTTAATTTTATGGAAATACCCTTTTGATTCTTATTTACAACTGCAATTGATTATTTTGAATGCCCTGTAAAACTATTTTTCAAAAAATGAATCAAATATATAAATTTACCTCGCAAAGAACCACTCAAATGTAGCTCACTGTTTCATCATGCCAATGAACCCTTTTTAAGTACTAAATCGAAAACTGTTCTTGCATAAACAAGCTGAATAATGTGTTAAAAGCCATTCATACATAAACGTAAATATATGTTTAGCTCTAAAATTTTATCCGAACATATGTATTACTTGCTTTTGCCATTTTCCCATTCATATTTACATGAATGAATTAATATTTAAATAAGTTTATTGAAATAAAATTCAGATTACATATAAAAAGATTGTTCGAAGTTCAACCACTACAGAAATTTCTAAAGTGTCTGAATATTTATGAGACATTAGCCAATTAACCTTAGCAGCCTTTAATTGATGAATCGTAATTCACTGACTTCCTGCCTTGTACGTTGTTTCATTCACTGTTCTAATTTATTATCGTAATAACTTCTTCATTTTGCTAATTTTGTAGCAAGCATAGCTTCCGATTTATTTTTTTGCATATGAATAAGGAAACAGTGGCAAAATTATGTTTTAATTCTGTTGAATACCATCGAAGGAGAAAAAAATAAAAGTCAACAAGTGTACAACGGGATAATTCGTATAGATTTAATTCAATTTTACACACTAATCGAAACATGGGAATTTCAATATTTATAATTATTTTAGTGCTTTCGGTATCTATTTTTCTCACCATCGATAATTATTTTTGTGTTTTTCTTTCATTGAATATAAGCAACTAAATGACACATTCGAAAATTAATTTCACTGTATAATTTTGTGTTGCATCCTTTGCAGTTGTTGGCTTACTTATAAGAATAATTATAATTATGACAATCAGTTTATCCACAAAAAAATAAGTTCTTTATTACAAAAATTACTTAAACAATTTTTAGGACGAAATTTTATGAATACTGCATAGTAAAAACTACCGATGTTATTCAGATGGCACAATTTTCGTTACGTATAGATTGAAATTTCTTTGGATATCCTGGCTTAAGAACATTTAATAAAAATTAAAAGGGTTGCAAATCATATCCGATGTGCAAGTGATCCGCCCATAAAAAATAATTTTAATTTACGAAAAGAATTCTGAACCATTTGATATTTCACTTACTCAGTTGAAACTAATTTTAAAGACTATTATAAATAACATTTACGTTTAATTTTCAGGAAAATAAGAATTATTTTCGAAAGTATAATTTGTGGAAGCTGCAGAATGTAAGAACATATTTCCATCAAGATTTAACACTAAACCTACCAGCATTTCACCGATACATTGGAACTGCTATTGGAAACCGGTCATTTGACCGGATCGTGGTGGCTTTAGAGTTAAAAATTTGACTACATCCCTACGAGCTGAAAATCAAGAAAATTCTAAAATGGAATGACCCAATTTATTATCTTATATTTAGAATTTTTGAAAAAGCGAAACAAAAACACTCGCTATAATTGCAAAATACTGTTTTTTCAATTCAGATAAGTGCAGTTATTAACTGTAGACGATATTTAACCTACCTTGTGCGAAGCAATGCCGTTTATGTTGACGATGAAACCGACACCACAGGCCTCTTTCTCATATTGGGGATGGTAAAGACCCTTCGGAGGTGGAAGGCCATGATATTCGATTGAAGGCGTTTGGCCCACCATCTTGGGATTTGTGATTCTAAGATGCGGGCTTCTACAATGGCCAAATAGCGGTTGCTGAACTAAGACCTGCAAGGAAATATAAAAATAAATGCCACTCATAAACACCACAAAATAAAAATAATCAAGAAAAAAATATTTATAAAGAAATGTTTTAATGTTTTAATGTTTTTTTTTTTTTTTGATGAGAAGTTCTTTTTTAACACAAAATCGAAATAAATGCCTTTTCCATCATTTCTACTGACTACATAAAAAACCTATTTAAATTCTAAAGGATAAAGAATAGTATAAATAAAGCAAATGGAATTCGAACTTTTATATCATTATATCGTGTCATATTTTGGTCAACCTTACAAAATAAAGTTTAAAAATTCATGAAATTATAAAGAAAATTCATAAAAATTGCTTTTAAAGAGCAATTAGGATAATAATAAAAGTTATACCATGAAAGTCTTTAAAAACTCCACAATTAAATTTGTTGTGGTTGGAAAAAACATGCGATTTCTTGAATATTTTTTTATAACTAAATCTGATATTTTTTAAACAGATAAATGCGATGAGTGGAAAAATTTAGAAAGAAGGAACAAGGAAGATAATGTGCTGAGCTAAACATGTAAATTTGCATGATGGATATTTCCATCATGCGGTTTTTAAATTATATATTTATACTAGGACTTTAAAACTTTTTCTTTAGTTTAGAGTAAATATTCTGATTTATTTCACAAAAAAGATCCTGAGAAGGAGGGTTAAAGGAATTCACTGCAACAAATAGTCCAATTGTTTGAAGTGCAGTGTATAAACTCTACATAACTCTGGATAGTAAATACTATAAAAATATTTTTTTTTTTTGTAGTTGGTACCAGCCCACCAGCCATTAGCATATCTGTTATGCTATACACGATTTGTAATACCGTTTTTAAGCAAATGAGTAGTTGTGATCTTGCAAATTTGCAAGTATTGGATAACATCCTTTGTTTTGTATTATCGTTTCTTTTACTTAATTGACCGACAAGAAATTCTTATATCGCAAAAAGTATCTTATTTCTGCATGGTTGAATTGCATCAACCTTAAAGTTCGTTCTGAGTATTTAGAAGCACCCGTACATTGATATACAGTTTAAAAACTAATCAGGTAATCAAAAGTCAAATATCAGATTCATTTATTTGGATTATAAGTTTCAATGGTTAACAATTCAAAGAGGAGAATATATTAAGGAGTATGGCTCATTATTACGAATTTACGCTAGAGGGAAACAGAAACAAGTTCTTTCGTTCATCTTAGAAATGTATTCATCACTTGCATAACACTTTATCAGTATGAACAAACGCCAATGTTAGATAGTATCTATAACATTAATAAAAAATAATGATAAAAGAATATACCAGGCATAAATAAAGATTATACTCATAATTATTGAATGTCTAAAGATTCTGAGCAATAAAAGGACTCCTTTTAATTGGCGATTACGAAAGGAATAATAAATCAGAAATAGTTAATAGACTTTTAATATCGAAATTATCGAGAACTCTCTTCCCTTTTGAAGTCGTTAAACCTGCTTGGACACATACCACACCTCTAAACTGAAGAACTCTGAATATATAGTTCAATTAAAGTTCTATTTAGAAATTACCACTGATTTTTCCTTTCCTTTCCTATTTATCTGACGGTTTAAAACAAAACCGGTTGATATAAACGGGCACTTAACGCAGAAATAATAAAATAAGCTTTAAGTAAATTGCCACCAACATTAAATATTGAAGAAACAGTTTCGGAAAAATTCCAGTTTCATCGAGCAACTAATCTCCTTTAAAGAAGAGGAGCAAGGAAAAAACCCGCATCCAATTCCGGAGCCCGTCACCATGGCAACATTAAAAAAATGAAGAGATTCGCTGGAAGCTTTGGCTTAGGGGGGAAAAAGGATCCTGCATGCGGCCATTTACGTCAGAAACGCGCAGAAATGAAAATAAAAAGTATAGGATTCAGCAAAAAGAGAAAACTGTTGAAAAATTGTATTTTGTCGAAGGCTGGTAGTATGCAGGAGGAATGAGAATATCGTATGACCTTGAGAATGACATTGAAGAATTCTTTGTCAATGGAAAGGACATTTCGACAGCCTTAAATTTTATACATTTGACTCGTATGACTGTTTGGTAATTTAAAAATAGAAGACTGAAAGATGAATAAAGGCTATTTAAAAGTTTCAACAAATAATTTATTTAACCACTCAGCAGATATGAAATCGTATTTCATTATGTATAATTACAAAATACAAGATTTGAACAAGCTTATATAATATAAACGTATACAGTTGCTTCTAGAAATAATTGTTTTTCTATATTATTGCTAGTGAAAGATTGGCTTAAAGATTTTTTTCCAAAAAAATTTATGTAAAAATAATTTATTGAGCATTACAAAGCTATAAAAAATTGCAAGAAAATCGTATTAATTTTTTTGTTTCAAATTTACGCTGAAACTTTTAAAAATTATGAAAATTTCAAGAACAAATGTCAATCAATATTTTATTCATATAGATTATTATTAACAGGACGGTAATGAAAACGAATTAAATTAAGTACAACTTTTTTTTAGAATATGGCAGAATTTTCTTGTAGTCCTGATAGTATTCTGATTGATAGGATAGGCCTTTTTAAAAGACTGACTTTTCCCAACAAGGTCGAATTTTTCAAAACATTCCTTTATTAAATTGAAATTTTTACCCTTCGTCATGAATTTAACACGCACTTGTGTAAAATTTCAAAATTATGCTAAAAATTTGAAAAAAAAAAAAAAAATCAGCGTTTTTTTTTCAAAAAGTTACTTCTGATTCGTTTAAAATATTATTACATTTTATAGCTCACTGTAAGAGCATTTTAATGCTGTATCCTTCGGTTAAAGAAACAATTTTAGAGGGAAAGTTTGTTTAAACGCGAAAAACCTTTCAACGTGTAACCTTACGTAATTTTCATATTGCCCCATAATATATGCCTGTTCCAATCTTTAAGACCTACTTTGAACATCCAATTGAGCCAATAAAATTGCTACAATGTATTTTTATTTTTTATTTTCCAGACAAACGTTCAGATAAGTACGCATTATTAGCAAGAGGCACAGTTAGTGGGGATTTTTTTTTTTCCAAATTTAAATATTCAGTAATTTAAGAGTTCCTGAAATGATTTAATTTTTCATTAATATAATTTATGTCAATTTAAACACTCATCTGACAATATATTCCAAAGAAAAAATTCAAACTAGGACATATATATAGTAGGTAAATTACTTATATATAGTAACTTTTGAAAAAGGATATAATTCACCTTTCCTCCAAAGGTTCAGAGAAATGTTTTAAGCCATTGGAAAGTTAAATTGTGGGTAACCACTTTCACTGATTACCTCTTAAACTGAAGAGGTCAAATAAAAAGTATTACAAATAATGCATATATTATATATTAGATAATTTTTAAACAATGAATCCAAGATTCTAAATTTACCCATTTTATTTCCATTTGATCAGTCTCTTCCGTTCAAAATTTCAAATAAGTTATTTTAGTTAAAAAAATAACACAGTCCATGCTTTTACATTGTCTACCTATACTCACAGTTTCAGTCATAGATACAGTGTAAAAACATGTTCCCAACTAAAACATGGAAAGAAAAAAAGGAACAAATATAACTGGTGGAAAAGTATAGATGGAATAAATACATTACTGCTGTTGATTTGATTAATCTTTGAAAGTTTGAAAAAGATGTTTGAGAAGATTTTCCTGTAGCCCTTTCTTTTATAAAGAAAAAAATGGATATTTGAACTGTTTTTAAATTCAGTTCAATCAAAAACGAAAGTTTTTTCACCAAAAAAATCAATCGTATATGTAAATACACACACAAAAAAGAAAAATGCAAGCAAACCAGCTTAAAACTTCATTTACAAAAACCGAAAGCATTATACAGCAAATCTTGAGAAATTAATTCAAGAAATATTGATAGTTTCCCCGATGCATTTCATAATGCATAGAGGATTTTCTTTCATGGCATAAAAGTCTTGACACAAAGAATATTCCGCCTCGCCATTGACTAGGTTATTTTCCGCCAACCAAGGCCATGAATATTTCATAAGCCATTAATAACCGCGTTCGACGGACGGAGTAATGCCACATCCCTAATCCCATGGCGAGAAATCGCATCACATCAGACGGTGGAAGTTAGCTTTCCGCCGGATACACGGAGTTTTCTTCAGTAAACATTACATATCATCATACATTATACAGCAGAAGTAGCTGTTTTTTAAAGAATATTTTAGAATCTAAGCAAAGATTCTGGTGATTAAATTTAAAAAAATAATTTCTGAGTGTTTGCATAGTATGCAAAAGTAAGCGAGAAATAGTGATTTAAAGTCGTAAGATTGACACTTTGTAAAATACTAAATAGCTGCTGCCAAAGAGAAAAATACAAATTTCTTTAAGTTAAGCAGTTTTTTTTAAATCCTATTTTTAAAAAAATAAATACTTCTGTGAATGAGACTTTTGTAAAACGCATTAAAATTGTACGAAAATCGGGGTTGTTTGTCTAAAAATAGTATAAGGTAAAAACTTTTCAATTTAAAAGTATCAAGTGATTTACTCAAAAAGCTACCTAATATATATATTTCCCAGTTCCTAAACTAAAAAAGAAACTTCGATCCAGTCTTCAAATATTAAAGTTTAAAGGATAAATAACATGAAATTGTCATTTTTTTCGCATTGATAAGTATTGAAACCAGAGAATATTTTTAAGCGAACATATTGCTTATTCTTTAATACAAGAACTACAAAAAATAAATATTGAGGAATTATTATACTAAAACTGATTTTAAAAAAACAGATTTTAATTTTCGGTGTTTGTCAGAAAATTCTGCCGAAATTTAGAATGAGAAAATCATACCTAAAGATTTAATTTAGCACTAAAGCATGTAAAGTAAACATAAAAATTAATGCGATTTCCCAAAGAGTAATATAGAAACAGAAATCAAACAATTCTATGAAGACTACTTAGAAGTTAAGAAAAATGAATAAAAATGTTTTATATCACTGTAAAGAATCGACTTTGACATAATCACCTACTTTAATTAAAGTTTAAGAGATTCTAATAGTCATTAATAAACTAAGTTAATCATTCAATTCAAAGCAAAAAAATTAAACTAAGTTAATCATTCAATTCAAAGCAAAAAATATTCAAATAGAAAACTGCAAGACAATTTTAGTTGAATTCTCGGTTAAAAAAAGAAAAATTGTTACTTCAAGAACTCGGAAGAGCGGGAGACCGCAACAGAAGTTTCTTCTTAAAATAAATCTTTTATTGCCACAAACCTTTGCAAATTCTGTTTTCTTGTCACTGCGGTTTGAATCAGGAATCGACTTAAATTGTTTTTAGAATTAAAACTTTCTGTGCAGGAGACATTTTGAGAATTTCTACAGGGCAAGCAATATATCAGTATCACACAATGAATAGATGATCTGATAATATATGTAGTTCTTCTCGAGTGTCGAAAAAAAGGAAATCTTTAGCCTTTTTTCTGACATAGAAACCAAAATTGACGCAGACTACAATTGTAGTCACAAGATCACGTATTAAATTTCATTCATTAAAATTACATTTTTGAGCCATCGCATTTGCATGCAAAAATACAGTACAGTAGATGATCAACCTCTTGACGTATTTAGTTACACATTTTATTCGGATCGACATTTCAGATGTTGAACTTACGCAAAAAAATCTTACTCTTTATGCATTTTATAGATATTACGTTCACTTGTACTCTGTCAGCCTGTCAGGCAGACATTTTCTCTGAGTTTCATTGAAAGTTTGAGACATTTACTAATTTGGTATAAAGGCCAGATAATATCAAAATTCACTTCTCTAGTTGAAGGTAAATTTGGGTCCTTTTTGTAGATAGACAAATATAAAAATTTCTTATGATTTAGGGTTTTGTGGAACAAGAGCCATGTTCCACATGAACATATGGTTGAAGAGATACAATACAGTTTTGAAGATTTTTAAAAAAAGGTAAAAATTGTAAAAAGTTATTTATCCAGCGATAAAAAAATCTAGTTAAATCAGATGGATAAGACCAATTTCTTTCAAGTAAGTAAAAATAAGGAAGACATATGAAATGTGGAGATTCGTCAAAATCTTAGAAGTTTTTAACTATTACAATACTTTGCACATGAGAAAGTACTATCAAGCCTTGCAATTGGAGTTCTCGAAACTTTAATCTCGTATAACTTCACACATAGAAACATAGAATCTTAATTTTTCTAAGAATTAATAATTTTATTAATTCTATTCATATTATTTTCTTCTATATATATTTGATTTTAGAATAAATAGATTCAGTACCAAATTCTAAAAATTGCAAAGTTAGTGAGTCTTTGCTTTTAGTAATAATGAAGCAGAAAAATACTTTGCAACTCAAACAAATTAAATATACCTTAATTTACTTAATTTGGACTATTTCATGACCTCATTGTTTCATTAACTAACAAATATACATGTCATACGTCAAAGCAAGCATTGCGTGCTAAGCCATCATTTAGAGATTCATTTAAAATAACATCATGCAAAGAGATATTACTATGCTATTGATCAACAGTCAACTATATACTTCATGCATTTATATGAATATAAATGAATTACATTACTTTTTGAAATGGAAAATATGTGTAAATGCGATTTTTCGTGCATCGTATTTTCTCACAAAAGGAAGAACCGCACTCCAAACGACGGTTGAAAATCTTTTTTTTTCAAAGAATAATGAAGGTATTGTCTTAAAACAATACAGCTCAATCGTGTTTTCTGCCATTTCTTTAGGGAAAAGTGCCGATGGAAAGATTTGGAATCCAAGAGACATTTTTCATATGCTGAAGGATTACAATGAATAAACGATTAGAAATCATATGAATTCCATGTTGCAATTCTGAAATCTACAATGTATGTTCAAATTCTGACACGAAGCTTTGAAAATGCATAAAGTTACGGAAAAGAATTTTTACACCGTGTCTTCGAATTGAAAATCGATTATCTTTGAAATACTGCACAGATACAATATATAGATAATAAAATTTATTTTGTTAGTAATTGTATTAATACTATTCTTAAAAATATTCTCTATCTAGTTGATATGCGATATATCATAGTTTTTGCATACAGATTGATCATAAAATCTTTCTCTGTTTCAAGAAAATTATTGAAAAACTATCGTTGAATGCAATACTGAAATATTTTTACTACGAAGTAGTTGTGTTCTTAAATTGCTTTTCAGTACAATGTGAATATGATAAAAATTTCAGCTTAGCAGCTTATTTTGTACTTTTCTATATGTTATTAATATCATCATTCCTAATTTTTATTGCAATCACAGGAAGAGATGAAATTATTTTGCATGCACAAGTTGCAATAAAGTATTAATATTATTTCAATGACGTGATATTTGTTTATGAAATGAAGATAGCAGTTCATTTTCACGCGATTTGTCAAATAATTCCCACTAATTTTGTAACTAAACATTTTGAGCATCCTCAGCCTTAAAAAAATATTACAAAAATAAGAATTAAACCACAGTTCTGAATTGTTCCTGAAACTCGACCATAATTTTTTTTCTGCTTTCAACAGATATATATTTCTCGATTACACAAAACTAACCTAAGATAAAATAATTAAGCCTGTATCTTGAAAATTAGTTTTCTCCAAAATAGCTATTTGCGAAATACGCATTTCGAAATTATTTATTATCGAATTTTTAAGAGCTTTGGCATGCGACTGTTAAATAATTAGCACATTAAACAGAGCTTTGATATCATATTAAGTTGCCATCATTTCTACTGGACTTGTAACTTTCGTGTGTCAACAAAAATGGAATGCATGTGATCTTACTATTACACAAAATTTTACTATATTATAAATAATATTACCAAATTAACAATTCATTTTATTCAAATTCGAGTTCAGAAACAGCAAACTGAAACATTCAGTAACATATCACTATTACCAATCTGAATTAATAACTATTTACAAAATGATATTTATAATTTTAAAACTACTTGTGATTAACTTCATATTCATTATACTCATAATTTATATCGCAAAATAGTCTCAGATACCAATTACATACTTTGTTTCCTTGAATAAGCCCTCTATGAATCAAAGTCTTGCACTTTAAAAATTTCATGATTTTTTTTTTTAAAAAAATTTCAATCTTTTTACTTATTTTTCAAAGTGACAGGTTTTTGAAGATTATAAAAGTATGAGTAATATCCTCACAACTTTCTCGAATAAAGATTTTGCCTTCTTTCTTGACTTAAAATTGAAAAGCTTAGTATTTGAAGTATTCATGACCTTTTAAAGATTTATTTATGAAAGTTTTGTGCCTCGTATTATAGTAAAGAGAGCCGAGTATGCGTTTAAGAAATTAATTAGTCAAGTGAAAAACCAAAATTTGATATAGAACTACAATTTTAATGGCAAGGTCATATGCCAGTTTTATTTGTTACGAATTACAAATTTTATTTGTCATTCTGTACGTCACATTTATATGCATGAAAACGTACAGATTGATAGACGATAAATCATTCAGCCAATTAAGGATTGAATGATTGATTTATCCATTATTTTATCCTTAATTTAGGTGCTAAAATTTTGTAATAAATTTTATCCATTCCGCCTGAATGCTATTATTCATTTTCCTTTGCATTCGATCAAGCAGATAGACTTCCTGAAAATGGATTTCTTCCAGAATTTTATAGAATGGGCGAGTTAACTCTTTTGTAGCACAAGGGCCAAGATAGGTCATACTGCCCCAAACAATGCATGGATAGATGTGCACTGTATTTATAGAAAAAACAAAAAGAGAGAAAGCATGCAAGGGATAAGAATATCACAAGGACATTGAATTATATGATCTTCATAAAACCGATTTCAGCAGGAACGAGGATGAGGACAATCAGTCCAATAATTCAAGCAAATGACTATAGGAATATCCAAACTATTTTATTTCCTTAATTTGATAAAAATCAACAAAATATACTATATGTATAGAAAACATACAGAATATCATCCTTATAGCTCAAAGCGGATTTGAATTATCGCATTTATAACCAGATGAATATAATTCCAGAAAGGGCATAAGAAGGTTTGAAACGAGAAGATTTGTCATAGTGACGCTTGAATTTCTTGACGATTGCAGCCTTTTATCTTCATATAGGAGAAAATAAAAGGTTTCTTCAAATACAAAAACATAAAATCTCTTGAATTTGATTAATAATAACGTATAATCAAAAAAATTCAATGCAAGCTTTCGGAACGAAATTATTACAATGTTTTAAAAATATATTTTGGGCAGCAAGATACTGGACGTGGCTTACAAGTTTATTATGTCCCATGTCCGCTAACATGCCCTTTTAAATTCTTTCATCAGTTTGCACGCTTTCTTACATGCTAAAAGGTAGGAACAAATGACCAAATTTTTTTGGGAACCATCCCACAGCCAACCAAATGAAAGTTCAAAGTTGAAGACCATTTATTTTTCCTCCGCAGCAAATGAAAATGAATGCGTGCGTATATAAGAAAAGAATTACTTCCGCCAAGAGATCGATCGGCACTCGCAGTTAGAATATTACATTTGAGAACCTTCCCTTGCTCTGCCTAGTAGGATATGAGCTTAATAAATCATTCCCAGCCTTCTAGCTCAGTGTCTTCAGCAGCGAATGGAAGGAAGTTATTAAGCGAAGAGGAGCATTTCTTATGCGTTTTTTTTTTTTGTGGGTCATCTTAGTGAATGGGATGCCTCATGAGACGCAAAGAGCTTTTTAATTTAGCAAGGATGAAATAAAGTAATTTCTTTTACACCAGCTTGAAAATATCTGTTAACTACAATGATTTTAATCTCTCTGCGTATAAAGACTTACCATTAAAATGCTTTTCAGACATAAAAATAGTTGAATTATTTCACTAATGCATATAGAACCGGTTTTATTATTGGATGATGCTGGAATCTCTCTTTAAAAGTTTAAAACAATGAAATTCTTGTTCAGCTAAAGAAATTCGTTTGTCCTTTAAAATACTGATCCTCATTATAGAACTATTTAATTGCAACAAGTTTTTAAATGCAAATATATTAAGCACGCAAATGAATTATTGAACTTTAAAACGTAAATTAATGAATATTACTGAAAATTCTTACCTTTCAAAATAATTTAAAAATTTGCTTTAAAAAATTAAAAAATTTGTTTACAATTCGCTATATTGTGTTTGAATAAACACTTGAAATATAAATGAAATATTAAAAAAAGCATAATTTTTTTTATCAGACTTGACAGGAAAATTAGTGCCAATTTAACAAGATGGATGGTTTAATGAAAAAAAAAATAATGAAGAATTTCACCATGCATAAGTAAGTTTAAGAACTTCACAGCACAATTACATTTAATTCATCAATGCAATGAAAAAAATCAAAACATTTTTCATTTGAAATTTTACCAGCGCTCGTTAACAATCAAGGATTCTGATGAATTTTTGTCGTATTTCACGATAAAAGTTCACTAAAAATTGTTATATTAACTGATTTTTTTTCAGTTTATATTTTTCTAAAAATAGTAAATGTAATAAATATACGATTTCTCCTTACCGACTCTCCAGGGTCATATGCAAATTAGATAAGTCAAAATCAATCCATTTTATACAGATTGTTTAACATAGTTTTAAAAAAATCATGCTCGAAATATTAGATGAAGGTAGTTCTTATTACAGACAAAAAAACTTTTTAGCATTTAACTCGAAACGAAAATTTAATTCCGGACATCTTAAAAAAAATTGCTTTAATATCTAAAGTATAAAAATTACCGCTATTAAATTGCGACAATCCCATTGTAAAAGTTTTTTTTTTTTTTTTTTTTAACAACTGAATGAGCCGATTCACGCAAGCGTATCAAACAATCCTATTACGAAACTGTAAAAGTAGTTTTCCTGCATGAAAATATCCTAGGATGAAAAAGCATTTTCACGCAAATTCGCAGGATCATATATAGTTATAAACAGTGGGAATTTCATCGCGGAAATTACATTTGTTTAAATTACTCAAGTTAATTGTTAGAAGCTGATTTTCTTTTGTACAAAAAGAGAAAATTTAATTTAAAATATCCTTTGAAATTACGTTTTTAGTCAATTTACGAATGGATAAAAAATATAGATACTGAAATAATTTGCTAGGATATAATCGACACCAATTACTAATATTTAAAAAACTTGTTGCTAAGAATACTTCAACATAAAACTTAAATGTACATAGCAAAGATAGAAAATGTACATGGCTTTTAATATGAAAATTAAATGTACATAGCAAATATAGAAGAGTTGCCTCGAATAAAAATCTTAAATAGATCACTTAAAGAGCAGAATTACACATTCCTTTACATAATAAACTATCAACGTTATTGTCTGGAGAAGAATGATCTTTAAAAGCTAATTGCTGAAACATCCGATATAAGTATGCCTTTGAGAATGGGTAACAATATCCCCCCCCCGCCTCATTTTTTACTTTTATAGTTGCACAATTTTCAACTCGCGATATCCAATATTTGCATAATTTTTCACTGTACAGAAACCAAAATTTTTCATGATTTTATTCAATTTTATTAAAGTTTCTCTATTTGAAACACTGAAGGGGTTCTGAAGGAGTCTAATACCCAATTTAGGAGTTCCCATAGAATACATTAAGATTTTTTAATGCAAATCCGCTTTGTTTCGCAAATTTTCCGTTTATTAAATATTATATAATTTCCTAAGTTTGATTTTGGAAGAGATCGATCACATTTTATGCCATTTTTAGATTGCAATATTTTTACTTTCTCTTGTATGTATTATAGAGAAAGTATATTAATGATTAAAAAATTCGAACTCGAGAGTTTGATTAATTTCTGATTTTTATGATTCCCTAAATTAAACTTAATTTTTTTTGGAAAACATCCATCTGTCTGTGACAAAGAAGAACTCAAACACTTGATATAGACGGATTAAATCTGGCATAAGCTGCTTATTACCAAATTTGTAGATTTCTATCAAGTTTTGGGGAAAAGTTGTTCAGTGGAAGTTTTGTCTGTACGGCTGCTTGAATGCAATTTAACACGATGACTAGAAAAGGATGATGACTATTTTGAATCTAGTCATCTTTCAAATTTCGAGCCAAATCCAAGAAGGGATTAAATGTTTATTTATGGAAGTGCAGATTGACATACGTGATTTCAGATATGCAATGACTTAAATGTAAACCATATTTAGCACGACCTATTATGAATACAATTATAACTTTGTCTATTTTATTGTTTCTTTCTATTTGGGAAATAAAAATTCTAAAATGAAAATTCGATTTTAGAATATTATTAATCAAATATCAAGGATTAAACACCAAATGACTAACCAATCTTCACAAGATAGATTCAGTAAAAATACTAAACTCAAACCAAAGGTTAATATTTCTTAATTATTGTACACCAAGGCAAGGCACTCTCTGGGATAACACCTTTATTTGAGAGTACAAAATAAAAATTTTAGGGAGACCACTCCTGCTAGTTTTAATCTTTCATATCTATTCCCAAATTATTGAGAATATTTATACTTAAAAGGGCAAGCATTTTGAAACATACCGATAAACAAAGAACAATCTTTAAATTCATCTTGTTGACTTTTATTTAAGTTGTATTTTTATTTCTATTCAAAAGTTAAAATCAGATAAATGATGGAACCACTTTCTTTTTATTTATAAACATAGGTGTCAAGTGCTTTTTGATGCACGTATATCATATGATATGGAAAGAAACAAGCGTGAAAAAAACTGGAAAAGAGAAAGCGTTGCCGAGTCAATGACAAATTGCAACCTTATTAGAAATGTCATCAAGAGATAAACTGGCGCCTGCAGAGAAAACCCATTACATGCACCTGTCTACCAATTCTCTTTTTATTTAGACTTCGCAACCTAAAAGCATTTGCTTCCGACAGTATTCTAGTAACTGTCATTTTCTTGCTTCCTTGAAGATGAAGGTTTCAGATTAAAAATATATTGAATAAGTAGCGACATTTATAACAGCAAATTGGATTGAAAAAGGTTATAGAATAATAAAGGAATCTAACTCATATTTGGCAACAAAAGTGATCTGATTCAGTTCAAAATTCTAAAAGGAGTAATTATAAAAATTGGTAGATTTCTATAAGTCAGGGTTAAAGATTTGTATTTAAATACAAATTGAAGAAACAGACAAATCTAGAAGTCAGATTGCATAAAACTTATATTTGACAGGAATTTTGACTCTTGGCTGTTTTGTAAATACAAGGAATTGAATTAAGGCAGAATTTTTATTTTATTGGAAGTTGTATTTTCCTTTTCTTGCACTTATACGTTAAAAGTTCACGTTTATTTATTATGCTGAACACAACAGATATTTAAAAATATATTCATAAACGTTTAAGCAAACACAAAATTTAAATAATAAAAGATTATAAAGTTAGACACATTGCAAAGAAACTAAAATCAATATGGAGGTTTAAATAAGTACTTAAGATACAAATAATTATATTTTGTGAAGAAATTAAATTCCATCAGCATTACAATCGATTTACAAAACAATTTATGAACATTTAATTCGAGCTTCCAGAAAAAGCATTGCATTTTTGGATTGATAAAAACAGCATTTCGAACCATAATTATTCAGAAATTCTATAATAGAAGCATAAGAATAATTTCTCGTTTTTCCTTGACCTTTATTAATTTTTGCTTATTAAGAAAAGTATCTTACGATGGAAATTTCTTATTGCATTTGTTATAAGCTTGCAATCAAAATATTTAAAGTATTTCAAACTTCTTCGAATACAGTTCATGAGGCTATACAAAATTGTTTCATTTCGTCATTTTACAAAAATTAATACTTTAACAAAGAAAGTCAAATTGCTACAATACAAGCAAGATGCTGAATATTCATTTCAAAATAAATTGAAATTTCCTACTTTGCTTAAAATTATGCGATGTTAGTAGTTGTTGTCCAAATAGCATTATAATTCCTCGCACAAACAACTATTTATACTGTCTAATGAAATATGTAATAAATATCATTGCTAAAAATAATAAAAGATGGAAGATCGGTTGCATGTCTTCACTTGACAAAGAAAGGTCAATTGCTTAAGGGTTTACATTTTAAGCGGTGAGCACATAATGGCATATGAGACTTCAACAATTAGTCAAAATTGAAGAAAAGCATCTTGACGAGGAGAGCGGACTAAAGAGAAAGAAAGAATTTTATATGAATAACCAGTTTAAATAAAATATCCGTAGGGAGCTTTGACGACATTGCATTTATGTAACTTATTTGCAAGCTAAATTCAAACTTTTAGAGCATTAAAATTCAATCAAGGAAAATTTTTTAAAATAAATTATTCACATAAATAAAATACACGAATGAAGTTTTCCAGGTTTTTTTGAAAAAGAAATTGTTCAAAATTCGTCTACTTGCTTTTAATGAACAACAGATATTGAAATTTATAGTTAGAAATGGAGCCATAATATTGCAAATTCTAAACCACACTTCTACCTACATGTTTAGATAAATATTGTATGTTTTAAAAAAATCTTAGCAATATATAGAAGTGATTAGATTTTGGCAGGTTTTTTTTGAGGTAATTGTGTTTTTCAAGATAGTATAAAATTCTCTAGTTTAAAAGATCCATTTAGAATAAAGGCTTCAAATGAAACATGCTTCTTTTAAATGAAAGATTGTAACAAAATCTCATATAATTAAAGTTTCTATTTTTTGAACTTTAATCCCAAATTAGTCCATGCTAACTTCATTCTAAAAATTTTTCTTTCATTTCCTGATCCAAATAACCTTTTATTTAACTATTTCTAGCACGCGCCTAAGAATATTGCTGACTCCATTGGCTCTCATGCCGTGAAACATCGGGTTTAAAATCCTTAACACTTACACAAACTTTTCAACGATACCTCAGATTAATTTTCTTAAAACTATATTACTCAAATTAATCTATCAGACTCTCTTAATAAAATCACTAAAGGGAAAAATTAGTCTCTTTCGCTCGTGTTATGTAAACTGACGCGTCGTCTTATCGCTTATGCCTGTGCAAAATATGCCTTCTGCGTAAAATTCAAAAGTTCCTTTTCTATCACGCATCTGAATAATTGTTTTTAAATTGCTTTTAATGGAGGAATGATGATTCCAGGGAGGGATAATATTGAAATTACTTTCGCGTATCATGTGTACAAAAGTAGCTCTGAAAAGATAGTTTGACTTTAATCTTAAGACAACTTGTATTACTATAAAAATGTTATATTATAACTTCAAATTTCGTTCAGAAAAACTAACGAATTAAGATTTAATGATTCCCTGAAGAGTAAATGGTTAATATTTCATCAGTAAAAAAAATCCTCCTGAGAAATATCAAGTAAATTGACAAAAGTAAAGAATAAATCAGAAATAATAAATCTTAACATTTCACAATGATGCAATTTTTAAAATAAACTGACGCTAATAAGTTGACAATGCTCTTAGAAAATAAAATTTTGTCATATAAAATTTCCCATGTATAAAATATGATATTTTACAACCAGGAATATCATTGTTTCGAAAATAATGATCAGATTCAATATATTTTCTTTAGAAGATAAATATTATTAGTGAATAAATAACACTTAAAAGCCACTCGTGAAGTTTATAATCCTTTGTTTATACAGCATCCCGTTTGTCCTTGAATAACTCCTAAAGAAATTACTCAAGGACAAAAATACGATACGTCTTTTATTTATAGAAACTGATGATCTTAGCAAAGATATACTATCAAGAGGATCCTCTTTCATTCACTCCGTCTTTAGACGCTTTACTCCAAATCAAAAACAAGTTTCTTTAAGGAATCTTTAGAGTGAAATCTTTATCAGGATCGGATCTTTTCTTCCTTGAACTTTTAATTCTTACACACGTGTGTTTGTTGGTACAGTTTATAAAAACATAAAAAACAATGAATTTAATTTTTTCTGCGAATTGTTAATCTGATATACTGTTCATGCATATTTTCGAATTCGTAACACGGAAAAAGGCACAACAGCCTTTAATATAAAAAAATTTTTTTTCATATGTACATTAACAAGCAAAATAGAATCAATATCAAAATATTGCTTGTCAAATTACTTATAAAAGAATAGTCTTAGTAATAATATATCAAACATGACATTTTTCAGTAATATTTCGAAAAATAACTGCTTCCATAAATGATACATTTATACGCTGATTTACAAAATTGCTCCTGTATCTGATTGTAAATTTCAGAGTATATGTTACTTTAACTGCGTTTTTTTATGGCTCACACAAAAGTGAAGCTTTTTCCAATACTACAAATTTTTTCAATATACTGTGACAATCACCAATTCCTCATCACTTACCTCTAAATTTTCTATTTGAAATTATATATATATATATTATGGATTAATTTTTTAAAATCAAGATCATTCATAGAAACAACGGCGGTACAATTTTTTTCTTCTCATCTACTGTTTCCGGAAATGCAGTGCCGACGCTTCGAAACTTGCTCCAAGAACGAAAAACTTAAGAAAAGATAGAGCAAGTTTGCCAAAAGTCAATTCAACCATGAATGTGTGTAACCGACTATTGAAAAGTGCAATGACTTCCAGTTTTCGCCTCAAATTGAAAGAAAAAAAAGAAACGTAAGAATTTTATTCTTTTATTTTTGAATCTGCAATCATCAACTTTGTAATCTCGACAATTAAAAGGAACCAGTATATCAAATGATGCACTGACCCTTCTATTAAATGAAGAACAAGTAGAACTGAATCGCAGTTTATAAAAGTTTATAGGATTTTAACGTAACACTTACCAAGTAAAGATTTAAGATTTTTTTCAATGTGATAATATTTGATAAAACTTAAATTCAGCATTTACAAAATTTTTACTGGTGGGAAAAGTCAAATTTAATCAAAAATTCCAGATTTGAACTAAAGAATACAAGAAAAATATTACGTTAGCAATATTTTTACCGAAGGGCTGCAGTCTATTTCTGCTAAGCGATTGTTATACTTTACTGTACTGTAAACCATTCATTTGACAGTTATAATTTCCGAATTCCTTAGCGAAATAAAGATTTTAAAAGATCAAAACAAAGTATACTACATATCACTTATTAAAATTACAGAATCATCAACAGAGAAATAATTCAGTATGGCTCCACTTTTTTAAATATTTCAATTAAGATCAAAGAATGTTTAATTAGTGAAAAGTTTAAACAGATTTAATGATTGAATTTGACTTTTTATCATTTGTTTTACATGAAAAAAAGCCAAAGAACTGAATTTTTGCAAAATCTTCACACATGCATGCAGTAGGTGTTTGAAAGCGATCTCAAATCCGAAACTTTTTTTTTTAAATCAGATTTTGTACTAAATGCTGACTTGACCTTACCTTATTTGACTGAAACCGCCGTTTAGTTTCTGGCTTTTCTTTGAAAAAGCATATTAATAAGACGGAATAAATATTAATATTAATAAAAGCAATTAATATAACGAGGATTAAAAACCTTTTATTAAAGTGAAGAAATCAATTCTGTATGATATAGAATATCTATAGAAAATGAAATTCAATAACAAGTTTGATTGAACCACGGAAGATTAAAATCTGCTGTTCTGTAGCAATAATTAAATAGCTATTTCAGATCAATTTCTCTGGTCTTTCTTATATCCATAAAATGATTTTTTAGATTTCTGCAATTGAGTAGTCTGTCCAACTGTAATCTGAAGAGATCACCATTTATGTTGCCAAAGCATTTCTTTCAAAACAATTTCATGCATTCATACAAAATTTGCCATTTCGAAAGGTTATGGAATTCGCGTTATGATCAAAGAAAGTCGAGTCGACGATAATTTTACATTAACAAGAATTTTTGTAGCATTTCTAAAATTTGAATTCGAATGGAAAAAATAACATCATCTCTCCTAAGAGTTTTATTTCCTACAGGTGTCAGATATTGACACCTAAAAAAATACACGTGTTCCACTAGTACTGAAAAATAAACAGAAACTCAAATTCTAAACTAAATACAAGTCAAGTGTTCAATAGGTAAGAGAAAAAATTTCATTAAAAAAATATATTCGGCAGTCTGAACTCAAAATATATTAAAACTAAAATATAACGAATCCAAATATCTGATGATTTCGAAACAAAAATGGATTTTAAGATAATTCAAATTCAAGCCTATGATATGAAAAAAATTATAGCAAATGAAATGACTTTATAGGCTTGAGAATAGATAATTCTGTTTCATTGACACTTTTATACTTTTTTTAATGGATGGCGAAATATGCGCTGATCGAGCATGCGCTGACAGAACAGAAATAATAAGGTTTTCCCATAAGATTCTGAAGTTTCTAAACCAATAAGAGATTGGGAATAAATAGTTCAAATTTAAAAAAAAAAAGTTTGCTTCAAAGATCATAAAGAACAAGTTGCGTATTGGTGAAATTAAATAAAAACACATATTCATAATGAATACATTTTATAACTTTAAATGAATAATTCTTATATGTGCATATATATATAGATTTCGTGTATCTTGGAAACGACTCAAACAATTTAGATAAAATTTTATTTAAGATTTTGTTTTAAATTTATCTGTATAGGAGTTTTTTTTTCTGAAAAGACGCGATTTTGCAATCACACACACAAACCTTTTTTTACAGTTAAATATTTACATGAGGCTACAAATGACCTGCAAAGGCGTATCAAAGATGGAGCAGTCATAAGGATTCGGACTCCCATACATTTTTCTCACGTTAGATTCCACGTTCGCAGTTCAATTAGATTTCGTTTCTAACTTTAAACGAGCCATAGAATAAGATCTTATTCCCGATTTTACAACAATAATAATAAATGAATGAATGAATAAAACCAGCCTTGTGAGGCTAGGTCTCCCAGATACAGTTTGATAAAGCTAGCAGACCAAAAAGTTTAATAAAAACACACCACTGAAACAGTTTTTGAAATACTGGAGGTAAACACTCAAATCAATGACATGTTTGTGGTTTTACTAGAAATGGCACAACAATCGTTATTATAACCACTATGGGTTTTTTTTCATTTAAATGGATAGTGAAAATATAATTTGAAAGAAGATATCATTTCTGAAAATGTAGAGAATCATTAAATAAACGCAGTAAAATAGTCAATACTAGCTCAAGAAAACAATTTGTCAATAGTAAGCAAAAAAAGTGTTAAATCAATCAAGCTTCTCAGTAATGATTTCAATGGTTACGCCGTAGTTTCTCAAGCGACTCCCGGGAGCCAGAAAAACCGCATGCTATATCTCTGAAACCGACAAAATGTAAAAAAGATCCTTCCGTAATAACAGTTTCCGTTACTCAATAAAAATAACTGATCATTTATATGCAAGTCGTCCAGTGTGGTTAATCGAAAGCGGTTTCACTCCACGAACTTTACTTTCCTTCAAGTGCAGTCAGCGCCCTCTACTATTTTAGAAAGTTCATCGCCGCATCTGTTGGAAAAGAAATACTCATCTTGGTAATCTCCGCACGTCCCTGTATCATCCAGTTCGGCGAAATGGATGTTGGCTCGTGTTGAAACTGAAAAATCGATTCCGAAAGAGCAATAAATAAAGAGGCTCGGGAGAAAGATGGACTCCGGAATATCCAGTATTGGGAATTCATCGCTCTGCTCGAGTTGTAAAAATTTTAGAGAATATGACACCAAAGTTTTCTTACTCATTTTCGCTATTTTTTTTAAATCAACAACGAAGAATGGAATACATAGATTTCTAAAAATTATTATTTTTATGTATGAAAATGTGAAGGAAAAGATTTCTAGTCTTGTACCAACAGTTTGAAAATTCCCGACAGTTTTGATTATCGTTATTTTCCTGTGCAAATAATTCAACAGTTTTCCTGACTTTAGATTCGATCAGTTATAATAGGCAGGTAAGCAGCGCATGCTTACACAAAGGGACTGATAAGGAGAAAAGGACGGAAAGTTAGCCACGATTTTATAAAATAAATTCAGACATTCTATGCTTGGTTTGCCATTTTGGAGTCCTGGAATTTTTGTTTTTTATTGCGCATCGTATTAAATTTTTGGATGTTTACACACACACACACACACACACAAAACGCGGTAATATAAAGATGTATATATAAAGAGGTCAACATACCTAATTTTGGAAAACTATAGAAAAAATGAGAAATAAAATGAAAAAAACATATAAACTGGCAGCAAAAAGAACAAAGATAAAAAAATATCACTTAAATTATGATAAATGATTAATTTTTTCAAGCCAAAAGAAACCGCCAAACTTTATGAACGCATGCGCAAGAAGTAAAAAATCATTACTGCGGCATGTTGCTGTCCCGTCTGGACAATTATTTGCTATTGACCGAACTGCGAACTGAATTTTTCAGCCTTTCTGCGCATGTTCTGCCTACTGGTAGTCTTATAACTGGCGAGTGTAAATCCGCCGTTAATGAGCATAACAGATAGTTTATAGGGTTAGTTATGTGGTAAAGGGGTGACTGGCTGTAATTAAAAAATATTTTTACTATTGGGAAAAGTCAACGCTGCTCACAATGATTTTAAGGGTATCCAGTTTCAGAGACAATATCCCATTTTATCACTCGATTTTGAAATATAATAACCTAAAATCAATAAAATCATAACCATAAAATCTTATGAAATCAATATCGTCAAATATATGGTTTCTAATAAAATAAGGAAAAAACTATAATGTTCCCATAAAATTACATTATTTACTTTTTCGCACACATTGAAAAAATATAGTAATTAAACTAGCATTCCATTTTGAAGTGACAAAAGTTATTTTGGATTAAACCTTGTAATTTTTGACTTTGGTAAGAAAAAAACTAGGATACATTTTTCTAAATTCCACTTCATACTAATGGTAAAAAATTTAACCTTTTCCACTCCAATAATTTTATGCAAAATTACTCACATAATACAAGGGCTAGTTATTGTTCTGAAAAATATATAATTGTTTCAAGTTAAATTTTCCCGAAAAATTAATCTGCATCTTTTTACCATTCAATAAGTATTTTTAACAATCAAAATTGGAAAATAAAACGACAAAATGATGTACCGTCTTGAGGTGTTAGAAAGTCACCTCTCCAGTGCAAAGGGTTGATTCCCAAACGACAGAATGTAAAAGGCATTAAATTTTCGTACGCGTGTATCTTCGTTGAAATCAAGTCTCGAACCCAGATTTTACTATGAGCTACGGAGGTTCGGTCGAAATAAAGCTATTTAAACTTTATATGATCAATGACTAAAACATGAAAAAAATATCACACCGGAATTAAGTTTAATTAAAATATTTTTGGAAATATTTACATATCTAAACAAAAGATTTCTTCATATTGAATCATACATCGTATCGAAAAAAACGAAAGAAATTTATATGTCAAATAATCAAAAACTTTAAAGTACGGGAGACTAATTTCAGTGTCAGAGATTTGAAGGAAAGATGCAATAAGTGTTAAGGTAATCGAATCTCAATAATGATACGAGAAAATAAATGGAAATCAGTGAAGAAATTACAAAAAACACTTCTAAGAGTTCAAAGAACCGAGGCGAAACGAAGAAATATTTAATTTCAGATTTGCAGCAAAGAAAAGAAATTCAACAAAAGCCATTATTACTTTTACAACAATTTTTTGCAGTTCATCTAGGAAACGTAAATATTTTGTTTCCAGATTACTTCTAAAATCAGAATGCTTGCGCCGATTATATTTTGTTGGAGTATTCGGTTTTATTTATCCTAACTAATGAGATTAGGTCATATCGCAGCAATACTAGAGAAATGCATGACTGATGAATCTGACTGATTTGTATTTATATTAGAAATTCCGTTTCCAATGATGATAATAAATATTTTCAAATTTATTCAAAAACAAGTTTTTTTTTTTTTTACAAGTGAATATACAGAAATTTTAAAAAAATTAAGTCATTTAGTATAAAACAGTTTAAAGTCGCAGTACCAACGTATGGAATGACATAAGCTAATTATAAATATATAAAAACTACTTGTTTTAAGGTTTCGATCGAATGGGTATCTACTAAATAAATTTTATCACCTCTTTGTTGATTTTGCACAATTCTTTTGTTAACAACCAGTTGGAGTTAAAAAAAAAAATTATCGATGAAAGTGAGAAGCACTTTGGTCTAGACTAATTCCAAAAAGTTTGTGCCTCGACGCCCCTGGGGAGTCTAGGTTTCTTCATGGGGCGCCGCAAGAAGCCTGATTTTCACAACTTCATTTATGTTTTCGGTTCATAGGCTGTGAGCTAATACTGATTTCGTAAATTGGATTTCATAAATTAGTCCATTTTGAAGTAATTCTGCAGGAGTGATTTGATAAAGCTGTCTCGTGAGACATTTAAACCCAAATTTAGCAAAATGGAATTAACCGAGTTTCGGTTCAAATCAAGGTATTAAAAGAATATTACTCATAGGAACCAAAATGCTCAATATTTTAAAGCCATTTTTTTATTTCCTTTTTGAAGAATATTGGATTTAAGGCAGTCATAAAAACCATAATAGCGAGAAAATTACTGAAGAAAATTAAGTGAAACTGTTCAATTCATTCTTACGATTCGTGCAAAAGTGCAATGATCAAAAGGTTAAGATAATGTACCGGTTATTATGTTTATCAAAATTTATTAAATAAATTTTTATGAAACCTTAAATGTAATCATTTTTACCTAACCTATAAAACAATTTTGCGAAAAATGCATGCTGGAATTTTATATAAAAATCTTTTGGAAAATTTGAATTCAATCAGGTATTGAGAATAGAAAATATTTAAGAACTGCTAAGGCAAAAAAATATATAAATATTCTAATAGAATTACCTAACTAAAACGATTTTTTCGTCACCAAGTCAGCGTATATCTTTCTTCCTTTCAAACAACAAGAAGTCCAGCAAAAGAGTTCACTCATCAGCAAATTGCTCTAAATAATGAGCTAACTGTTCCCCTAATTCGCTTTCCCGATAACAACCATAAAGCTAACTTCGTAGCAATGCCTCATTTTAATGATTTGTAAATAAAGTGATAGCATATGAATTATATGTAAATTAGATGCAAGCTTAAAAAATAGTAATAGTACTAAGATACAAAAGGGAAAAAGAAAATTGCTTATAAAAATGTAGGCCATAAAGGTTCAGAATTTTTCAAATAAAATATAAAGTTTAGGAAATTAGAAAAAACATTTATATGTTCACCAACGACTAAGTGTTGAGACATGGAACAAATACTAAATCTGGCATTAACTTCTGATTTCAACGAACAACATGGACTCCAGATATGTTAAAATTTTGCTGTTAACCTCTAAGCACATTTCGGAAGTTTTTTTTAAAAATAGATTTCAATAAAAAAAATTGAGGCCATTCTTGTAATTTAAATGAAACCTTATTTTTAAGATTTCACACAAACGTTCCTTTAATAGTTTTTATAAAAACAAGAGGAAATAAAAGCGCAAATGTATCAAAAATTTGTTAAGCATTTTATACATTTAAAGAGGAGATTTGTAAAATAAACTTGAAATGTTTCCTTGAAATTAAATTTCGAACTATAAATTTGGAATTGCATTAAAAATGAAGCAAAATTCCCTCACAAAAAGGAAATTTTTTAATGTTTAAAAATTGTTAAATCTTTGCATCAATATGCAAAGGAATCTATGGTTAGTGGAAATTATAGTGATTTAAACAGAAGGTCCCAGAATTCGCACCCCAAGTTTCCAGATTCCTCTTCATTTAACATTAGTCATTCTTCTTAAGAATGAATAGCAGTTTACAAATTCACTACAGCTCGTAAAATGACTTTCAAGTCTCTGAAATTTTGTATTTTTCGTTAGTTTTGTAGTTAGACCAAGAAAATTGTTTCATTAAAAAATTACATTCATGTAAACATTTTTCGTTTCGAATACTATTCTTTATTCATCAAAATTATTACTCAAATATTTAACAGTATTTAAAAGGGAAAATTTTGATAAGATGCTAAATAATAATGAAGACATTGACTAATTAATTAATAAACATTATGAATGCTGAATAATTTACATTTATTTTTTGCCAAATTTTTCAAAACAATTTGATGGACGAATGCATATTAAGAACAAACGGTTTTTTTTCATAGGTCAGAACTGAAATATTTAATATAATTAGCTCGTCATTAATGAAGATGTCTTGAATTCTATAAACAATAAAGTAGTGACATATATATGCGACAAATAAAAGTAGAATACATTTACAGATTTCACTAAAGTAACACAAACTATAAAAAGTGTTTTTTCATTTGATTTAGAAAACGATTTTTTAAATTTCTAAAGAAATAGCGAAAAAGTATTTTTCGACCTCAAAACTATAGGCATAAAAATCTTGCCTTTTTTGTGCTTCATGTATAATCAATGATAATATCTATCTTTTCAGAGTATAAAATATTTTTTTAACATTAATTTCATCACTACAGGTCAAATTTTTATTTGCAGCTTTAATATATTTAGTGATCAGTAATGAGATTCGCTATTGCTGCACGTTGTTAAAAAGGAAATTTATTAGAAAAATATTAAATACGTTTTACAGCAGAAGTATTTAACTTTTATGATGATTAATCAAAGGGATTTTCTCCAATAAAATGCAGTTTTTATTGAATTAAGTGCAGTTCGGTTAATCTGGTTGATTATGATTCTTGTTCTTAAGATTCAGATTTATAATAAAGGGAATGAAAAAAATATTGTTTAATTTATGAATTTCTAAAACTTTCGGTAGATTAGGAAATTCTTTAGTAAGTTAAAAGTTCTTTATCTTGATTATTTATTATTTATCAACAAATCTTTCAGAAAATTTTAAGCTGCTAACTTTTAGTAAAATTGCTATTAAATAAATGCTTCATCTCAAATTATTTTTCTTTTTGCAGTAAAATGGAAAGAAGTTTATGTTTGCAAAAATATAATAGAAAAATAGTTATTTTCTATTATTAATTCATCACATCAAATGTTAATATTCAAAGCCTACCTCTTTCTCAGCCAGCTACTTCTTAAATCTACAGGAGAAAAAAAATTCTGTTGCTCACACCTTGGATAACGAAAAGGTACTGAGAGAAGTTTTTACACGAATTGCCTCGCAGCGGCAATTAAACATCACGTGACCAACATGCCGGCAAATGAGCTAGACTTTCGTCTGGAATATCGCGATGGAAAAGTTGAAAGAGCTTATTTCTCATGTTTTGACAGGGTTAAAAATAATACCTTGATAAATATGCGTATGGATGTTCGTTAGGATTAAAATACCAATTTTTTTATCCTATCCATGAACATGAATTGATGAAGGGAATTTTAAGAAAAGACAACTTAATGGATTAGGGACACATTTCATTTTTTTAATAATTTTTTGAACTGACAGTTGAAATTTATTCATATGCTATTTTTATTGTTCAAGGATTTATCGTTTATTTTATTCTCTGATTAATTGAAATAAAATGACATCTAAGATTATTTTAAAAATTGTTTTTAAGAAAAATTTTAATTTCTAGAGAACATACATAGGTATAACTCGAACCATATACATTTTTTTTTATATTGCAAGACAGAAAAATACATGAATGTTATTTTGATGACATGTCTGTGTACAGATTGCATTTTTTTTCCATAATAATAATAAATTGAGATAAAATTTCATCCCATTTAAGAGCAACATTAAAAACTTTTTAAAGAATTAATCAGAAATTAGAGGACAAAAGATTATACAATTTGATATTCTCTGTTATTTTTGTTTAAATGTAAATTTTAGCAACTGAATGCCCGTCACTTTATAAAGCATAGTATCATTACAGTAGAATGTCTAACTCTTTAAAAGTATTTATATATACTTTCTGGCATTCAAATCTGTAATTAAATCAAAGATGTAGCGGATTCAAATAATAATCCTCTAGTCAAATTGGAATCTCCCAGGCGTATTTTACATCGCAAATGGATTGAAATAATAATAATTTGCCAAATAGGATGCTTGATCTAATTCGAGGATTAATTTCGTTGGTCAAGGAGTTAAGTGCAAGATTATTTTTTAATAAAACTTTTTGATGAATTTCATTGATGTTTGGGAGTTTTTATGAAACCAGCAAACAATGGTGATGATTGATTACATCAAATATATAAAGTTTTATGATCAGTAAGTTGACAAGTATCTGCTTACGATTCAAATGGTCTGTATGTGAAAGAAGTACAAAAAAAAACATTACAAATAAAAAGAGAGTGAGAGAGAATATTTTGAATCTTTTAAGTATTTTCAGATGCATTCCCAAAATTTCAAGCTGGAATTAATTCAATGCTTTCTGGTTAGCTAATACGATATATCAATCGAAAACAATTATAAAGTTATTAAATAACAGTATATATATTTGTGTGTGTACAGATAATTTTGTTAGATACGTGGCTGAATTATGACATTTTAAAAGAAGCTTCAATTTATTTCACCACGGCAGCCATAATTTGTTCAAGGGGCCGAAAAGTGAAACACGTATATTCGCACCTGAAACATAGAATCTCCACCTTCAGTGGTTTTACAATTTACTTGATAGGGATTATTTCGACTCTTGATGACTTAGGAAAGGGAATCTTAGAAAACTTTAAAAGAATGGAGTAGGCGTTAGGAATTTTTATCCCTATGTTCGTGGTGCGATAAATCCCAAATTCAGGAATTTTTTAGATGAAGTGTTAAAAATAATGAAATACAAAAATGGGACTTGGATAAGAAAACAAGGGAAAATGTTAGAATGAAGTAACATGGGGTAATTTAAGATAAAATTAGGAAATGAATAAGGATTTCAGTTCAATTGCGAGACATTATTATATATATATTATAAAAGAAGATTTATATAGGCAAATTGAGATCATTTTTTATTTGTTTACTCCAAAATTCGATGTCTCAATACAAAGTGAATTTTTAATTTCTTCCGAATGATAATGCCTAAAAATACTTTTAAAAACCTTATTTGTAATTATAAAAATTCTATATCAGTCCTGAATTTTGCATTCAGTTATAGTTTTGATCAAGATGCGGAATGTTTTTCGAAAAAAATGAATGTATTTTTCCTCTTAAAAGTTTTGGAAACACTGATTTAAAACTTAATAACTCGTAAGTTGACTAGATATATTATAAGAATTAAGTGTTATCTTTATGTTGCTACTTTTGGTACTGTATGGCAAGAGTCTGGATTAGAAGTCACCTAACTCTTTGAAAGTAGCAATATCTTATGCGTGAAAGCTACATCTATTAGCTGTTTTTCTCATATAATATTTTTTCAGGTACTCAATTACATTCTCATTAGAATTACACAGAAAACTAATCAAAATCATATGAATTTAACAAAGATTGAATTTTATACCCTCAAAACACAGTGCAACAGTATATAAATGAAAATGATCGCGGCTTACGAAAAGCCAAACACATTCCACATGCAGCTCTGTTTATTATTTACCCTTCTTTTCTCACAACAGTTTACTTAATGAAATGGCAGTTTTACTGTATTCACATCGAAGTTACATTCACATTTACTGTATTTCGTTTTCGAAGTTAAGGCAGTAATTTATCCGAAATTCGATAATAAATTCATGCAGGTTCGAACCCATCGGCAATGCCAAATGGTATCAGAATTCTCTCTTATAAGAGAAGTCTCTTATAGATTCTGTTAAGAGAAGTAATGAAAGAAACAAGATCGTCAAAAGTAACAATCAAAAGGGAAGAGTTCTTGTGTCACGAAATAGAGTAATAACCTTGACTTGGTCAGATTCCCAAGTCTCTGTTGTATAATTAGATCCCATATCTAAAGATAATTTAGTGATAATTGAAGCCTGTTTTTCTGCATTAGTGCAGAAAGCAGATTATTATTCTGATTGCAAAATACTCATCGAAAAATCGAACGTCCTTGGGAGCAGTCATGTGCACAACCGAAGGTCAAGCACATGCAATCTCTTTCTATGATTGATAAATTTTTCTTCCCTTTGACCCTAAATTTGGCAAAAAGAAATAAACATTTATATAGTAAATAGACATCTTTCGCAACAGAAATCTATCTAAAAACAGAAATTAAAATAAAGCGTAATCGCCCAGATTGTCAAATTTGAATCTGATAATTTTATGTAGTAACAAAGCATAAAATTATCAAATCAAAAAATAAGTGAAAGTGTTAACTTCACTATATTTACTTTTATAATCTGTTGTTTTGTTTATTACAGATTTATAGCTCGATAGAATTTTCTAGAGTAAAGTAAAATAAACTGTTCTGAACAATTTTTAATAATATACAGTGCTTTCATACTTGTAAACAAAATCTCTCAAATATTGCAGTATCTCTAAAAATCATAAAAATAGTTAAATTTGATATTTAAATCAAATAGTAACGAAACCAATTGGGATCTTTCTTCCATAATTTTAATACGTCTGAAGAATTAGCTCTAACGAATAATTTAAAAAAGTCTACATAATAATATGTTTTTATTTTTTGGCTTTATAGCAATTATAAGTTGTAAACATAGTTACTGTTTACTTTTAATGATGTCGCATGCATTTTATAACTAATAAATGATTATATTGCGTCCACAAGACTCTAAAATATTCTGTATTATCAAGAGTTCGTTTCAGCGTGATGTTTTTCAAATCCGTAAGAATTGGGAATTGAACATGTTTTGAATCTTAAAGATCAATGAATGAAGTTTTTGAAATACATAAGCATAAAATAATTTTTATTTTGGCTTTAAAAATTGTAAAAATATCAAAGTTTAAAATAATTTTTCTATGGCGTAGTTCATACCTTTATATTTTGCTATTGAATTCGTACTTAATAATAATTTTTATTTCTTTAAAATTTGAGGTCACACAAAATTAAAAATATGCAAAAAATATGTCTACAAATCATGAGTTTCAGAATTAGTGCATGAATATTTACAATTATGAAATACAATATTATAAAGCATTAATTTTATCATTTATATAATTACTGAACAATTTTATTCCAGTGAAATATTTGTACCAAAAAGAAAGATGCATGCATTTGTCATAAGATTAATCTGATTTTTTTTCCTCTATTCGCACCTCCTCTATACATTAGTCACCGCCAATCGTGACAAAAAAGTCTGAATAGAATACAGCTTCGTTGTAAAACAATGAGAAAATATCAAGGAGATAAACGATTTATAAATGGATATTTTGTGTAGAGGCAAGACTTTTATTTAATAGTAGTGTTCAATTATCTAAACTAAATTAATGCTTATAAACAAAACCAACTTTTGTGTTTCAATACAACTAAAATGGTTTGTGTAACTTTAATTAAAAATATTTGTCAAGCTAGGCAGTTCTATTTGATAACAAAGATTTAACAAATTCTTAAAAACCGGTCTGTAGACAAATAAGCACATGATAACAAACAGCAGTTAGTTTTGGTCATATTATCAACAGAGTACTTTAAACCGTGTTTTTATCATTAAAACTTAATTTTTTTTTCTTAGCTACGATCAAGATATGTAGCATTAGGTACCACTGAGGACTACAGGTATGACTTGAATGATGAAAAGAAAAAAGCATTCTATACAAAGTATTGCTTCGCTTGTGATGTTTTCAGACATCTACTATAGTTTCAAAACAAATTAATAAATAACTTTGTAAAACAGAGAATATAGAGAGGTAAATTAAATATTTATGTTGTTTATCGGATGAAGAATTTTACAAAGAGGAGTTTTGTACTAATGGAATTTTTGGATGCTAAAATAGATGCCCGAATTTCTAGATTCATATATAAAAATTAATAAAACGCCTACTTTTTCTGAGCCTCTGACTAAAATTATAAATATATTAATTATATGCACAGACTCCTAATTTTAAATTAAAACAAATCATAATAAATAAATAATCAAGGTTGATCGTATACGCTTTTCAAAGTCTATATTTTCTAAAACAAAGAAGTATTTGTGTAGAATTTACCTAGTTCTAAAATCCTTTTTAATATTCTTTAAATGTATAATCTGAAAATTAGATATTTTTATGGATTTTCAGATTTGATAAATGTGTTCCATTTTGGAATATTAAAAAGACAAAAATGTATGTATTGAAGGTAAAGTAAATCAAAATTTATTTAGAACCACATCACTAATAACTTGACTCGGTCTTCACACTGAATTAATAAAACACATCACATAGATCAAATAAGCTTTTTTTATGATTGGATTTTTCTTACATTTACAGTTAAAACAATAAAGGAAAAAAGTAAATAAAAATGTGAAACTTATTTGCTGCATTTCTATTTTCAATTCTTTTTTAAATTTTCAGTATAATAGAATTCTTTTATAACTACATTTTCTTCGAATATTGTTTGCCAAGTCTATAGAACAAAAATTGAAAACATCTTACTTCCCATTTAAAGTTATATTATTGCATTTTCTTTTACAACAAAGGCTATCCATTAAGTTATTTTTATAAATATTGATTCTCTTCTGTTTGATAAAACATTAAAAAATCCTTAAAACCAGAATTGAAGGAAAAATAATATTAGAATGAAGAAATATAGAAAAATAGGCTGCTTTTAAAGCAATTGTTTTAACCGCAAATTGTTCAAAACATTCCACTAAGGGATGTTCTGACTAAAATTGTGTTTATTCGAACCAAAAAAAAAATTCTAAGTATAAAAAGTACTGGAATGTACAGATTTCTTACTAAATTATAAAGAATATCATTTTATTTTAATTTCTTAAATTAGAAATATATAACCAGTTGTCAAAGGTTATGAATAATGGTTTTATATAAATGCCGGTATTCTAAAAATATTACTACAAAACAGTTGCTTTGTGGATAAACAGGATTTTGTATTGCACGAGAAAACTTTCACTTTCTTCATTAAATCAGCTGTCAAAGAATTGGCCATAAAGAGAGAATAATAGAAAACGCTCTTATGATGTTAAAAGAGTTTGAATGCCATTAAAAAACTATTTATTGGGCTAATCTTCTAAATGCTAAAATAAATAAAGGACTCAAAAAGACTTTTAAAAACAGATTTCACAGCACTTCCGCTAAAAAAATGATATTACATGGAACAGGGGCATGCCATATTCCGTCAAGGCTACGAAAAATCCTCTACTCTTAAATACCAATGTAAAAATTTTTTAATTCCTCGGAAACATCTAATGCTTCATTAGCATGTTAAAGAAATTGTATTCTTTTCATAGAAAAGCATAGCAGGATGTCTTTTGCATCAGAATTGCAAGATTGAACAAAATGAGAAATTATTATATAATTCCTTTGGTCTTGAGAGATGAAACATTCATTCAGCTCAATTTTAGAATACATATATGTAATGTAACAGCATAATACCTGTACATAGTAAAGTGGAAAAGCAATAACATATACATAGACTGGTATATATTTAACTGGCATATATCTAAACAGTCCAATCCCTATTTCTAAAGAAGTTATGCTGCAGTAAGAAAAAGAAATTCGCACTATCTTATCTTTATAAAAAAGAAGAGAGTCTTTATATACATGTATACAGTTAAAAAGTAAAACATAACTGTAATAAATACAATCGTGCCATATGGTATGGGAAACACGAATTACTTCAACCGTACACAATTACAATGAAGCAACAGACTATTCATTTATCTTCACAGATAGATATCAAACATACGAGAACGTAAAAAGGCATTCTCTTGTACATTTGAAAATTAAAACTAATATCACATGCAATTCCATAGTTAAATAGCAAAAATTTTGCATTTCAGACCTAACTTATTGCTATATAAAAAGCATTAGAATGAGAAAAATAGATAAGTACATCAGTATGTATCTGGAGTATATAATGATGCGGAATTGGTTTAACTATTACGTCACTTTCTGCAAAGTTTCACCTAGACTAATAGACTCGTTATCAACGTCACTGAAAGTTTGAAGAATCTCTTTCATTCAATTTAAAATATTCTACCAAAGCTTTTCATCACAAAACTATCATCAAAACTATAACTTTTCAATGTTCTTGATAGCAGTAATATAAAAACCATTAGTTAATCGTCTCACGATTTCCAAAAAATCAAAAAAATGCAAACGTAAAATAGAATACTGTCTATATCAAGAAATCCCTACTGTTTCATTTGGGAAAATAGCAGAAATCTATAGGTAGAAACAAACAGTAATGATAATATTATGTCATTCTAAACTAAACTTCATTACAGAAATTTCCAGTCTGATAAATGTTAAAGATTTGATTGTTAAGTAAACAGCATAAGATTTAAAATTTAAAGGCTAAGAAGAAATAAAATAATCAAATCAAGAAAGTTTCCCAATTTTCTCAAACATCAAGATTTATATCACTCATTTATCAATAGATAAAAAAGTTTAATATAGAGACTTAGTGACGCATATTATATTCTCTCCAATTATTTATCCCTCCAACATATGTAAATTCCAAGATGACAGATCGTTATCGCGTTTATTGCATCTCAGGACGCAGGCTTAATATCTGATGGTGTTGACTGTGTCCAGGTAAACACGAAACGACGTATTAACTTGCCGCAGACACCCACGCACAAGCTGCGACGATCGATCGGCGTCCCAGCGATGAGTTGCCCAACAATAGAATTCAGTAACGGAAGCTAAAATGGAATTCTAGAAATGTCAAGCCTTAGCGCCATTTTAAGCCACGGATAGAAGATACGACTCCACAAGCAGCAGATGCTTTATCGGAGAATTTGGCAGTATGTATTTCTTTCAGTCGCTTCAGTTAATGAAGAGATAATTGAGTTTATTCGATGTTTCGAAAAGACTATGTTGCAAATAATGGAATGGGCTGAAAGAATTCTTCTAATGTAATTTCCTCACTTTCAGCTTTTATATGTTTGTGTCGAAAGATATTTTGGAAGTCGCATTAGAAAACATTTTTTTTCCTACACAAGTAAAAATATTACAAGTATTAAATTTCTTTACGAATAAAAACAAAGTAAATGGATTTTTATTTGAATGCTTCATTATATTTTAGATTCAGAAACTAATAAGAAGTCTTGAGTTTAATTAGTTTACGAAATATGATTTGAGCCATACTTATTTTTTTTTTAATCTGAAGCACTAATTAAAAAAGCTACACTCCAAATGGATTTCATTTTGTGAGAAAATAACATATCTATCTTTTCATAATTTCAGTCAGAAATTGAAAAAAAAAAAAAATACTAACTTTATTCTAATAAACATAACCCCATTTTTTCCATGAGTTACAAGACAATTTATTTTTTTACAGAGTAAATTTTTTTAAATAGTTGAATTTTTTAAAAAAAATCCAATTTACAGGATTTTATTGTGTTATGAATTTCAATCTTCAACAATTTTCACACACTTATTATACTCTGAACTGAGTAATATTTAGACTTTTAATTTATTTTCTTATTTATATGAAACAATCTTTGATTAAAAAAATAAGCCTGCTATATACAGTAAAATTTCGGAAAGAGATTTAAATACATTATTCAGATTCTGGAATGGATATAACAGATGCACTGTATATGGATTAACCGAGGATTAATTATTTTTGTATGGCAAGAGAAAATAAATAACGATAGTTTAAGAAACCAAGTAAATTAAAGTTGTACTATGTATCGTAATTATTAATTATATAATTATAACGATAAAAATACGATGCACCCTCCTGATATTCAAGTAAATAATTGAAAAAATTAGAGAATATTTCTAGGTTGAATAGAAATTAGAAAATGAAATCGTTGTTTGGTTACTCATTCAGAGGTTAATTATTCTAATTTTCAAAATTATTCTTTATAAAGGAAGGCGAAATATGAAGCAAAGGACATCCTTAAATCATATTTTACGACTAGGTATTTTATTCAGAAAATAAGAAGATGTATCCGTCAAGAAGAGATATTATCTGGTTAACAGTATTTCAGGTATTGATTGGCAAAAATTAACAAACGAAAGTGGCCGAGGGAAATCTCATGAACATTGAAAGAGTATAATTAATAATAAAAAGAAATACAAAATTATAATTTGTCGCACATTTTAAATATAATTATAACACAGAAAGTTTTATTTCCTTGAAGTTGAACCTTCTCTATTCATGATATTCATGAGAATTCGAGTAAGAAATATGACTAGGATTGATTTAAAACAAATAGAAATTCACTAACAGAAAAAATCGGGCATAAAAAAAGCCAAAAAAAGTTAAACTTTATAAAATAAGGAATTTTGACAAGCCCAAACATATAGAAGTAAAATAAGTAAGATTAGATGAAAACTAAAATGAATAAATTTACGCAAAGGAAAATTAATCGATCACAAGACTAACTTTTGATTATGAAAACGCTGAAATCAGAGTCAGACAAAAGCCACCCAAGTCTACTGAAAGAAAGTATCAGCAGACTTCAGCTTATTAACCTTTGATGAAACCTTATAAAAAAGTAAATAAAACGCGAAGTTTGGAATCCGTAATTACATAATGTTCAAGAATATTTGAATTAAAACTAATAATTTAATTGCAGATCTTTAATAAATTAATAATAATAATTTATGATTACAGATCTACTAACAGAAAAAAAATGCACATAAAGAAAAAAATGCTGAATAAAAGAAAAGAAAGAGTCTTATGTGCATTCACAAAAATTACTGGATTTGCCATCATTTATTACATTATTCCCACACATCAAAAATATATCAAAAGCGTAATCAAAAATTAAAACAAATTTATTGCTCAAAAATTTCCAATAGAAAACACCCTATCGATTACAAAAAATATTTCAGCTCTAGTGAAAAATTTATAAGAGCATTAAATTTTAGTTTTCACCTTTTGTATAGTTAGTATCTAGGTAATTAGTATGTTTCAGTTACATCTGAGTATCAATGAAAATGGAAATATGTTTGTTTAACTGAGAATTTACGCATAGCTAAATACTGCGAAAGTAATAACAATCATAGACCAGATCTAGTTTTGATTTGATTTGATTTTGGTGTTTATTGGCACTAGAGCGGATCTAGTTTTGAATAACATTTTAAGATGCATTTGAATTCTTAGTTACAATACAGTAAATAATTAAAATTAATTTACTTTTCAATACTAAAAATAAATCAGCAAAAAAATGATAGTTTTCAAATGAAAAAACGCCTTTCAGATTTAGTCGAATTGCTTTAAAAATCTGCAAGATGAGCTCATATTCTGTGATAAAAAATATCATTACACATTAAAAAGATCGTGCATAAATTGGACAATTAACTGTTCGCTAATAAGTAAAATCCTATCATTATTTTTTCACATAATAATTAATGATGATGTCGCGTCCGCATTACAGCGGAAAGAGGGATGCAATAGATTCTAAGGGTATAGATCCCTGAGCATCTGAGGACAGAATTCTAACTTCAAGCTCATACGAAGATGACACTCACACACTCACTTGTGAAACACCGTTTTACAAGGGGGACTCTTTCACACACCTCACAGATATAACAAGGGGCAAAGAACAACCCTGTCCGAACCAGGACTCAAATCCGGGACGTCCAGATCATGGGGAAGACGCGCCACTCGCAGGTCAAGGGGCCGTCACACAATAATGAAAGTAACTTATGATCAGTGTATATATCTTATTATACGTTCGACCCCCCCTCCCAATGAATGTTTCGTTATACGACATTAAAAATAATTCGATAACATTCGACATAAAAAATATTTTGATAATATTCGATATTAAAAATATTTAGATAATTCTAATTGGCAATTTATTTATAATCATTTCTTTTGAAAAGATGTAAAAATGGTAGAAAGCAATGGTTTTCCATCACACAAGCTTGAAGATAGTTTACTCCCTAGAAATGGTATTTGTTTCTTATCCGTCATTAAGTACAAAACTGACTCCTCCATCTACTGGGTCGCAAAGGAAGACTGAGCCAGTCCATAGTAGTAGTTACTTCGGAAAGAAAATGAAGATCGACTGCGCACATACGACAAAAGCGACAGAAAAGAAAGAAGAGGTGAGCATCGAATGTTCGGTTCCGTTCACCTCGTGATTGCTTTTGAGGGCGCCAGGGTGAAATGTTTTCTAGGGAGAGAAGAAATGAACAAGATGGCGAGGAACTAAGATAAAAGAAAAAGGCGGGAGAAGTAAGACTCTATTCGCTCTATTCCGTCAAGTTTGAGCAGATTGTTGCAGGAAAAGCATTTTTTATGTTGTTTGGGGAAGTCGAGACCCATAAATCAATTTAGGAGGCGAAAAGAGCACTAAAATGTTTCGAAATCCGAAGGTAAGTAAAAGGTTTTGGACAGCTCAATACACGACGTTACTTTCTCAAAGGAAGTATGGAATTCTAAGGAAAGAGCCAGAGAACAAGCTTGGAAATCTAATTTCAGGCATAAAATTGAATTTTTTGTAGAGAAGTCAGGAAACTGAATCGAATTTTATAAAACAGAAGAATTTTATGAGGAAAAACTTTAAAAGTTTGGAAACATAACAGAAACATGTAACCAACCTTACCAAATTTTTCACATTCTTTTTTTTTATTCTATTCTAATACTCTTCCCATTCAGCTTAGATATTAGAGAAAATGTTAACAACAGTATTTCAGATGTATCTTACTTTTGTACGAAAAAATAACTTAATGAAGTAGTAAGAACGTGTATATATATATATATATACACACACACTGATGGAAAAAAAATCCCAACACTAGGAAGGAGCTGTGCTAGATAAACGAAATTTGGTAGGCGTGTTTATACATCTGAAAGATGATGTCGATTCAAATTTCGAGCTACGCGCGTAAGTGTGGCGCTAGTAGCGACACTATGAACATGTAAATGAGGTGTGATTTAAATAAGCGCTGTAAGGTTCGTGATCGTTATTTACAGTTGAGATTTGACGTAGTGGGTTAATGTTAGTCAAGGATGCCTCTGAAAAGACGAAGAAGCCATTAACAAAAGCTCACTGAGTTTGAACGAGGGCGTGTTGTAGGGCTACGAGAAGGTGGGTTTTCTTTCCTCGATATTGCTGAAAGACTTGGCAGGAATGTATCCACTGTGCATGAGTATTGGCGGCAATGGCCAAAGGAAGGTACTGCCTCAAGAAGACCAGGTTCCAGGCGGCAACGTGTTACTACTGAGAGGGAAGACCGTCGTATTCGGCGTATGGCTGTGGCTAATCGTACTGCGGAGTGGAGAGGACGGAGTGGAGATCTGTTGTGTTTTCTGATGAAAGCCGGTTCTGCCTTGGTCGCAGTGATAGCCGTTTGTTGGTTAGAAGGAGGCCAGGTGAACGCCTGCTAGTGACCTGTCTGCGGTCTAGACACACAGGGCCTACTCCTGGAGTTATGGTTTGGGGAACAATTTCGTATGACAGCAGGAGCACTCTCGTGATTATCCCACGCACCCTGACTGCAAATTTGTACGTCAGTCTGGTGATACAATCTGTTGTGCTTCCATTCATGAACAGCATTCAAGGGGGTGTTTTCCAACAGGATAACGCTCGCCCTCATACCGCTGTTGTAACCCAACAGACTATACAGAGTGTCGACATGTTGCCTTAATTTGCTAGATCACCAGATCTTTCTCCAATCGAGCACGTATGGGACATCATTGGACGACAACTCCAGCGTCATCCACAACCAGCATTAACCGTCCCTGCATCGACCGACCAAGTGCAACAGGCATGGAACTCCATCCCACAAACTGACATCCGACACCTGTGCGACACAATGCATGCACGTTTGTATGCTTGTATTCAAAATTCTGGAGGTTACACCGGTTACTAATGTACCAACATTTCACATTTGAAATGTCTCTTCTCGCCAATGGCTCTACCTGTGATCTTGAAACTTTAATCAATTAAATATGTTACCTAGACAAATGTATTCCTGAAATTTCATTACAGTACAATAATTTTTTCTAGGTGTTGGGATTTTTTTTCCATCAGTGTATATATATATATATATTAAAGAACTCAGAAATTCTATTATTTAAAAAAATATTTCTAATAAATCATAACAAGCAATAAGTTAGTCTTAAGAGTTTATATATTTTTATTATGATCTAGAACGAAAGTTATAATTTATAATTAAAAAAAGATAAGAAAATCTTCTAATAGATGTATAAGTTTGTCCAGAACAAGCTAGGAGATACGTCAAAATATCGTGTTAGATTTTTGTGACGACTATTTACTATACTTTCCCTATATTACATATACACGTTCTCTATGGTTAATATTGCCTAAAGTAAAAAAAGAACATAAGCTGTCCATGTATCAACAATGATTTGCAAAGCTTTAGGTTTATTCCACAAAAACTTTTCGAGTGTTATAAACATTGTTTTTGATCCAATAATATGCATTTTGAAGAAGTTTTTTTTTTCTATTTTTTTTCTCAATTCTTTGATGCATTGTTTCTATTTGTCGAGACATTTTCCTTTTCCTTATTACTCCTTTATTTTCCATAATTATTGAATTCTTAGTATGAAAAGAAATGAAATAATTGTTAGGAATTTTGCAAATATAACTCACAAAATACTATTGTATATTGATCAAAGTATTAAACCCTATCATAAAATAAAAATAATTAACGTCAGAATTTTTAACTAACCATTAAAAAATTCAGTAAAGAGATGAAATTTAATTATTTATTTTCTATTCACGGACAACAAATAAAATATTAATCGCGAAATAAGAATAATTTTCCATACAAAATTCTTATGAATACATAATTCAATAGCGCCATAATAAACAGAAGCTATTCTTTAATTTATGATATATTTATGAGTTAAATTAGGGATTAATCTCACAAGAGCCATTGAGGCGGCGAGTAAAAAATATTTTCAAGAAACCGATCGATACTAAGGAGGGAAACGTGATGACATTTAAAATAATCTTTTCTTAGGAATACTGTTTATAATCAAAACATTTTAAAGGACGCTAATTAAAGGATAATGGAGTTTTGTTTATTCTAATAATATTAGATATTGAGGCTTATGTCTCCTACTTACGCTAAAAGAAAGTTTTCTTTTTTATTATCATAAGGATGACATTATATATGTTAATATATTTTGTATGAAAGGGCAAATGATTATTTTAAACAAGTTCTTCAGGATATAGATTTCTTACTTTAAAGAAATGTTTAATATCCAGGATAGAATTGCAACAGCATTTTTCAAATAAATTGCTTTATATTAATTTTAAAAAATTTACGAACATCGTAGAATAGCTTTTAATAGTTATGATATATTTTGAAAGAAATAATAAAATTGGAAAGTTCCACAATATCAAGTATCTACCGCTACTCACAAGATAAAGTCAATAGTAAAATTAAAATATGGGCAAAATAAATAATCTCCCTCCCCCCAAGAGCTAAATGATAAAGTTTTTACGGGAAATAAAAACACATCGGGAAAGAAATATTCAAGTGAATTTTTAAAATAAAAAGAATACTTATATCTATAAATTAAAAAAAGCGATTTAATTAGATACAATTGACAAAATTTTCATAGCAATTGCAAAAGCATAAGGCAAAATATTTTTTATATAAAGGATGCATTTTTCGTTATAATAAAAACGGAAAGTATAATCTACATTTAAAAATTTATGATTTAAAAGACATTGAAAATTTAGAAATAACCATAGTGTTAAATAATATTACTGCTAAGTTATTTTTTGCAACCAATCTTAATACCTAGATGTTAAGTTTGTCGAGTTTAAACATTCCACCCTCTTTCTCGCAAATTGGCAATATTTAAAAATCATTTGAGAAATTCCGCGATTTCAACATAATTTTTTTTTTAAAAGAAAGTTTTAATCAAATATATTTTAACAGCTGGTAGTTATATTAAGTTAAAGTTATTCTCTTTCTAGGGTAATAAAGTTGAATATTAAAAGTTGTATCATTGTATCCAAGAACAATTAAATTTTATTATCAAAACGACTATCTAATTTTCTTTTTACTTAATTGTAAACAGGTTTTTTTATTTACTGATTACTAGGAGCTTAAAGATTCTGTTTCATTTACTTGCATATACAAGACAAGAAAAAAAAACATTGATTCATATAGAAATGTTGTATTTTTTTCATAGAAATTGAGTCTGTAAAAAATGGAATTAAAGAAATTTTTAATAATATAATTTATATTTTAGAAATCTACTTAAAATGTAAATTCCTCAAATAATTAAAAATAGTGATGCAACAACAAAAATTATAGCAAGTTCTGATTTGATTTACTGACAGCATTTATGGAATATGCTAATTAATTGGTTACTCACAAATCTCTAAATATAAAATATTGAAAACGTGAGAAAAAAATTTCAATATTATAATGATGCTAAATATACTTAATTTTGTGTTAAAACATTTTTTTCCTACAGAAAAAATCTCAACAATATTTTTCTCCTACCTCACCGCAAAGAAAATACAACAGTCATTTTTCTTGCTGTATCAATTTTTTTTTAAAGTTTTATCGTATTCCTTTTTACAGTAGCATACTATATTGTTTTATTTGCTAGAACTGGATACATTTATAAATTCACGTTTATTAACATTATTCTCTACTTAAAGCTTTCAGATTCTTTTTTCCCCACATAAACCGCATATTTCGACCGCATATAATTTGTACTCGAATAGTTTAATTACACTATCAACACAAGAGTGTAAATACCGTCTTTTTATTGAAAACAAAAGAAACAAATGAGATTATAATTGGACAGTTGTATTTAGTTTAGTTTCATAATGCACTTTGTTTGTGTAACAGCGCTCTCTTTATTAATACATGAAAATACGATAATTGCTAAAATAAACGCAGCAGTTTTTCTTTTTTTTTTTTACAGTTTGAATACAAGTGAGATGAAAATATATAGCCGCATTTTACGTTAATTACTGCTTTTCATTCAGGAAATAACAATATACATATTACAGAATTCTATTCAAAAAATACAATTTCATAAACGACATCTTTTTTATTGCATAATAGTGGGAAATGTCACGACGCAAAGAAAATAAGATTTTTATTCTCAAAAAATATATTGTTTAAAAACATCCGAATCATCCTCTTTGTACGACCAAATGAAAAGAAAATGCAATGGTCCAGTGAGCCCACACACAGATAAAAATAAAATTCCGCGAAATTGCCCGTAAATATTACTATGACGAACATAACAACTTAACTGTCTCTGAACAATTTCATGCAGAACGCTATCTTCCCAAGTGCTTAAAATCAATATATAATAGTATATTTTTTCATCTTGAAATTTCCTAACAGTCATAAATTTCTCCGTTTCACGACCGAAAATAACAGTAATGAAAAAAACTTTCTACAAAAGAAAGCTGGCACATTTCAACTGCACATTTATCAACCTTACTGCTGTCTTTACGTTTTCTTCGAGAAACAATTCTTTCGTAGTACTTTCAATATAATATTTTAAGAATTTGCTCGTTGTGGTGTTAAATGAAATAAATTTCTGCCCGAAATATTTCAACAAGACGCATCAGTACCAATTTAATAAAAAATAAAATTAGAATCTGTTGTTTTTTCATAAAGCAATACAGAAAGATATTTTTTTTTTCATCGAAAAAAATAAAAATACTTTTAATATTAATTCAATGCTATAAAGCAGCAGTTATATTGTTACTGGACAAAATTTTAAATCATTGAATATATCTTTAATAATAATATACTTACAGGAAAGTCAAAATAGCTTCTTTTTCATGATGTTGTGGAAGTAATAATAATTTAAATCTATAAACAGGATCTTATTTCTGTATGAGATAAAAATTTAAAATTAAGATATAGAATTTTTTCTTTTCTTTTAAAAAAAATTTATTAACAAATTACTTACATTTTTATGATTTCGAAACCTCAGTCAATTGTTTTTAGTAATTGGAACAATTTTTCTTTAATAAATATTTTTCAATTAGATGTTTGAAGTAATATTAAATAAATCTGTGACTATTATACTTGTTTATTAAGAGTGGCAACAAAATGGTCTGTGAAAATTATACTTGTTTAATGAGAATGATATAATCATTTCAATAGGTTAAAAAATGAGTAAAACTCACTGAAAAAAATAAGTAAATGAAATTTAATTTAATAGCAAAAATAATTGCATTTCAATAAATTATAGCTTAGCTACAAAACCGTACAAATATAAAAAATTAGCTGCCGAAAAATATAACTACAAAAATGGGTTCTGAAAATGGACAATTTAATTTAAAAATTCAATACATCTGGCAGTCTTAACGGAAAATATTTTAAATTGACACTAAAGAAAATAAAATTATAATAATTGTAAGTATTTATTTCTTAAAAATCTATTAAAGACTGAAACAGACAGATAATTCTATTAGCATTTAGATAGATACAAACTACATAAAAAGCATAAAAAGCGGTGATAAAAATGAAGTAAATGTATAGTATTTGTTTTGCTGGTTATAATTTTTGAAATATGGATGTCATAAAATACTGCTTATTCTTTGAAATGTGTTTACACTAAAATATCTTTTTTTTTACTCGAGATTTTTGCATTTCATTTTTGTAGATGATTTTTCATGCCAATAAGTCTTTTCATCAGCTGAAACAACTTAGCACATTATATAAACACATATTAGCCACTTTTTTATGAGATGGTTGTACTTGGATTTCCGCACTTTATTATTTTCTTTTAATAATCTGTGATAACCAAGATAAATTCAAGGATAATATGGTTCAAACAAGTATATAGAAAACTTCCTTTGAATCTGAAAATATTTTGATCATACTTCATTTTCAAAAGGTGAACAATGTTTTTCAAAACAGTTAAAAAGAATCATATCAACTAAGTTATCCTTTATCCTAAGACGCAGGGATTCTTTAGGAGATGAATAATCCATCTGCATTTTCCATCTCGTAGACTGGAAGGAGGATTGGCAATGTTTCAAAAATGCAATTATATAAGCAAGCTATTTTTTTTCTCGACAAAACTAATAAAATAAAATTTAAACGTGGTGTTGGTATCATTCCTATTGTATATCTAAGCTGTTTTCTTAGATGCCGTTATCAATACCGCGAGTACTAAATTAGCTTATTTAAATAGAAAAGGAATAATGTAGGCAAAGAAGCAACATGAAAAAGATTAAGAGTTGAAATATAACTAGAAATATTTTTATGATACAATACAATCGTAATTCGGTTTGATTTGTCAATATTAAATTGCTAGATAATTAATTGCAGTCGTATAGATAAAAAAAAGTGTTCAAGAATATATTTTCAGGTAAAAGGTCTTATCGCAAAAAATTATAGAATGCTGCATTTTTTCTAAAATTAATTACATTATTTTATATTTTTTCTAGCAATGTATTGGTCTTCATCTGCCCTAAGACAACCCGCCTATCCAAAAGCGCGTAAGACCTTGAAGGTTGCCGGGGAGAGAACCATTATTTATTTAATGAAATGCTTACAATCATAACCAGAATATGAGCGATAATTAAGGGTATACATTATAGTTCTTTCGACTAAAATAAAATATTTAAATTGAATAGTTAACACATCATTTTAAGATAATACATCGAAAAGTAATAAAGGAAGTACTAACACTCATAAACATAAAAATAATATCACAATGCATTGCAGTTGATGAGTGTGTGTTTGAACAGAAAACAGACACGCATTATAAAGGCACTAATAGGATCAGTAATAATTTTATGAGCAAAAACTCATAAAATTATAACTGGTTCCCCATTTTAAAATTGCTTAAAATTATAACATATTCAAGCAGTAAATAAATCTTTTGGTCAAAATTTTCTACCATTTAATTCTTTTTTTAAAGTTTTACTTTTTAAATTACCAAGAAATACAGCCAACAATTTTAATTAATAACATAAACCACATGGCATAAAAGCTCACAATAGGGAAACAAAAATTCATAAAATTACTATTTACTCCCAATTTCAAATCTGCCCTCCGACTATTTTTACATATTCAAGCAATAAATTAAACTTTTTGTTAAAATTTGATATTGTTTAATTGTTTCTATAGATATTTTGTTTTTAAATTACCAAGAGGTCTAGATAATAATTTTGATTAATATCGTGAGTATATATTTAAAATAAAATGCATTCAAGATTAAATAAAAATGCATTTAAAATAAAATTATGAAATTTTATAATTGAAACTTTGGCTACGAGGACTGCAGTTTCTGCAACTGAAGGTTAAGTCTACTTAATTCAAGAAGAATCTAAAACGTTTCGAAAATCAGCTTCTATTCCCATCTATTAAGGAAATATTATGTATTAAAAAGATAACAAAAAAGGCTACCTAATCTTTTGGATCCAATTTAGATATTAAGTAAGTAAGCTGCTTAACCTTTCGTATTTTAACACGAAAAATCTTTCTTACCTTTAGAGAATTATTTACCCAGCTACAGGATTAATTTACGATCAAACCTACGTGAAAGCGACTTGGACTTGCAGCTGCGACTGGGCAACTTAAGCAACGTAAGGAGGGTTCATGACATTTTTGAGCGGCCACGTCGAAACGCTGTTATGAATGTGATTCACAGCAAACGACAACTGCTCAAATAGCTCACGTGAATATCACGTCTACTGGTGTCAGCACTGTAATCGATCGAGACGGAATTTATAGTTCAAGTTGACAACCATTGTCCGTCACTATTTTATTGATATTTTTCAAATAATAAATGTAGAAAAATTGGCTATCCTTTTATTTTTATTTGGTAGATGAACAACTTTTCCCTTATAAAAACAATTCACAAAGAGATTTTCGTTTATGGCTTTTGCGGTTTATAAAGCGAGATATTTTTAAAATTATTTTACTTCCAAATATAAAAGTTGTTTGATAACGTGCTTTCTATTTCTGTAACTTTCTGAGGCAACTGAACAAATTAGGTTTTATTTGTTAGAAATAATAGTAGCATCAATGTAATATTTCCCTTAATGGTACTGAATAAAGCAATACTGACATTTTTTTCCGAGTTATGCAATTTATTACGTCATGTATTTTTTTTATTTATTTCAAAACAGTCTTTTTCTCTATATAGATACATTCTTTCAAGAACCAGTGTTTTGTTAATTATGATTTAATTTATACTTAATTTCTAAAATAATGCGGTTTTCAGTTTAAAAAAAACTCCGAAATAATATTTCAAATTATGGATTTATTTATTTAATTTCACTTCCTATTTTTAACACGGATAAAACTAAAGCAACTAAATCAATTCCACTAATTTAGTAAAATACTTTTAATAATTATATTATAGTAGCATAATAATGCTCAGCAATTCTTGTTCAAAAGAAAAAAAAAGAACAAACATATATAGTTTTTTTTCAATGATATGGAAAGATAAAAGAATGACTAAAACTCATATCATTCAAACGGTCAATGATGAAAAAAAAAAACTTTTATTTATCGTTTTTTCCTAATAAAATTCCCATTTTACACAATTATTACAAAGATAAAATATATAAATCAAACAAATAGAGTACGGCAAATTACAGAATAGAATCATAAATTACGGAACATTAAAAACTGTTGTATAATTCAGACAAAACAACCGACAATCGGTACACTTTTTTCAATCGTTACACTTAAAGTTGACAGACATCGTAGCAGTATCGACTGCAACCATCTTGGTTGGAAAAAATCAGCTGATACACATTTTAACAAACAATGCACCATAAATAATTTTACGACTGTAATGGAATCAACAGAAGGAGAAACTGGGATTGGTAAGCAGAAAACCCGATCACTCTCAATTAGAAAAATATAAAAGAAGATGTAATGATAATTAAGATCAATTTTGTATTTGCCCATTATGAAGGATAGAAGTATATGTTGGAGGAATATTTTCCCACGGTGACTCTTTAAAATAATTTTTTCTTCAATCAAAGAGACAGATGAATGAATTAATCAGTTTATAATATGTTATATCATCGGTGATCTGGATTATTTCAAAATTATCTACCAAATCCAATAGTTGAATTTTCAACATATTGAATCGAAAAGTACCCTGGAAAATTTAAGTCCTCTAATGGTTAAGACAAAAAGAGTGGAAAAAATATTTCTGTAAAATTATTAAATATTTATAAAAGTTGATATTTTTATATGCTGCAAAGATAATAATTTTATTTCGATGCTAATAATATACTATGACTACTAAATTTGCTTTAATTTTTTGCAATCAATTTTTCATGTATTAAATAAAATAGAGAAGTTTGCTGAATAGGCATAGAATGACAAAAAAAAAATTATGGATTCGAAAAAATACATATCAAAATATATTAATGTTAAGTTAGACATATTAATTATTAATTTTAAAAAAGTCGTTCATATATAGTCTAAGCCAAATACTTTTTAATGATATTAAGTAAAATTGTTTATCTATACTAATAATAAATCTCAATATGTGTGTGTGTGTGTTGATGCTCTACAGGCCAGACCGTTGGACCTACAGCTACCAAACTTGGCACATGTATACCTAGGAGATCAGAAATATGAACTTCGGAGTCCTTTTTTCGAATTTTTAATTAGAATTTGAATTAATTAAAAATGAAGCGGAATTTCGACGTTTTTCCACCATAACTTTCGAAATTGTAGCACATAATTGATTTTAACATCATATTAAAGATAAAATATATCTTTTTAGTGAGTTTAACATTTTAATCAACAAATCAAATTTCTTTTTTAATGAATTAAAAAACAATTTAATCTTATTTCTCAGCATTGAAAATAAAATTTAATCTGCAAACGCACATTACGAGTGAAAGTGGGAAAAATATTTTTTATCAATATGTTGCCATCAGATTGACAAAAACTCAAATTAAAAAAATGAAGAAATTATTATTGTATAATATATTAAACATATAAAAGTGTAATTTTCAGCACGCGACTGTATGAAATGAAATAAATATAAAACATGTTTTTTCTAAAAAGAACAGTTTTTATGACTTTTACAGTATTATTAATTAAATAAATCAGCTTTATTTAAGACAAATATGGTTTAATCTATATTTTTTCAATTCAAAGCCCAAGGATTAATTTGTAATACTTTAATAATAGAAATATTTTTATAAAGAGGATCTAAATGAAATAAATAATTACATAGTATGTAACATGAGTCAATAAATGTTATAATAAATGAGGAATGTTTAGTTTTTATTTAGATCCTCTGCTCTGTGAATCATATTTAACAAGATATTTTCAAACACTGATATAATAAATAAAAAGAGATAGACTTCAATCAACTAAGTCACTCTCAAACTGGCTGACTTATGAATATTTGAACATCATTTAATAAAAGAGAGTAATTTTAAACCATTTTATCGACCGTTCCAAAGATGATACTTAAAAATCTAAAAATGTTGGTTGTTATAAACTATTCTATTCAAAATTTCATAAGTTGATCAAATTTGATAATAGAAGACCGAAACCTTCATTTACTAGTTAGGAAGTTGAATGACAGGAACATTTCGCAAAATATAATTCCTTAGAACAAAATGACTGTATAAAATTTCATAGTTTTGGAAAATATATTTATATACAGAAACAAATAAAATAATGTTAAACGCATAATTTAAATCTATTTGAAAGTAAAACTAAAATCTTAATTTGATGAAGAATCCGAGAAATTTTTGTTGAAAAATTCTTGATATGAAATAAATTATGAAAATTACTCTGTAGTACATAAAACTCAAATGCTGATTGACTGTATTTTCAATATTGACATTAAAAAATGAATAGTTTCAGTAAAAAATGTTTTTGTATTAGTTGATTTAATCATCTCCACTTTAATTTAATAATGAAATTTTCCTAGAGCTAACAGATAATTAGACAGACATATAGTAAATTATGCGCCCAAGGACTTTATAACTGCATGATTGAATTATATGACTATCAGAATTTGAACATTAAAAAATTTTTGATGAAGTAGCTGTTAAAAGACAAGTTACCTAAAGTATTTAACTGATAATTTTAAAGCGCATTAAGATTGACGAACTCCCTGGTCATCAAATGCGGCTAGTATAAAACAAATTAAAAAATAGATATTTTGTCCAAACCATGTAACAATAAAATTGATTCTGTTATAGAATGTGATTGATATAATGTTAAATTCAATGGATTTGTTATATATAATGTAGATTGATAAATATAATTTTAAGATCCTTTACACTTGTTTTATTTCATAGAAATATAATGTCTGTCATTTTTACACAGAAAAAAAGCATTGACTGTATTCTAAAGAAGCGACAAATGTGACACTAGGTAGAAATTAATAAATTCGCTGCGATCCTGAAAGGAGAATTGCTTATCACACTAAAGGTATTGGAATGGTACTTATTATTATTTATTCAGATCTTAAGAATTTAATTTGTGCATTTAGATAGTATGAAATGCGAAATTGACTGCTTTCTCCATGTAGGAGACATTAATATTATTTATTATACTAATTTTTCCCATGGTTAAGAATATACAATATATAAAATTTTTTTAGTCATGTTTCTTGCAATTTTTCAGCACATACCAAAGACATATGAGCATAAATACTTTTAAATCAATTGAGAATTTAAAAAATTAGGCCTTAAATGTGAATTCAATACTACTGAAATTTTAAACGAAATCCATTAAGAAGTCCGTCTATCTGATTTTCCATTTACAAGTTAACTTAATAACTATAATGATACATTAACTCAATAAGAACTTAGAGCTTGATGGGCAAAATTTGGTACGCATACTTATCATCTAAAATGTAAATATCTTTCAAATTTGATTGGTTAAGAGGTTAATTTTCTGTCTGTATGTTCTTTCACAAGCATGTAAACGCAATAGTTCAAATATGCAATGACTTAAATATATGAAATTTGGTACATGAATTTGGGACTGCAACAATAGTTCTATGTCGGTCAAAAGCAATGCGTTTAAAGTATATATTTTTATAATGTATTATATTTTCAGGTACTTATGGGTGAAGTATCTTACGATAGATTCAATAAAATGTTAAATTCACTAAAAACTCAATAAAAATACCAAGATCACTATTTCGTAATTATTGTTAATCAATGCTATCAATGCCAAGGTCCTCAATTTTATGGGGAAGGAGGAAGGCAATATCTTTATGTGAGAGTATGTGAAAAAGTTTTTGATTTTGGAGTTTAAATCGCTTCCGATGTTATATTACAATCGAATCATATTAGAGTATTGTTTTCAGTAACGAATACTTGGAAATTATGGCAACCAATAAAAAAATGTATTTCTAAAAACTGCATGATGAGAATGGAAATACATTGAAAATTTACGTTACGGGAAAACTAATGTTATGTTGGAAATATAATTGATTTTACTAATGATACAATGCATTTAACTTAATTTTAATTCTATTTGTAATACATTTTTACGTCAAAAAATGGAAGTAATAAAAGGTATTTAAACAAGATTTCAAGTTTGGGTAACTAAATTTATAGATCTAATATCTAATATATGATCACATCTTGTATCGGAAAGTAAATAAAAATAAATAATGACCCATTTAACTTTTCTGTCTAGATAATACACAATTGAAACAAATATATTTTTTAAAAAAATATGCTAAAATATGCCATTTAGTTTTATTATTACTTAATGATTCCCATTTTGACCCTTTATAAATTTTGTTTCTGTCTCTCAAAACTGAATCGTGCTGTTTAATTGTGTAACAATGGCAACAAGTAAGCTCCTCATAAAAAGTAGGACACAGTGAACACTTCGATGTTTACTCTAGAATTTAATGCACGCGATGTTGAAACCGTTCCAGGTGTGCATACCCTCCTCTCTCCCATTCACGTTGGCATTTACGTAGACTTCTAAGCAATGCCGAACTCGACAGAGCATTTTTTTTTACCAACAAGGCGTCAGAGATGCTCGCCCGAAGTATGTAGAGTCATCTTTATTTCCATAAACTTGGCACGTTTTCACAATTCTATACAAATAAGCAATTCAATTTGCTTTTATGCATTCATTGTAAAATAATACTTCAAGGGAATCTTTAATTAAATAATTTATATTTAGTTTATCTTTTTTTTATAAAAAAATTTTTTTGAAGAAATAACAAAATATATGGAAATCACTTTGAAATGGCATATACAATATTTAAAATGGGTTTGGGATAGGAAATTTTATTTTATACATTTAGAACCTTCTATATTCTGGTAAGAAAATATATAAGAACTTTGAAAAAACGATTTTTTTTTAAAACTATTTTAATATTATTTTCCTGGACATTTTAATAATTAAATAATTAAAATTTCTAAATTCTTCTGGATAGATTTTGGGCTTTCAGCTATACCATTGCATTCTGTTCATACCGAGACTTTATTTGCATGAGAAAAAAACAAGTTTAATTAATAAAAAAAAAGCAACCAAACTTATAGAAATTGAATAAAACTGAAAAGCGTTTCTATACAGAGCTTTGAAGAAGTGGAAAAACATGGTTTGATTTTCAAGAAATGGGAAAATTTATACTGCTTTTACAGATTTAAGAGAAAAATGAATATTTTATCATAAAAATGTCGTTTACCTTATTTATTTATTTTCTTCAAATGTAGCTGTTAAAAATAACATAAATACTGGGATTCAAAACAAATTATGATAAAATTTGTGATACTTCATATATAAAGATCATGCTTTAATTGAAAACATGATGAAATAGTATGTTTCACACGGTTTCTTCTAATTATCATGAAACCTTTACCAATGAAAAATGATATTTTTAAAATGCGATAGATTTATTTTGAATTTCACTTCTTTATAGAACATTGATTGCCTCTTATACGTAGAAAAATGGCACTTATACATGAATATAAGAAAATAATGCCAAGGTAAAAAGTGTTGATATCGATACTCATTATTTTCTTTTCATACTTAGCCAACAATTTTAACCAGTACTTTTGAAAAATGCATTAGTAATTGCATTTCAAACTTAGTATTGCAAAGAAATGTAGTGTTTCCGAAAATTTTTCTTTAATCTATAAAACTACCTTCCTGTAAAGCAATATCTAAATTTTGCTAAAATAATTTGAAATTGATTGAAAAATTATATGTAATGGAAATTAAAATGGTTATGAAATTCGTTTATGATTGTACTACTTTTCCATAAGTATCATTATTATTAAAAAATCAGAAGAAAACTGTCCTAAAGTTTTTCACATGACTTGCGGTGGTGGTTCTAATGCCACTTGGCCCGAATGAGTGGAGCTCATTCGAATGAAAGCAGAAGTGTGCGCCTTTCGTTGTTAATGAGCACCGTTAAGGTGAAAGTACGACTTTGCTCGAGCACACACGACACAACCCTTTTTAGGGGGCGGTCGAACTCATTCATCCATCCGCAAGTCAGAATTTAGATCAAAATCAGAGAGCAACTCATCCCTGGTTCAATACCCCCAGAGGGATAACTTGTTAATGGAACTAGGAGAACGTTGCAGTCACGACCAATTTAACGTACCTCAACTGCCATTAGCCAACACACCGATCTTTGAAAGAGAAAAGGACAGAACTCACAACCTTTCGGTTACGAGACTTATGCTCTCCCAACCAGGCTACTGCGGCCCACATGATTTGTAATATAATATATAAAACATGAAAGCTTCTCAAAAAATGTATTGGAAATAATATTTAACGGCTTAATTGTGCGACTGTAAAAAAAAAGTAAGTAAACCAATAATAAAAACTATAAATTTTTAATAACGAATTACAATCTGACACTTTTATAGCTTACGTAAGCTAACATGGCTTAATATCTGTGTAAATGCAAATCTTAAATTAGATTGGCGTCAGTAAGAAAACAACATTATCTTCGATAACTTTTTTTGGCACTGTCGTTGATTAGATAAAGGTTCTTTGAAACAATAACGCACAGCAAAACCGTCCTAAAATAAACCATTGCATTTACTAAACATCAAAACATAAATACAACTGGAGAATTGTCAGTCTAAATCACAACAGTTCAGCAATTTTAATTTTAATAAGTAAGCGGAAAAAAAGCGATTTATTTTTAAACAAATATTATTCATCTTTTTTGACGAAATATATTTTCTCCAATTTGTAAAAAATCGAATTAAGAGACTCACAGAGATAATAAATAAAACTGCCCCCTTTTTTTTAAAAAAAAAAAAGGAAGGAAGAAAACTTCCTACTATCTGTTTATACTATAGAGGAATAGCTTTGTATAATATTTTGCTCTAAAAAAGTAAACATTATTTTAAAGAAACTCATTAGTAGTTTAAATGATTACAGATAAGGAAAAATGGCAGAAAAAAATTTTCATTTCGTATTCATATTCGAATTAATTTCATTTTCACCATTTCTTTCATTCAGAATAACAAGTTCAGTTTCCTTAATATAATATGTTATTTAATACTTGATAAATAAAGATTAATATCACTAATAAAATAATATTATGCACTTCCCAGTTTAAAATTTAAAATAAAATCGTAAGTGCAACAAATAAAAATCCCAGTTGGTGGATTTGAAAAGAAAGATTGGATTTTTTTCGTATTTCTCATTAAGTATTTGTATAATTTAAATGGTTCTTTTAAATTGAATAATTCATTATTCAATTCATTCATTCTCAACTGCTCATTTTCTTAAATATAGATGTATTTAAAAATTCGTATCTCTTATCGTGATGATCTTTTTGGGAAAAAAATTCATTCAAAGGATTTTAAGAAAATCTTTAAAATCTCCAAAAATACAATTCTACTGAATAAGTTTTGGCAATTACACTCCCTACCAATATTCAGTACACAACAATATATGTTGTTAAAAAAAACTGAATTGTTGTGATCCTCCATTTTATTATGTTGCTTATTATAAACGGATGCATTATTTAGATAACTATAAGTCCGATAATTTCAAATCAATCGTTTAATTATTTGAAATTTTCTTTATTCTAAAATTATCTTCGGAATTGTACTATCATAATAAAAGTTGATAGTAAATATTTCAGTATTCATAAATGATAAAAGATTTTTTTTTTAACTTTCTTATATTAATTGAATTATTTAACAAAAAGTAATTGATTTTTATCGTAAGCCAACTGTTCTTTACTCTTCATTCTAGAAATTGCTTGTTCTTTCAAATAAATTTTAAGGAAACATTAATTCGAGATATTTTACATGAAACTTTAAGCATACAAGTAACTTGTTATGTTTGAAATTGCTTTTTCTGTTAAAAACAGAACAGTCATCGCAAGAGTACTGTCAGAGCCAGTTGTTTAAATTGTAACAGTCATTCGAACTTTTTAAAAACATATTTGTTAAAATATTCTTGACACCTTAACTTTCAAATCAATATAACAATCTTTTGCGACCAAATTTCATTTAATCATAAAAAATATCATTATTTTCGGTTAACTAGTTATGGGGGTATGGGCTCTGCGACTCTGGTTAATCCTCTTCTTCAAACTGGTCAATGGAAAATGATTTAAAATTGCGCGTATTTATTAAATAGTGATAATCAGATTTACATAATTCATTCATTTTTTGCTGAAAAAGAATGGTTCTTTTTTCATTTCAAATATTAGAGTCTCATATCTTATTAAATATGATTAAAAGGAACTAAAATCAGTATAAAAATGTGAAACATAATTCATCAGAACTTTTTTGGCTTAAATGACATGAAATATAATTTTTTTCTTCATTTAGAACATTTTCCTTATTAAATGTATATCTAATACTATAATACGAGGAATGGTTGCCAAGTCGAAAATCGCCCCAGAATTAATAAACTCCAGTAAACTTGGGGGGTCTGAGGTTTTTGGCCACGAGGAATCGATTGGCGCCGGTTTTGAAGCACTACGGTCGAGCAGTTCGGAGTTACAGATAAGATATTTTCAAACTTTATTAGTCCGCCATAATGGCTACTTAAACTTTAAAGCGGTAACGTGCTGCCATCTATAGCCAATATGGCGAACTAATAAAGTTTTATGTTTATGCTGTTATAGGTTTATAATATGTTTCTTATGTATGTATATATGTTTAGTTTTCTAAATAAATTTGTCAAAAATATTGAACTTCAACACACTTCAATCTTTACCTTTACTTTACCTTTGTATAGAATAGTTCCCTTTCCAAACTCTAACTATGTTTAGAATAGTTTACAATGGTGCACTTTAACCGGTTATCTTTTCACCAATGGTTTCACAAATTTTCTTATGGCATGTATTGTTTTGATAAATCACAATTGAAAATTAAAATTTTCGAGTTAGCTTCGATACTTGTTTTCTCCGAGCGGAGCTCGGTCACCCGCTGGTATGATTATAATCAATGGTTTATGAATTAGCTCCTGAGCACCGATTAAAATAAATCTTTTGTATACGTAAGCCGTGTTTACCTTAGATTTAAAAAGGGCACAGAAAACTTTTACGGGAATTTATTTTCTAAAAAAATGTCATGCTTTTTAATTATTTCATTCCATTTAAAAATGCGTCGAAAATAATAGTTTTCTAGGTTTAATATGGAGTGAGAATTTCTGTTTAACACAGTCTTTCAGTTTGAGTTTTTGACACCACAGTAGCAACGATCTGAAAAAAGCTAATTTTTCACAAACACGGGAAATGTGCTTGCGCAGGTTAAAATTTATTTATAAAATATATTGGAAAAATATGCCGAAAACGTTTTTCTAAATTTAATCAAAAATAAAAAGATTAAAGCAGAAAAATTGGTATACAGTAGAAATAAACATTTTTTATTTTAAAAAATGATACAAAAATTAATTTTGTGTTGTAATATTTTCAGAAGTTATTGCGGAAAAATGCCAAAATTTTACTTATGTTTTAATTAATTAAAATTGTACTCAAAACTTCAAAAAAAAATCACAGTTCAGTTCAAGTTTGGTAGCGCTAAATCAAATGGTTTGGCCGATAGAGTTCCAATATCCATTCAGACAAATACAATCATCTAGGTAATAAGAAGAGATTCAAAGAAAGAACAGATAATCATTGACTTTCGTCTATCATAAGAACTTTTATTAAAATTTTATTAAACTCAATATAAAATACTAAACAAAACGGAGTGCTTAAAGAGATGCAGTATGTAGGAATTAATTGCAGATTTAAAAAAAAGCTGCGTTGGCTGTCAGCAATCTATGTCGTTAGTAAAACAAATATATTACAATTGCCTATATACAACAAATATATTACTATAGTAAGTACTTGACAAAAGAACAAATAATAACACATAGTTCAATATTTTTATTAAACTGTTAAAGAACTTTATTTTTAAAATTTAAAATTTACATAAAATAAAAACCTATGAATGGATTTTTAAATATGAGGACTTCTCTAGCAATAAACGACTATGAAAAAAAACTTAAATTGCATTGCAAAGATAAATAAACTCAATACAATCAGTTAAAAATAGCAAAAGCCAATATTAAGATTTTTGAATACTAATTCACTTCAAAGTGGTAAGTCAGCTTTCTCAGAAGTTCTATCAACTATATTATAAAGCAAAAGTAATAAATTGTCACAGTGGAGTTATTTAATCTCATACATAAATTGATTTACCAAAGCTGTCTTTGAATGTCATAACTACCACATATTATTACAAACTTATGAAATCACACATGCAGCAACTTTGGTAATTACAGTTGAAAGAGCAATAACTTCTCTGCAAGACTTATTGCAAGCTATTTGTAATTCTTCTTTTCTTTTTATTGCTTCATATTTCACAACAATACTCCTATTTTCTTTAGAAAAATGTTGTTCCTCTTTCCTTCCCCAGTTTTGTGAATTAACTTACCGCAATACCAATTAAAAGTTTACAGCAAATTATTTGAACTTCAGTTATGCAAAACAAATACTCAATTAATAAAATTTGAAATAAAAATAATTTCCTCTTTTGAGAAAAATTATTAAATATTTTCTAAAATATTTACTTTTGAGAAAATTTTTATCTAAAAATAATAATTATTGAATAGGTTTATATTTATACTATTGTAATTCTTGAATTAATTTATGAATATATCAAATTTCCGAATTACAATTGGCCCATCGAAATAAATTACGATAATTTCTAATGCTCATCTGTGATATCGAGGAAAATTTGAGCATATTGAAACTGCAATTTAGCACAAGAATAAAATTAATTCAAAATTTTCCCCTGTGTTATCAACTATTGAAGAAGGAAAATCGATCGAGTGTGGTTAAACAATTACTTTTATAAGCAAAAACTAAGCAAGAAAACCAAAACCAAAAACGGATGAAAAATTGATCACAAAAAATAGAATTCAATAGATTCTTGTATAACAATAACTAGTAATAAAAATTGTTGCTGCAGTTTCAGATAATTTCTTCAGGATGAAATATCACACAATTTAGGTCACGAGCATCTTATCAACTCTTGTAGCATTTCATAAAGTATGAAAATTGTGAAAAAAATTATAAGTTGGTTTAGTGAAATATATTAACTGCACATCATATAGTTTTCATAATCTTAACATTTTAATGCCCTTTTTAATGCAAAAAACCATGATAACTTTTATTATTTAAGGAAATTTAAATAGGTTTTCAAGATAAGATTACATTTATTGAGCTGTAAATAATTTTAAAATGACATTATAAATTTCAACATACATCGAATTTTTTTTATGAATAAAGTACACTTTATTCTTTCAACAGCGATAAAATTATTAATTTACATTTTAATCTTCAATATTATTTTAGTATTTTATACAAACAAAATTATTTCATTCTTCGTTTTTTATTTCTCCTTTCTTTCTATTTACTTTTTTTATATCTATAT
>JAPMOQ010039601.1:2683126-2693390 GCA_026543055.1 Argiope trifasciata
GTTTTTTATTTCTCCTTTCTTTCTATTTACTTTTTTTATATCTATATGGTTTTTTTAACGATAAAACTAGCTACGCTGTTTAGATTCTTAGCACAGCAATAATATGAGATTATATACCGATTTAATAATTTTTTTTTATTTCGTGACGGAAAATGCTTCGGAAGAAATTTGTTTTAACTCAGTACTAATAATTCCTTTAACATGTTCAATATATAATTTTAAAAATTTATAGAATTACTGTGAAGCATCTGTATATGATATTAATATAAAGTATTCATTCGGTTCACAAAGCGCCTGGTTGTGAGAAAAACATCACGGCAACCGCTTTTCTTTAATGATTTTTCCCCATTTCACTTCGTATTCTGCTCTTAAAAATGAAGAACAAAAGAAAATATTATAATTCGCTCTATTGATTAAAAGCGACCTTGAAGAGAGTTTCACCGCAATGCATCGGTGCGCAGACATAACAAATCAAACTTTGTAGAGTCTCCTGTTGATAGAATCACGTGTTCGTAAAACTATCCAGAAAAAGCAATATAAAAAAACAATCTTTAAATTCAATTCGTACTTAGGTCAACAAAGAAAATTTTTATTTCAGTAACTTTTTATAAAGTGATTATCAAAAAAATTATTAAGTATTATAAAATTATTTTTTGCAAGAATTGAACTCACATTCTTCATCTTCAGGTGAAAAAAGCTGAAATCCTTCCATTTTACCGATTAAGCTACTGCCTGTTGATTTCGATTTCCATGACAAACTGTTAAAACTCTACTTAAAGTATTAAAAATGAATTAAATTTAATGAATAAATTAATATTTGAAAAACATTTATTGACTTCAAGTGCCATTTAACTACAAGTTTTAAAAAATGCATTTGAACTTGAATGAATGAGTAAAAAATATTTTCTTAACGCCTGAAAATTTGTATAAGATATATATATATATATACATATATATATATGTGTGTGTGTGTGTGTGTGTGTGTGTGTGTGTGTGAATGAATGAAAGACGAAAAATGATGAAATAAAATTTGTAATTTAAATACTACTATAAAAAAGAGATTGTCTATTTGCAAGCGTTAAATTGCAGAAACTTTTCAAAATGAAAGAAATTTTGGTACAATAAAAATGCATAGTATGAAATATAGAAGTTTTTTTTCTTACACTCATTAGTTAGAAATAAATAATTATTAGATATTTCATATCAAAAACTGTTATGAAATCATTTAATTTTACTCTAATTAAGCTTAGTGATTCGAAACAATAAAACATAATTTTGGACAAGAAATTAATAATATTTTTGAGGCAATAAAATTTAGAGTATTATTTTTGTACAAACATAAACAATTCCAAAAAACAGAAGACAAGTATTTAGCCACATTAAAAAATTAAAAGAAAATTAGGAGCTACACTCATAAAAAATAGAAAAGAAGATGAAATGTGTGCATCGGTCCATAATATTATGCATGAAATTTCAATTCTTTTAATTGAATGGTTCTTTAATATAAGAATTTAAATTTATGAAATAAAAGATTAAATCAAAACAAATATTATAAATAATAAGAAAGGAATCGATAATTTATATTAATTTAATTTTTATATAATATAAATATTTGTATAATTGCGTTTAATATAAATATTTATATTTATTATCGCTTTTAATTAAAAAAGCAAAACAATGCAAATATTTTTAAACAAACAGCTGCGCAACTACACCTTACTAATTACGCAACCACTGTCATTGCCAATGTCATTTTTTGTTTTTATTATCATTATATTAAAATAAGGATGTGAACTAGAAGCAAATCTTTTCAAAACGCGCTAAGAAAAAGCAAATTGGGTGATTCACGCATATTTAAATAGTCTACAAATATTTTGTTCTATCATGTCGATCAATAACCATATGAAATGATGGCTCAGACAAGTAAACCTACGCAATAATCCAATCAAAAATCGAAACACGTGATTGAAATGAAAATCGAACACAGACAGCATGACTCACCCTCAAAGGTTGTTGCACCCACCCAATTCTCGTACTCTTCGATAGACGACAGCATAATGCCACTGACATATCTCAACAATGCATAGTCAAGTCCTTCTTCCAAATAATATTCCTAATTATTTTCCACCTCTCCACACCGTCAAGCGATTTATGCGCAACTGAGGAGACCGCCGGTTTCCATCCTAGCGCAAATCCCCCTTATGCGATCAGCCAGACGCCAGTTGTTCTGTCCGGCCTCTTTAACGATACGCCAGCGTAAAAATAGATGCCAAAACAGCAACGGCCGACACAGTACGCCCTCCCCCTTGGCTTCCTCTCTTCTTTCTCTTTCGTTTCCCTCTCCCCCTTTTTCAAGAAAAGAAATTTATTCTTTACTACTGCTTCGAGCTGTGGCAACGTCTGACACAAGCAGACGATTTTTTTTTAGTATTGGTTTTTTTTCTTCCCTTTATCTCCTGTTTTTGAGGTACCTTAGCATCATTTAACGCATCAGAGAGTTCACGTTAAATAAAAGACAATGTTTATGATCCTTGAAAGAAAAAAGGTGGAACGAAATGATGCCGTTTTTCATTGACAAGAAATTAACTTGATGATACCAAACTGCCTTTTAAGTAAAAAATGCTATATCTTTATCGGTTCTTCAAACGAAGATTCAAGGTGACAAAAACTAAAGTGAGAAGAGAAGTACGAATACATTTCTCTTTAGAATATGATGGAATATAAATTATGGTCATAATTACATAGTGTATTAATGCAATGCTAAGAAGCAGATGGTAATTATTCAAATATCAAACTTTAACTCTTACCATTGATGATAAAAATGAATATGTTTTCAGATAGATTGCGGTAAAGCTACATAAGTGGGCTTTAAAAGTCATTTTAACAAGCCTAACGGTTACTAAATAGTATTATAATAGATCTAACGGTTACAGTTACATAAGAAAAATTGCACATTCGAATTAAACATATATCAGTGTAGGAAAAGTGAATGCATGTATGAAATAGGTGAGATTTTATTATTATTATTATTGATGATGGATTAAAAATGTATGCTATAAAGAGTATATAATGGGCAATTATAATTATAAGGTTTCAATGAATGTATTTCCTAATAGTTGAATTAACTATTTCAAAATTAACTATTTGTTTAATAATTCGAACATTCATTACAGTAAGTATGAAATTAAATATTTATGAAATAATGCTATTTAAAATCTAACTGAAATGAAATACCTCTGCAAATTTGCCATTAATAAATTACTCTTTTGGTTATTTAAATGATACATGTAATTAGAAAAGACATTTTGTTTTGAGGAGGGGGTTATATATTGTAAGGCTCACGATGAAAATTGTAGTGAAATGAAACCACAAAAGTATCATTATTATGAGCGAACAAATATGTGTCTTAATTTTGTGGATGTAATGCCACAAATTTAAACAAAGAATTAATATTTTAATTTTTTCATCATTAGTTATTTATAAATTTTTATAGTATTCCATAAAAATATTCACTTATTATTATGATTAATACCAATAATAAAGTTTTAGAAATTTACCATAAAACCAACACAAATCTTAGATGAATGACTATATATCATTAGAATATTCTAAATCTTGAAAACTAACAATTTAATTACAAATTTTTTTAAAAAAATTTATCTTATTATGAGGAAAATAATATTCTTTCTAAAAATATTCATGAAAATTCTTTGCCACAACAGCATTCTTTGTTATTGTTATGGAAATCAAATTTATGTCACTAAAAAAACTTTTTTAATATATATTCTAAGCGAGTGTAAACCTGCTTTTGTGCGATAATATATTTTAAATGCATTGTGTAAAAATTTTGCAGAAAATCTCCATTAATTTTAATTAAAAAATTAAAAAACCATTCTTAGCAGGTCCCAGGTAATTAGATCCAAATTTTAATAAGGAATTCGCGATCCAGATTATCTTTTTGGAGGACATAATCAAAGTGGAGAAATAGTACTTAGATATTCACTTTTTCACCCTCCCTTTCCTAATAAAAAAGAAATTTCGGAGACGCACGTACATTTTCTTTTTCCAGACAAAGTGGCAAACCCATAAAACACGACGTCATCTTCTTCGACTCACTGCTTGCGCGACAAAATTGGAAAACAAAAAGCTTTGAATGGGCTTTAATATAGAGAAGATTGCGATACGCTAGCTTATTTAACTCATGGGAATCTCTTAATAAAATGAATGGTGATATGGCACACGTCTTGCAGTTATTTTATTTTGAATTTATTGTACTCGATTATTATTATCATATGAGAGCATGATGTTGTTTTGGTTTGGGGGTTTTGAAGCCTCAAATTGCAGGGGTAGAAAATTGGCGATTTATCGCTTTTAGGTTTATTAGAAAATAATCGAATATGTTGTCTCATTTGGCCATTTATTACCAAAAAAAGTTTATATCTTGATGCAAATGCCCTCCATGTACCTAATTCTCCTTGTTGGCTAATAAAGGGCAGTGTCGTAAGAAGTTATCGACCGAAGTAGCGCAAAAAAGAAAATAGGAATGAAAGCGAAACAACAAAGTAGAGATATCGAGGCGACCCTTTCTAAGAACCGTGACTTTGTCTGCCTGATTGACATCTGCTACTAAATATGCTTTTATTAGAACAAAATGTAATTATTCCAAATTAGTTTAAACTGGATTTCCTTAAAAAAAACATTAGCCAAGATATTAAAATTTTAGAGCCCGGACGATTCTGAGAGGGGAATAAAAAAAAAGCACCATCGTTTTTTTAAATATCAACGCATGCGTCATGTTATAGTCACTTGATTGTTTAAAACGAGATAAAACTAGTTTTTTACGGAAAAAAAATTCTTGTATAGAGAAAAAAATATTTTAGAACTCGATTGATTTGGAGATGGTCAAACACCATTTTTTTTTTTTTTTTTTTTTAAATGTTGATGATTCGAAATATGAGTCATGTGAGAACATGTTGTTTTTCTTTCAGACTGAAAACCACGTTACTTAAAAAAATAATGTTCCTGCACGATAACTTGAAATTTTTGAAATCAATTATTAGTATTCTTTTATTATTATTATTATTGCATTTTATTATTTTATCAAAGTATAATTATATATTTAATAAAAAAAACAAGTTGAAATAGAGAAAAGCATGATCTGCTTGGCTGATTAAACTGAATGCAGGGTTTGTACAACCCATAATTTTTGGTATAGAACGACATATATCGCGCATATTTATGAACTTTATATACATTTTATAAAAGCAATTATTTGTTGCAATATTTTTATATAAATTTTATGTTACCAAATATGTGAAGTGTTATTTGCATCACTGAAAATAAGAATTGTAGATAGAGTATTAATTGTTACACAAAATAGCTTTCTATTGAATGTAAGTTCAGTAAATAAAATACATTAATATATTTTTTTACAAATTATAATAAAATTACGAATCTTCAAAAAGTATTTCGGAATAAATATTATTATTCTTATTAAAGTTTATTAATTTTACACACAATTTGATTTTTAGATAGATGTTAAGAACTAAAATGGAAAAGTTAAAGAAAAGAAATCAAATGAATCTAAAGAAAAAAAAATTGCAAGGTATCTAATAATGATTCAATTGTTTTTTTTTATCAAACCACCTTAAATAGATGTATTACTCCAATTGGAAAATATTCTAAAGGATGTAATAAAATTATATTTTTTATTTTTTATATCAATAAATGCGATTTCTGAAAAAAAAACATAGAGAAGGCAGCATTTTTATACATTCCATAATTTCAGTTGTGATTAGTAAAATATTCTTAACAGACTAAATTTTTAAAAAGTGAGCAAAAAAAAAAATCAATTTTTTTTTTCTGCGATCAAAGCAAATCAAAATAAATTTGAACTTCTACATTTTAGAAAATTTTAGAAGAAACGACCACGGGGAATTAACGGAAATCTGTAATTAACGTAGGTTCTGTTTTGATGTTATCGTCGATTGGCCAAAAATAATTAAAGAGCATCGAGCATCGATGAAAGAAGGTTTTTTTGACATGATTATGTAAGTTGCCAAAAATGATATTTGTTAAATATGCTTAATATTATACACTGTATAAAAATTAAGACGGAGCAATACATTTATCGACTCCATTCGGAACATTTTTCCAATGGAAACACAAGCTACCTCTAAATGATTTAAATATTTATTATCGAGTGCGATTAAAATTAGCATTTTATGTAGCAACAAACATTATTTTTTTAAAAATCTCATTCAGTAATTTCAAATTAATAAAACGATTTGCATGATAACAGTTTTTAGTAATAAGCAGAATCATTAACTTCATAACGTGTACATTTCTTACTTTTATTTTCTCCTCAGTTGCTTTTCATCTAATTATTTAAACTATTTAATTAAAAATGTAAGCTTTAATGTTAGGCATTTAAAAGGTTTTATTTAAGAGAGACATAAACAAAAATAGAATGCAAACTATTTTTAATATTCGACGGCTCAAATCTCTTTCTCTGAAAAATGGTATTCTCGCATATATACTCAAAAAAAAAAAAAAAATACATCTTCAGTCTACAAAAACGAAACTGAAACGAAATAAATTGGCTGAAAACGTGCCATGATAGAAAAGCTTTTATTGTTTTAGTCTTGTCGAAAAGAACTGAACGTGACACTATAAAGGAAACCGGTTAAAGTGGAGGAAGAGAACGACGAAAAAGAAAAGGAAAAGTCAGAAAGATACATCCATACAGGTGGACAAAAAAAGTAGAAATAGCAGGAGAATTAGCCCCGGTTTCACATTTACTTCGTTATTTTTTCTGATGGCATCTTTTTCTGAATTTCATTTATATGAGCTTAGTTGAAGAAGGTCATTAAAAATTAATGAATGAAGGAAGCCATATCAAAATCTTCATCCCAAATATTTTTATTTATCTCTCTCGACATAGAATGCCAGACAATGGAGACTGGAAAACGCTGCAAAGTTAATTCAATTGAGGGTTGAAAGAACACAGATCTTTTTTTACTGGCCACATTTTTGTTATAGTTTCTATGTAACTGTTAGATAAAATAATATCGGCAAGTACCTATCCAGATTCATTTTCATATCTGCATATGCAAAAATTAGTACATAATAAATTTTGTGATTTTCTTTATAATTATGGCATACTAAAAATTGTCCAACATTTGATTTTAAAAAAAACGTTGTAAGTGTGGAAGCTATTAAAATATTACATTGATTCACAATACTAATTTTGACTTAAAAATTATATTTAATATTTAAGAGCATTTTTTCGTTCCTTTTCTTCCAGTCTATAGTCATTATTACAAATTTTTCAAAAATAAAGCAGAATATTGATGAAAATATTAATTAATATCATTAAAGTTGAAATTACATTAGTTAATTAAAGTTGAAATTACATTAATTAATTAAAATTGAAAATACATTTAAGCATTAGAAATGCTTCTATGTTATTAAGAATTATTTATAAAATCAAACAAATGATGAAATTCAGAAACTAATTTTAAAAATATCATCAGTATGTACAGAATTTGCGTATATATTTGTTTTTGTAATTTTTCAAAAATATATGAGGTTAAAATAAATGATCCTTTAAAATGATAAATATAAAATATAAATAAGATAAATTTAATAAATTTAAATAAATAAATAAATTTAAACCCATATAATTCCTTTTTTTTACCAAATTAATTGGGTCATAAATATATTGGCGCTCCCAGCCCAGTGCTTCAAAAAAACTTTTAACCATTAAACTACACGTAATTACTTCTTTATTAAATACAACTATTATAACAGGATCAAACATCCAAGGTCTGGGAGTCTCTCTATCTTCAAAATTCAAACTGCCATCAATAGATGACCACAGTATTTTTGAAAAGCATCATTTAAAGTTCAAATGCGTTCACTGATTGCATTTTGTTGGATTCCTTGAATTAATAATTTAACGCAGTAATTCCAATATTTATATTCAATAGAGATAAGCCCACTAATTGTACCAGTGGTTGCATTTTTGTAAATTATAGTAGTAGTAATTTTTTACGATTTATAGTTAAAATTAATGCAATAATAGATTCAAACCTTAAAAATATATATATTTTCTTTGATTTTTAAAGCACCAAACCCAAATGTTTACAAATAAATAAGATTTTTTTAATTTGTATGTAAATCACTGCATTAATTTTTCAGGAGTAAACTTTGAAATATTTAAATTCTAAGTACAATTTTTACATTTCAAAATGAGCTTTAAAATGTCCTCGAAAAGAATTATTTTAAAAATGGGATATTAAGAAGAAAATGTACAAATTATTCTCGCAATGTATAAATATATGAGAGTAAGTATATTTGTTAGAATGGTCAGTGGTAGATTTTTATTTTAGCAATTATTTGTGATAATTCGAATCTCGCTTAGCCAAAAGCTCAAACAACGAGTGTTTCTCATAATAAAATGAGAAAAAAATAACTCGTTGTTTCGCAGAACGAATGACAAGGAGACACCATGACGCCATATGTTGGATCGGTTTTCGTATCAGTATGAAATTGAACATTTGTTTGAAGAAAGTCTTTATATCAACACTGTCTTTGTATCTATCTTATTTTGATCGGATAGCAATGTCGAACGAGACTCCGAGGGATTTGAATAAGTGTCCTTGAAGTTTTAACTGACAATAATTTGCTTCCGACCAAGATTCTGAGGAAGAGGTGGATAGGAAAAACATGAATGAGCTGAAGGAAAAGTACAGCCGGAACTACCGAAAAATTTATGAAGTTGCATTCTGTGTCACAGCAAAAAGCAGCGGAGGAGATTTGATCGGAAAAGGAAGAAATAAAAAATGTAAGTAAGCTTCAACTTTCCAGTGAAATAGGGAGATGCTGAAAGCTTGGTAAGCAACCTTCTAGTGCACGTTGCAGCGTGACTTTTAATGTTCACTCTAATAAAGTAGAAGTTATGCGAGCTACAAATTCATTTATAATGGTAATGCTATGTCTCATTTTCGCTAAACATTGAACCATGGCCAAAAAGCAAACGGCTTTAGGCAATTTTCTTGCAAAAAAATTATGATTTATAAGTAATAAATAATATTTTATAAATTTGAGATTTTTTTTTCGGGATGAAATGCTTTGTTCTATTTATTATGGATTCTGATGGGGAAATTTTTTTTAACTTAACAAGTGTTTTGCGAGCGAGATTCGGGAACGAATTATGCTCATTAAGCGAAGTCCTACTGTATATGCTTTAATTTTTCAACTTTTCTGAATGTTACGAAAAAATAAAAAACGATTTGGGTGATAAAATTCATGAAAAATGGTGAGATTTGCAAATTATAATTTTTTTTATCATTGATAACATTGCCTACGAGTTTGTAATCAATGTATTTGTCATTGCTTACAAATAAAGGCTTAACTTGATTATCCTATCATTAAAATATTTTTAAAAAATCATATAGTGGTCTTTACAAAATTTTCATCATTCTCAGCAATATTAAGTGCAGCACGAAATAAGCAACAACATTCTATAATTCCATGAATGGAATGACTGCCTTTTCATAAATGAAAATCTATTTCAAATCTATAAAAATTGTCGTGAGATTTTGTTGATTCACTACAACCTCAAAAGATCCTATCTGTTCCTTTTATCATTAATATTTAAAACCTTGAGGTCTAATGAGTAGAAAAGTCAATGCAATATAATCCTTGATACAGACTTGTGAGTATCTCAACATAACAAACAGCGATTAAAATATTCTTCTCGGAAAGTGCAAATCTGATCTGTCTACTGATCAGTGTACAATAATGACTAAAGTAAGTTATTTCGAGCTGATTTGCTCATTAATCCTTGTTAATTTACAAAGATGCAAATTCGTTTGAATTCCAACGTACTTAATTCATTTAATTTCATCCTCACCAACAATGGATCTTTTGGTATTTTTGAATACCATTACCTATAATGGTGAATTCTAGAGAATTCCTGCCTTGCTGAAAGGATGACAGAAGAAGACAGAGTTATTATCAGTCTATTAGCCAAAAAATTGTGAAGAATGTAAATTTTATGAATTATATTGGGATGGTATTAATATTTTGTCAAAAATAGGTATGTCAAGTAATCTTGAGTTATAATGTCCTAAAAAATGTTATCCATATTCATAAAATTATTAAAATAAAAGATAATTAAAAATGAATGAATTAGCATCATATTTGGTTAACAATGCATTGAAATGTGAAATAGATAAGTTTGTTTAAGAGGGACCTC
>JAPMOQ010039601.1:2693400-2740659 GCA_026543055.1 Argiope trifasciata
CAGAACCCAGTGACATCTTTTCAGATAATTCAGGAAGCTAAAGAAATATCGTTACAAGAGTTGAACAAGAAGGATCTAGAGAAAGATGTCTCAAGGGGGGGGGGGGAGAAGCCATAAAGGTGTATTTTTCACAATTCTTTTTAAAGCCAGAAGATAACAAATAGAAGCAGGAGTTGTTAGGAAATAGATTAAAAACAAATACTATATTCCAGGCACAATTTAGCCTCATTACTTAACTGAAAAAAAGAAATTTTCATTTTTGAATGCACATCGAAAAATAAAATCACGTAGAATTTAATTAAATTTACTGAGAATTTAATTAAATTACTTACATTGAGAACTCTAAGCTCTTAACTATGTAATTTTATCTAATAAATTTTATTTATAGTGAAAACCAAATTCAAGATTTATTTATTACATATTTTTTACGAATGTTAGCTTTATATTATAAATATAGACTCTTTATATACAGCCAACGTATTTATCAAATTAATGAATGTTCTAGTAAATAAAAATGTAGACTCTTCCGCTCCAAATTTATTAGAATCAATAAAAATAATATCTAATCTAAACTGGGCATGTATAAGCAGCATAAAACATGAATTCTGTCAGATTTCCTAGAGTATATTAAGTTCCGTTCAGGTATTTACGTTATTTTAAGTGAATGGCAGGAAACAGTCGTTGAGTGAGTTTTTAAAAACAAAATGCAAAAAAAGAAAAATATGTGGAATATTCGCATATTGCTATTTTGAATCATAGAAATTCCTACATAAAATGGAATTTTTTTTTCCGTCCGTTTTTCACCTCCAGACGATGATAAAAGTGCTCTGAACTTACACGTCTGCCTCGCCAGACTGTTCCTCCCCTCCCTCTATACTTTCCTCTTTCTGCGAATCAGGAAGTTTGTCCTTGAGCGAGGGGAAATTAGGGAGAGCGTTTCAGGAGAATCAGACTGCATTTTTTTCACTTTATTTCTTTATCACGGCCCCTCAGCAGCATCTCAAGTTAATTTATCTGCTAAACTGTAACACTCCAGTTCTCTTTAAACCGAGGCATTCGCATTAGTCACTAGTAGCCTTAATATATAATGTTTTTTTTTTGTTTCCTTAGATTTATTTCTCTTATAAAAGATGCTGCAAATCATTTAGACGGGAGTAAATGATATAGTAATTAAAGAATTTGGCAATAAATATTAATTTTTTCCATTAAAATTTTACTTCTTGGTAGATGGGAAAGCAATTGTATAGAATTTATACATATATATTATTTTGGTAACGATGATTTATCTCTTTTTAAAAAAAATTTCTGGAAAATATTTTATTATTTTGTACTTATTTGTACCTATTTCATATATATATATATGAAATAGTATTATTTTGTACCTATATTTTGTACCTATTTCAAGTATAGTCATTTCTTCCGGCCAATAAAAATACTTCAATTAGAATTTACAGTTAAATTACAAATTTTTTAACAATATTCATAGCTTACTAGCAAAACAGTAAAACCCTAAGCCCATTCTGTCTTTTCTTTTTAATTCTCTAACTGTCGAAACATTGTCGAATTTTCAAAAAAAGAAAAAAAAATGAGGGTGAAGACAATTATTTTTAGAAATGCACCTTTTCCTCTATTATAGATACAATTAGTTCTAACAGTTCTGAAAATCGCCGATCAGGAAAAATAGAATAAAATTTAATTAACGTTGAAAAAAAACAAGGAGCTTATAAAAGTAAAAATAGAAAAGAATTTTATTTGGCTTTTTTTTTGTTACTGAGTAATTGGAGTTATTTTAAAGCACTATACGTTATGGCATTTCTTAAAAATCTATTGTAAAGTAAGACCCAAGCAATTTAAGCAGCTGTTAATGGTTTATAGAAATTTTTTGCGCTATTTTTTCAATGAGTCAATTCAAGTCCAAAAACAAACGTAACAGGTGAAACTTAATATACTTTTTAAAATGTTTTTCATTCAATAAAATGTGAAACATATTCTAAAAATAAATTTTATTAGCGCATTATATGACTACTACATGACATATACTGAAAATTTTTCATTAAAAGGTTCAGACAATATTTTGAAGAATTTATTTATTTCCTAAATGCCCTAGATTTTAAATGGGCAAAAGGATTAAGTTAAAACAGCAATTACGCAAGCACTTTGTAAAGTTCATATTATTACTCTAAAAAAAGTTTTCTTTGGGGAGACATAGTGGACAAATCTTTGTTCATATATTTGAATGAAAGAAATTAAAATTAATTTTCTAGTGTGATTTTATCAAGTTAAATTTATGTATTTACTACTTCTAAATATTTTATTTTAGGAAATTAAAACTTTCTGAGAAATATTTCCATTAATAGATCAAATCTTTTAAGTACTATAATAATTTTTAAGCAAAATTGAATATATATATATATATATATATATATATATATATGTTTTAATAATCTTATTCCAAATAATCTTTTGAAATTTTCAACTAGTTTATGATTAACAAGAACTTCATTTTCCATAAATAGAAGGAACAGAAACGGATTCTCTTGCTGATATTGTATGAAAAAATTCCTTTGATATTTAAAACTTCTCAACATTAGTATGCACATTTTTCTGTTTTAAATTATTCACTAGATAATTATTGAAAATGATTGATTAAGCCAAATTAAGACAAAAAAGCTTAGTTATAATAATAGTCTAAAACAAGAAGCACAAAATATGTATGAAGCAAAGAATCAGCAGACAATAGAAGAAAAAAATTTCAGCTGAATGTGTTTGCCATGCACTTTACTTCTCAACTTTCTACGGAAAGTGGTGTTAGTGATGACGGGAAGTCCACTAAGTGGTCTACAGGTCTAATAATATTGATCGCTTATCAAGCATACACAGTCTGAAAGGTCAATAGTGGAATGATTTATTTCCTCACTGCCAATGAAACTGTTTACCGAATTTTGAAACTGCGAATAGTATTAATATTTTAGAAATAGCTTTTTTAATTGCATAAAAAGCTACATTTCAGCAAGAACAGACAAGAATCTTTTAAAATATAAAATTTATTATGAATATGTGAAAAAGGCAAGTATTTTCATTTATTAATGATTTATTATTTTTAATCTTATTTTTAAGAATATTTCAGGCATCTCAATTACAAACTTATAAATGGAAAAAAACACTAAAATTAAAAATACTTTCATTAAAAGACACTTGAATAAACTCCAATTCGGAATTATTTTCAGTCTGTTTTCTCAAACTGCTTATTTAGACAAAATTCTAATTCGATAATTCTACATTTCTGTTCGATAATCGAAACAACTGCATTATTTACGGCAAGACCAACAAAATTGTGAATATTTAATGTCAATGATAATGTAAAGAATGTAAATACTTATTAGAAGAAAACTTACATATATTATCTCTATTAACAGTTTTAAGAACAAATTACACAAATTATAGCTTAGGGCTCCTATTTTCTAAAAGAACCATTATAATATATTTTTAATGTATTCATAATGAGTCCTACTTTTCAAACAGCATAAAGAAAATCATCTAGTTTGAATCCGACATTAATTACCTTTCATCGTTAATCACCAATTTATTGGTATATTATTAAATTTATTTCCATCAAAATTTTTAAGTCCGTTAAAAAGAAATAACCTCGAGCAAAAGTTACCCATCGGATAGTAGGAAAATTTTCCTTTAAAATGTACCCATCAATATAAATAACGAGAGTTAAGGCACCATTTGGCATAGAAAGAATACTCATGATTTGCAATCGGTTTACATTTGTGGAACCGATCTGTTTAGATTTGTGGAATTTTTTCTTTTTTCAAATTCTTCGAATATTCAAGTGGAAAAATAAACTGAAGATAATAATAAAAGACGATATGAAGTTCTTTTCTTTTCAAAAGTGGAAGAAAAAAGTCATTTTTCATTTTCTTTCAAGAAATATTTTTCATTTAAAATGTTTTAAACCACGAAACTTCTGTTGTCAAGAACAAATAGATGGTTTTTTATCATTTCAGTAGGTTAAATAATACCCGGAAATATTTTTATAAAGTTAACAAACCAAAAAAAAACATAAAATTAAAGTTTATACATAATTAGGAATAAAGTATTCGAATAACGCGTAGAAAGCAATCACATATCATCAAAAAATATACAATCATTATAAGAAAATAAGTTCTAAACACAGCTAACAAACCTATTAATCAAATAAGTTCATTATAAAAGATAACAGTATATTCTAAACTAATTCATATTATTTTTTAGAGTTCAATAACTAACTATGTATAAAAAATGAATAACATATTTGCCATTTAAAGATTATACTTAAATTATGACTAATTTTTTAAATTTAATTATTTTATCGAATGGAAAAATAATTCGTTTAAGCAAAGTTATGAAAAATAGAAAACAATAATAGTCTGTAAAAAATATATAGAGAGAAGAAAACGTAGGAAAAATAATTTGAAATTTTTGCTTAAGGGTATTACTTGAAATGAATGACACAAACTCTTTTGTTAAAATACAAAAAAATACAACTAGAGAATCGAAACGGATAAGAAAATAACAACATTTAAAAAAGAAAGGCTCATAATCTACCATTAAAAATGAATAAAGAAGAAGAAAAAGATGGCGGATGAGATAAAAAGAAAATCTCTTTGTCAAATGCTTCGACACACACATAAAAAAGAGAATAAAATAAGAAAGAAAAGAGGAGGAGGGAATGAATACGCATATCATGCTCCATTAAAAAGAGTACACAAATACAATTTTCTTATGATGGCAATTTTTCTCATTAGACAGTTTTCTTTATGAATATTACACAGATATTTGACGACAATTTTAATTTTAAAAAAAGAACGCGAACAGTTTTGCAAAAAGAATCCCTGGCTTTCTTTCTTGGCTACGTACCTGACACGTCGGAACTGGAACGACTCTTCGGGGTGCCGGCAGGCGAGGCGGGTGCAGAGAGGAACAAGCGAGCGATGAAGACCGGCCGGTGTCGAGGAAGAGGAGGTAGTGAGAAAGAGGCGTACGAGAAAGACGGACGCTTGGCCGACGCCCAGTGCACCTTCTATTGACGGCTGAATACACAAAATCGTTCCGCGTCCCTATTTCTCTCCCCCCGAGCACCGCGACGATGACGGAGGTGCGTGGCAACGAACGAATTTACGGCCATTGCGTGCGCAGGGTTCGATCGATACGGTATGCCAGATTGCGTTTTGAGGGGGCGACGCACACATCGGCAACGACCCTTTTCCAGACAAAGAAAAAAAATGTCAACCCTGAAAATTTTTGGGGCCTTGTGAATAATGAGCTAATTTGTGGACGAAAGAAATCCATTTTTAAAAGTTTGGGTGCATGAGGTACATCAGAGTCATTTTTTTTTTCTTTCTTTCTTCAAGGACTAAGAGTTTAAATGAGACTGAGATTAGACGGCTGGAAAATGAGAAAATGTTGTAGTTGAATGTGACATTCAATCAGGTTTAAATGGTATTCATAATTAAAGAAAAAGTTGGCATCAGTACAAACAATGAAAATTATCGTTATTATCTATAAAATGCGAAAAGTTTCCATTCATTTGTCTTATATGGCTAAAAAATAAAAATAGCCCTAGAAAGAACCAGACCAACTAAATCATCAGTTTCGAACTGGAACACGTAAGAAATAACAAATTATTGATGACAAAAAAGAAATCTAACCTCTTTAAACTCGCTTAACCACTAAATTTTAACATATAATTCAGTACATTAACAAATATTTGATGTAAAATGTATTAGACAAACATTTAGAAGAGATGAGTTCGTCTTTTTGAGTTTAGATTTTCCTCGTTTATCGAATTATTATCAATTTAAAACGAAAAAGATAAATAAAACAAAGGGAAAAATCTCCCTGAAGAATTTCAAATGTCGACTACGACTTTAAAACAAGGAACGAGCTTTCAAAAATAACTGAATTACGGGTTTGATTTTAATAATGCCCTTATTTTTTGTTCCATTCTTCATTGCTTATAAAAGAGCAATGCTACTACATAACCAGTCTGAGATTTAAAAAAGACTGCTCTAGAATTTTATTTTATCGAAGGTAAATAGTAAATGCGTTGACCTAAAAGAAGCAGAACATTAGGTCCAACTTTTCTGGGTTTAATTAGCTTATCCCGAAGAGATGCCTGCAGGAGTATGAACTTGTCTATGGTTGCACTTGCAGAATTAGTCTTAAGTAAAGCCTGAACTGTATAAAAACAACATGATTTTTGTTTGTTTGAAAAATTAGAACAGCAGTTTAAATATACTATTTAATAAGTAAAATGGCATGATAAGTTTTAAAATCGTTATGATAGGAATCGAAATTTTCTTTTGGAATAGTTTTACTTTAATTCAATGATGATACTAATGATCTGGGTATTCTGAAAGAAAATTTTTCTTTAAACTGTGATGTACTTTTTCGATGAAATTAAAGAATAAAATTTGGCAACATAATATAAAATGTGCTTAAGATTAATTTGGTTCCAAGCCTCAAAAACCTTTTTTTTAATAGAACTGGAAGCACTTAACTCATGTGTATTTAGAATAAATATATTAGAGTATATAGAAAAATGTATAGATATTAAATCCCCAAAAATATAAAGCTAGTAAGTTTCAACAATTGAAGAAATTTTACTATTCCTAATCCAAGCACTGGAATTATAAATCTTGGATTTCCTTTTGTATTTTAGCCCATTTTGAATTGATGATAACTAGACAATGCCCCCCCACCGACACACATAGGATATATGTTAGCAGTTATTTCTATAGTGAAAAATAAAGGATAGGAATAAAATAAAAAGAAAAGATCAATAGACTAAGAATAATAGTTTATCACCCCCATTACCTCGAACACAATTCATAATTAAAACACTAAGATGTACTTTTATATTTTTACTATATTTGTTATAATTAGTTATTACTAAAAATACTTTTACTGGTAAGTAAAATTTGTTTGCCTGCTTTTTTTGCAAATTGAAGAAACAATAAATCTAAACACATGAAATGGGAAAATGTACTATGCTAACTCACTGTAATCAAAGCAATGCATAGAATATACTTTAAATAAGTGTATTCTATGTGGTCACATTGATGATCCTACAAAGGAATATGAAGTGCATATATCACTAAATATTATTGTTAAAATAATTTTTTTATTGAAGCATTTATAAAATCCCCGTGCACCACAAAGTATTACACGGGCTTTACAGAAGTAAATATTCAACAAATATAAAAAAGTAAGAAAATTTAAATGTTATAAAGGATTAATATTTAATAATAAAGTAAGAAAATATAAGTTAAGAATAAGAAAATTTAACTGGTGTCAATAATAAATTGACAAAAAAATTTCAAGAACACTTCAGGTAGAAACAAGTTGATGAAAATCTGGAGGTCACTTTGTATTAATGGCTCGGAGAGCCGGTCTCAGGTTCTGTCTTGCTCCGGCAAACTTGGAACATAAAAGATGCACATGTTCAACATTTTCTTCGATACCTATGTTGCAATCACAAGTAGATGATGGAGACGAGTTAAATTTGTATAGATAGCTTTTAAAGTTACCATGATCAGTGAGAAATTGGACTATTCTATAATTTGTATAAAAATGAGGGCATGACAATCTCTTATTAATCGATGGGAAATTTTTTTTTTGTTAGGCTCTCTTTATTTGAAATAAGGTATTCTTTATTCCAAACCTCCGCCATATTTTCTCTCGTAATCTTCTGTAAAATTATTTTGGAATGTTAACGGCAATGTCGATTTTCCGCTTAGTGGCAGAATTTGCGAACCAGTCGACCCTCTCATTTCCATAAATGCCCGTATGTCCACGAACAAATGCGAAACGAGATATTTTTTTATCTCTCAGGCTTTTAATTTGTTTTTGGATTACTACGATTATGTTGTTTCAGGAAGAAATTCACTTCAGAGAATCCAAGGATGGAAGAGAATCTGTACAAATGAGATAATTTGAGGCTACACTATTTTGTTCAGTGATCCATTTGAAGGCGAAGTTCAAACATAGAAGTTCAGCTATAAAAACTGTGCATTCATCACGAATTCTGTATTGAAAGTGCTCGGATTCAATAGCACTTCTGAAAACAACAAATGTGAAGCCAACTCCTCCATCAATTTTATTACCATTATTATAGCAAATAACAGGAAAACATCCTTGGCTTTGCTACTAAATTGAATTATTTCGATAGCGATTCTCTCTGAGGGATGAGGGAGAAAAGATGGAGGCAGAATGTAATCAAAATAGAGATGGACGAAGCAGAGATATTTTCGCTATAGGTAATATTATGAAGAATAGCAATATCGATTGGAGGAAAACCAGAAACTGCATAAACTGATTAGTAACTTGTAGAACGATATCGGCAAATGACCCGCAAAAGTATCCTTCTTTGTATTCGTCGCAGACATTTAGAGTAATCTTCATTTTAAGCGCCTCAACCCAAATTCTAGAATGATACATAATGAAAGGTTCGATTCCTTTTTTATAAATGAGAGAATGTGCGTTAAATTTCATGCCAAACTGTTGCATACAATCCAATTTTAATCATGTTGTAATTTGTCACATTTCTCTGATACGTAAGTTAGATGTTGCTTTCAAAAATTATTATCAAGAACCCCAAGATATTTCATTTGTTTAACCATAGTCGAGTGAACTGAAGTGCATCATAGTAAACATTTCGTTTTTCAATAGCCACGACTTTGGTTTCATCCGGAAAAAGTTTAATTTAAAATATTTCGATCATTTGGAAGCGAAATTCAGTTTCCTGTGCGTGAAGGAAAGTCAATGGAAGATCCCTACCTTGGAAACAAACTAGGATGTCATCAGCAAAAGCTATGATGTCACAGCAGGCCAGATTTTTAAGTTTAGAGAGGATATCATTGATAATGATATTCCAAAAAATAGACCCAGATACAGATCCTTGAGGGAACCCCTTTCTAGACGACGGATTGCAGCGGTCGAACCCAGTTGCATTTTGACTATTCTGTCATTTTAAAAGGCAGCAATAAGTAAGAAGTTCTTAATCATAATTTCCGTCTTTTTAAGGAGATTCGGAATGCAAGGCCACCATGCATTGTCAAAGGCACCTTTTATACCAAAAGAAACCAATATTGAGTGTAAATGTCCCTTTTTACCTCACTAAACAATCGCATTCAAACGGCGATTATAGTCCTCACGGCATAGATACCAGCAAATTCCCCAAGCATTTACCAAGAGACGGAAGAAAGCTTATACATATAAGGTTATCCAGATGGGGAATTTTATATTCATTTATTTTGGAGATGAGAATCATCTGGGCAAGTTTCCAAACACGTGGGGAAATACCTAAATCTAGGCAAGCATTAAAAAGGTTATAGAGAAAAGATGGGAATGCTGAGTGAAACTGTTTAATAACCTCATTAGAAATAGAATCTGTATCAGGTGATTTATTCGGCTTCAGCATCGAGACGATTGTATTATCTTCATCACAGGAAAAGAAAGGATCAATAAGGGAAGGTTAAGCAGTACTCGTGGTCTGATGATACACCTTCTGTAAGTAATTGTCATTTTCCTTTAAGTCAAAAGGGAAGGATTTCTGAAGCACAGCATTTAATATTTCATGTAGAGAAGTTGTTTCTCTCGTAGGTAGATTAATACGTTATTTCAATTTTTTTTTTCGTGAATTCGGTTTTAACTCCATATGTGTAAACCTTTTCCCACACATTTTGAAGATGGATGGACAAAAGAAATTTCTTCCAAGAATCAGATTCAGCATCAGTAAGCATTTGATTATATTCTTTGTATTCAAAATATTTATCTTTATGTATAATTCTCTAACAGTTAGATTCCTACAACGCTGAAATCTACGCCTAAAGGCTTTAAGCCTCTTTCTTGCACAGCCAATCTCGATTGACCACCAAGGGACATTATATTAGCTAGGTTTCTTAATAGGCATTGGATACAAGCATGCCTGATAAAGAACGGAACCAAGCTCCTACAGTATTCAAACAAGAAAAATCAGTACAACTGTTAAGAGTATGGAATATGCGAGTTATAAGCGAAGAACAAAATTCTCGAAAATGACATCAGTTTGCTTTTTTTTTTACTAAATATTAAAAAAGGAACTCTTGATATATCTTGAAAAACAGAGGAAAGAAAAAACTCGAATTCTATCGTCACATGATCAGAAAGGGATTCATTCTTAGAAAGACACCAATTCGAAATATCCTGGAGTTGATCCGAACCAATAACTGTAACATCAATATAGCTTGTACCCTGAGATGAACGAAAAGAAGGCCTACAGTTTTCGTTGATAATAAATAAATTGTTGGCATAAATAAATTCATACAGCTTATCACCCCGTGCATCTGAATGGGGACTAAACCGTAATTCGGATTTGCTATTGGAATCCATACTCCAAACCAGTCAATTGAGATTTCTGTGACTAAAAATTTGGATAATTTTACAAAGATCCGAATCAATGTTTCTTGAAGGTTCAAAATAATATGAGAAGAGAGTAAACACAGCTGTGCCTGCCGCAAGTTCTAAAGAAACCATATTGTAATCAGTATTTTTATAATCAAGAAAAGTTTAAAGATCACTTTAACGAACAATAATGGCTGCCTTAATAATGTCTGAATTGGGATCATAAAAAAGTCCAAGTGCTGGGATAACCCGGAAGAGAGCTCATGTAACTATGAGGGTCTTGAACCAGCGCACAATTAACATTATCTGCTTACATATTTAAATTAAGTTGCTGGGTTGCAGTTTTGGATCTATGACGATTTAATTGCACACACTTAAGAGCTTGTTTATCTGACCTAACCATAGTAAATTCTAGATTGAGTATTTTTCTTCATGTTGAAGTAATAATAGTGTTAAAATATTCCTCCATTTTGGGGAATATTCGTTTTTTCTAATAATTTTTTAATATATAACTATATTGTAATTAAACACATAAAAATTAATATTAAATCTTTTAACTGCGAAATGTGTTGTTTAAAACAGTGAAGAGTCAGAAAAATTGGTATTGTTGTACTTATGCATATAAAGCAACTGTACATGCCATTAGAATGAAATGATATGTTTGGCAGCGCCTACATAAAACACTAAATATCTGGCAAATCTGTTTTTTTCCCCTGATACTACAATAGCAGTTATGTTTTCAATATTTAAATGATTTTAAAACAGGCATTAAAATCGACATACTAGAAATGGAATAAACATCTTCGAGGTAGAGATGAAGTTTGAATTTTAGAGCATGTTATTTCACGAGTAAACTATGAATATTGAATGTCCGGAAAACCTCAAATTTCCCACATTGTTAAGGCCAGAAAAAAGACATTGAAAGAGCGGGACAATCGGCGACTGATGAAAATCATTAAATGAGACAGAAGTACAACATTTCCTCAAATTGTGGATTTTTGTATTGAGACATCAACAAATGTCAGCATGCGAACTATTCAATAGATCAACACTGAAATGTGCTAAGGAGTCGAAAGTTCACTCGTGTATTATTTTGGCAGCCCACCCAACTGTTGATGGCCCAATGTTACTATTAGATCGTTGTTGTCTGTAAGATATTTTATCTTGTCTGATGAATCTCATTTCCAGTTATAATGAGTGGATGAACGTGTACGGTATGGATACTATCCCATGAATCTAGAAACTTTACATATTAATAAGGGACTTTTTAATCTTCTGAAGCCTCTAGGAGCTACGTGGTGTGTGCGTTTGGAGTGATATGCAGTTCTTGATATGTCAAAAGATGAATGACATCTGACATACAACAGGCACGTAAACATTCTATTCGTTCACCTGCACCCATTCATTCTACTGCTCATTACAACGAACTTCAAACGTTTCCATTGCGGCACCTCAAGCATCGACAATTTATACCAAGTGATTTTAGGAATATTTTTTTAACTTTAGACATTTCCAACGATCACTTAAATCTCCAGACATGAATGTTATCGGACCTATCTGTGATGCCTTGTGACATGCTGTTTAGAAGAGATCTCCACAACATTGCACTCCAATACATTTGTGAATAACCCTGCAGAATTTATGATACGAATGGTCTCCAGTATATTTTCAGAAGTTAATCGAGTTCATCCCATGTTATTTTGTAGCATTTCTGTGCATTAGTGAAGGCTCTAAGTGATATTAGTAGGTGTACCGGTTTATCTGGTTCTTCAGAGTATTTTTTACAGTAATTAAAAAATTTCTTCTCTTAAGAAACTTTAAATACTTTCAAAGTCTTAGAAATAATTTTTATCTGATTTAAATATAGTTGGTTGTTGTGCAATTGAAAATTTATATAGAATGTCTTGAATTTGACTTCAAGGCATTCATCATTCATAAGTTACTTTCCTTTTTTGATATTTTCATCCATCATTCATTATTAATTTATTTTTTATTCGATATTTAATGCATCCTGAACAAATGAAAATAACTACAATTAAAATTAAATGATAAAATATTCCTTAAGAAACTTTTGATGCGACTTAATTTAATGAGCAGTTCCATCATGAAAGTTGAGAGGTTTTATAAATTAAGCGAAAACACAATTCTAAGGCTTCCAACAGTAAAAGAAAATTATACATTGAAATATTTGATGTAAGAATGAATGCAATTTGGGTTTCATTCATAATAATGAAAATAATGTTGTAAAATATATTAAAAAATATTTATAAAGGTAATTAAATCTAGACAAAAGGATTTTACAGCACTTAAAATTATTACTGTACAAATAAGTTTTTGGATTAAAATGGTGTCAAAATCCTTTTTGTTCGAGATTATTTTCTGAAAAAACCTCAACATCTAATTACTTTTTAACTAATTAAAATTTCAAAACTAGTTCTGAAATGCATATTATCACTCTCGAAAATATATATCTGCCAAATTTGATAGCTCTAGGTTGAAACATTCTGACCTATAGAACGCCAATACATAAGCACACATTCAACTTTATTACAAGCATAATCTTTACTTGTAATAAACTTGAATGTAATTATTAATAGTAATCTTTTATTGCTTGCTGATTCCCCAGCATTACAAAGATTGTAAATATCTTCATAATCCTGAAAGTATACCAAGGATGAATATATCTTTTATTAATAAATTTCCCAATGAGTTGCCAAGTTACTTTCAAAAATACTTTTTACTGTTCAATATTTGTAAACAAAATTTGAAGTATATCATTTATAACATACAGTTATCACATTGTGAATAAAATTGAAATAAATTAATCGTATCATTCAAAAAATTCTCCTATTGCACTTAATAAATACATTTAATATTTTAATATAATTTTTATATCAAATACTATGACACAAAATAAATCTATTTCCGTTCCATTTTTAATTCAAAATGAAATAAGATTGAGTCCAAACAGTTTTTATTCCTCTCAGTTTCTGGGAAATTACGGATTGTAACAAAGTATTTTCAAAAATTAATTAAAACCAACTTTTTCAGTAAGTTTTCAATAATTTATATATATATATTATAAAATTGAATTAAACATTGAGAGTGGAAACTCGAGTCTCGGTGACACATAAATTAAATATTTAAAATAATCAATAAGAAGGACAGAATTAAAGATAAAATAATATTTTCTATACGTCGAAATATAGTTTTAAGTAATAAAAACTAAAATATATAATAATCTAGCTTAAGACCTTCACCTAAATCTAATATATATCTCAAAGTATTTGTGGGATAAAAATTTAAAGAAAATGCAAAAATATTAACAATAATTTAGAACATTCTAGATTAATTGAACAATTTATGAATTTCATCTGTATCTATAAAGATTATTTTGACGTTTATACCTACATTTTACTTCCCAATTTACCGAGATGATTCTTACTTTCTAACGGCTTCGTCAAAACTTTTTGTTGAAAAACAATGGAAAATACAATTAAAACGCACGAAAATTGGTGCCAATCTATTATTATGGCATCCTTTCTGTTTTCAGTGCATGCATGTTAAAAATAGGATATTTTTATATGGCATATATTATTATATAGCCGGATAATTTATACAAAAGCAAATTTCCTTTAATGTTGTAGTAATGATTCATATTCCTCTTCCTCACTCATATATTGTCAACTTTATTAACTTCTGAAAGTATTTATATTTAGCTTTGGATTGTCATTTTTGGTATACTAAAGTGTGTAATTGGATGAAATGATTTGCCACACCTTCTAATAAAAAAAATCCGGTATCTATTGAGCTATGGAAAAATAAAGTAATACAAAGTTAAGAAAACTTGTGATATTAAGTGCAAAAATACACAGTTTGAATATTATCTTTCCCATTCTATATTTTCAACATCGTGACGTCATCAGCTTTCCAGAAATGAACAGAACATTCTCTAGAGACACATGTGCAGTACGTCCCAATCTGTTCTCTATCAGCCAAGATACACATTTGCAGTCTAGATTGAATTTGTCGCTGGCTTGTTTGCTGAATATCAGAGATCAGATCTGGTGAAACAAGATCAATTATATGATATCGAGGACGCTATATTATTGTCAGAACGGTCTTTTATAGAGCATTTTACTGGAATAGATGCGGAAAAATTTGGAATTAAAAAAAACCTTAAAATTCTCCCTTATATCTTCTGTTTTAAAGAAAATTTGCATAAATAGTTTGCATTGCAAATATACTATTGATTCATTACCAAATCTTTATTATTTTTCTCTGAAAATGGAACCAGACGAAATATTTTTCTTCTTTGTCACTTTCTGATTGGTCCCATAAATATACTCGTGACTGAATCTTTATCAGAAAATATGAGTTCAAACATATTTTTTACATAGTCACAGTTAAAGAGAGTCCATCTTTATTTTTTAAAAATTGAAAAAAAAAAAAAAAACTGAGAAAATTTAGAAGTGATAATTGGAAGAAATATTAATATAGTTATATAACAAATGTCTGTTTTTGATCATTCTAGATTAAAAGTATTTTTTTAAAGTTTTCTTTTAAATATAAAATTTAAAATACAAAGTTACTAACAAAATCCTATACTAGAAAGAAATGTTCACAGAATTGAACATAACAAGAAGGAAACTATAATTTTAAGAAAATATCTCAGATCAAACATTTACATCTTTACAAAAGCGTGAAATGTTTGATAAAAACTGTGTTCTTTATACTAAACCTACACAAAACTGAATTTTTATTATAAAATTAAAAACTATAAAAAATAGATAAGTTTATTTAAGTAAATTTATCATGTTTTTTATTCTTTATACATTTCTAATTCTTTTAATTCCAGTATTTTGTAACAATTTTCCAAATCGGTAAACTAACAACCAACTTTTATGTGAAAAAGAGTTTAAATCTATCTCACCGAATATTGTTTGACTGTTTTATTATACCTAGATAGCAACTAAGGGCTATGACTATTAGTGTTCACAAGTTAATAGAAAGAAAAGCCCTTTGTAGACCAGCCTATGTATTCATTTACTAATCCATTGGCAAAGTTTAAACGTAAATAAAATATTTATTTGTAATTTAGGTTTTGTTAAATTTTATAGTAATGCCAATATATTTCATAAAAATTTGTGTAGAGCTCATTAATAAAATGAAATGACTTTTATCAAAATCAAAAGTGAGAAAGTCAAAACAAAATAAAATGCTTTTAAAATAAAATATTAGATAATTATTAGAAACATACTTTTTGTCTTTTACCATTTTTTCATAAATAAGCATTTCAATCCATAATTTTAAATTTAAAAATAATGAAATTTCTCTTGAGGTTTTAATCAATCATTAAAAGATTATCAGAATATCTTTTTGATATACTGTTTTTACATGGGCATAAATAAATAATAACTTGATTTTCTATTTATGTAATAGAATATAGAAAAATTCAGCAAATTTTTCCATAAATTGGTATTATTAAAAAGATGTTTTTAATAGAATGTGTGTAGAATTAGTGTTGCAGAATTTAGTTTTATTAAATAATACTTTTGAAAATTATTGCGGCAAAATGCCTAAATTCAGCAGAATTTTTAATTAATTAAAATTAAAAAACATAGCTTATAGGTGTGCATTCCTACCCTGCAACGCAAAGTGGCTCAAAAATTGAAAGTACACTTACTTTTACTTGATAAATCCGACTTTCAATACAAATAAAACATTATCTAGAAGTACAAACATATTTTTATTTTTACTCATAACAAATGGTTTAATTTAGAGTAAAAATAAAGAAAAATCAACAAAAAATGTTTAACTTGAAAAATTTTAAAAGCATTTTAAATAAACATACGCAGAATTTTGCCTAAAAAAATGAGAGTACGCCAATGAAATTTTTGCAATATTTCGCATAAAAAGAAAATGTAAGCATTTATTTTCATGAATTTTGGCTCTTATGATGGCCTTTAAATGTCATTGTACCAATTATACCAATTTTGGGTGGCATCTGAAGATATTTTATCCTTTTTTTGCTACACTTGTTTTAAATGGGTTTTGTTTCTAATTTTGTATTTTTGAACCACTTCTTCGAGTATGGTCCACGAATATTCAATGACATTGATGTCGGTGTACTGTGATAGTGTGTGTAACTGCTGTTTAAAATGAAAAAGGTTACAATCTAACATTATGTTCATTCTATTTGAGGTCACTGTCCCACCGGAAAAATAGAATTTTCATCTAAACCCAAATTTTCAATACTTACCTTTAGATTGCAACGAGCATATTGTTCAGAAACTTTTGAAATCATAGGTAAAATTGTAAGCTCTGAAACTGTGCGAAATGCTTTTAGACAAGCTGGATATAAAAGTCGCAGTGTTCGAGAGAAACCGTTCCTTGGCTTGAAAATTCAGAGTGAACATTTGAATTTTTCAAACACTTATCAACTGAAGACCAATAACTTGTGGAAGAAAGATATATTAAGTAATGAAAGAAAATTCAACATTTTTGGCAATTACAGCCATCATAATTTATGGAGAAAGCGAAATAGTTCTTTGGATCCAAAAAAATTCACCTCCTGCAGTTAAATATGGTAGCGACTCCGTCATGATTTGAGGTTGCATGGCTTCATCCTGGGCTGGAAATTTAATTCTTATCGATGGTATTATAAATCATATGGTTTACTTGGATATACTTCACAGCAATCTAAGGGAAAGTGCTAAAAATTTGGATTTAGATGGAAATTCCATTCACTAGTAGAACAACAACACGAAACAGAATGCACATAACGTCAAAATGTGGTATCTTTTTCGTGGTAAACAGCAGTTACACACACTACCACAATACTCCTGTATCAATGCCAATGAATATTCAGGAACAATATTCGAAATAGTGGCTCAAAAATACAAAATTAGAAACAAAACCCATTTAAACAAGTGTAGAAAGAAAAATGGGGTAAAATCTCTTCAGATACCCCTTTCCATCTCAAAAAAATTGGTCGCATCGGTACCATGACACTTAAAGGCCACCGTAAGAGACAAAATGCATGAAATTAAAAACTTACATTTTCTTTTTACACGAAATATTGCAAATATTTCACTGGTTTACTCTCAATTTTTACTCTAAAAATTGAGAGTAAAAATTTAGAAAGTTACTCTTTATGTGTAAAAATAAAAACATATTTGCTCTTCTCGGTAATGTGTTATTTATATTGAAAGTCGAATTTATTAAGTAAAAGTGAAATGTACGCTCAATTTTTTTGAGCCACTGTACGTATGAGTCAAATTTTTTACCTGTAGATCAAACGATCTGATATCTAGAGACTCATATTCATCTTTATTAGTAGTAGATAAGATATTTAGGATACACATTCATCCTTATTAGTTGTGGATATTAAGATATTTAGGTCATACATTCGTCTTTATTAGTAATACATACTAATATATTTGTGTCATACATTCATCTTTCTTATTAGTAGATATAATTTAATTTACAAAAATATCATTAAAATATAATTTACTTGAAAATTTTAATTAATTCAAAAGGCCTACCCTACTTAATATATGAAGATAAAAGGTGAAGAATAAGAACAACTGAGATTTGAAAAAATCTTAAATATAATTGTATGAAGAATGTGTTTTTGGTAATTCCAGGGTTAAAATATTTAAAAAGTTTTCTTTTAAATATAAAATTTAATATTAAAAGTCATTAAAAAACCTATACTGAAAGAAATGATTACAAGCGTTGAACATAACAAGAAGGCAACAATAAATTTTAAGAAAGTGATTCAGATCATATATTTGCATCTTTACAAAAGTGTGTTCTTATAAAAACTGTGTTCCTTATATTAAACCTATTTAAAACTGGATGCTTATGATAGGTATAAAATTTTGAAAAGTAGATTCGACGTTTGATTATTTAAAATTTTATAATTTAATTTGCAATTTTCTAGCTATCCCTTTTACAAAATTTTCTTCGCAATGAAGTGTTTAAATGAATTAAGGAGATTTCTCTAGAGACTCAACTGTGTTTTAAGTAAATTAAAGTATTTTCATTTACCTCAAAACTATCAACTTCCTGAATATTAATGGAATGCATGAATATCAATGGTAAACCTTTTTTCTTTTATGAGAGACATGCACAAATTTTTGCATTTTATAAGATATCGTATGTTTCATGATAAAATTTGCATAAAACTTTTTATGGTTGAAAGATTTTAGAAATTCTGGTTGTATTTATTATTTTTATAAATTTAAACACTGGATTTTCAAAATGTAACACAGAAAGAAAAAATTAAAAAAAAAAACAATCTTTTTTAAGCTATAAAAATAAATAAAAAATTACACTGTAAATTTGTGTAAATCTAATAATTATGATTGAATAAAATAGTTTAAATTCCGAAATTCATCATTTTATTAAAAAAACTGAAATTACATTTCTTTTTATATGTAGCACTTCAGAATTAAAATAGTTCTATAAAACCAATTAAAGTTATTTTTTTAATTTAGTTTTAAAAAAATTTTGCGTGATAAATGAAATCAATTAAACTAAATACAAAATTATAATCAAATAAATGTTTAAGTAAGATAATTACACTTACTTTGCATTCGAAAATCCTTTAATTTTTATTCTATCTGTTTATCATTGATTTTGATCTTCGGTCCATTTTTTAAAGTTATTCAAACTTACAGACATTGTTAATTCTCTTTTAAAAAGATTTCCACTATTTCGATTCATAAGTTTGGGAGATTTAATCTTATTTTATATTTCAAAAACTATTTTTCTTATTTCACTTTAAACTCTTGATTCTGTTCTTTTCTTCTTTTATTTATTTAATTATTTATTTTGCTGAGAGTCTCATACTTACTTAAAATTTACGTGTTGTAAAATTCGATTTCGATTATTCAGAAGAGTTACACTTCGTAAGATGCAAACGATATGAAATAGCAAATAATATAAAAGTATTTATTGGAATGATTAAAGCATATTGTTGAAATTCTTCAAAGTTTAAAATCCAACGCCTGAAGGACTTTTTTTTTTGTTTAACTAATTTATACATACAAGATTTTTAAATCGAAATATTTTTTTAAAAAAAACCTTTTATCAAATTATTTTTAAAACCTTATTTTATTTTTTAATAAAATGAAAATTAGTATTGGAGGTTTGTTTTTTCTAATGGCAACAATATTATTTTTCTTTCGTTAACTTTGTAGTTAGATTAAAACCAATTGTGTTTTTTGCAAATGATTTTTCATTTCTATAAAAGTCATTTAACTTTTTTTATTCAAATATTTATTTTCCTTCTCTGTGTCTGTAACTAATTTGACCCAAAAATTAATTTATATAAATATTTCATCAGAGAAATAATATAAGAAATAATACTTAAGAAATATTACATTTTAGCGTTGACACACACAAAAAAAAAACTCAATACTTTAACAGCACTCTGAAAATGAGTTAAACTGAAATTCTTTTTCTTTTAACAACAATTAATCAAAACCTTTAAGAATTTCCATAGCAATAAAATTTAATTTGGGAAGATATTTGAATTTTACCTTTTTTAAAATGCACTGAGTACATTTTTATGAAAGACTTCGATAAGAATTTTTTAAATATGAGTAGAAAAACTGACTGTTGTTATTTTTTTATAAATATTTTTCTTTATATGGAGATATTCTTGAATCATCTCCAACAAGAGCAGTTTTTTTGATTTTTGAAATAAATTTGTTGTAAATTTCTGAAATACAATGAAATTTCTTCGATATGTAATTAATATTGATTTCACGTGAGATGAAATTCATTGCTTTAGCAATAAATTTTGAAATCATGCATGGAAATATACAATTTTTGGCTAATTTCTTATAAGCAGAAATGTTGAAAATTTCAAGTTTGTAAAGATTCTGCAAAGAAACGTTTCTGATTTTCGAAATTTTATTTGCCGACGCCAGCCAAATTGCTAAATACTTTTGACATTTCATCTGTTTACTGATAACTCTATGAAAAAGCATAATTTTCTAAATGAAAGAATTCCATTTGCTATCTTTTACAGGTTTTTGAAAATGGCTATATCTTAATGGTAATTTAAGGCTATACCTTATCGGTTGTGTTTAATATTTTTGTCACAAAGAGAAATCCTTTAAGATTGTTTTGGAGAAATAGTAAACCAAAATTACATATTTTCATTTCAGTAAGAATAAGTTTCGGCGTTTAAGAGATTATGTGGATTATTCTGGCCTACAATCACGTAGCATGATAATAATTACGATAAAAATCACGAGTCTATGACGATTCGTGAAAACCAATTAAATGCTATAAATAAAATAAAAGATAAAGAACAAGTATTCAGGTTGAATTGATTATAACAAATTCCTTTTAGAACTGTAAATCAATCATATTGAATTTTATTTTGTTCACTATTCTCATATTCTATCGCAATGAAGCTAAATTTTATAATATTTGTCATAGAATCAAACTTCTCGTTAAAGACCAATTTTGTATGCATTGCTGTCACATCATTGAATTTTATTTCTACTATTTAAAAATAGGCGATATTATTAAATACATTGTTGTAAATAATTTCTGATTTTTTAGAAAAATAAATAAACAAGCAAATTATTATTTGAAAAGATTAAAATGCTCAAACGGGTATTTTTTTGAAGCAGAAATGAAACTATTGCTGCCAAAAATCCACCAAAATGACTATGTACAATGAAATGTTTTTCGTCTGCTTAAAAAATTTTACATACTCCTTGGAACAAATACAGATAAAATATAAGGAAGTTCATGATTAGAATGGACAAGAACTATCGGAGAAGTCAAAGAGTTAGGGTCATAACAAAATGGTAGAAAATTATCATATATCAATATCTTTTACGAAATCTTCATTATATCTTGTTGATTAACTGAGTCTGGTCAGTTTTGCGTTTGATTTGTAGCATAATAAAGTAAATCGAGTACGTAATTTGGAACTATTTTTTAAGGTAATTGATCCTAGATTTTAAAACAGCTCTGTAATATTGAGGGTAAAACCACAGATCAAATTTCCCTTTCTAATTCCATTTACGAGTTATCGCGTCCATTTTCATGCGAAATGATAAACTAATTGATAGATAATGCGCAATGGTTTCTGTTCGCAATTTGATAAAGGCCTACAAATTTAATGACGTAACCGTATATCAAATTTCACGCGATCAGTTGATTGATTTAATGAGTTATCATATTCACATGAACATATAAACTCATAAAAATACCCGTTTTTAAGCTATCGTTTTCATGAAAGAAGACATAGTTTCAAAATTATTTTTTCGGTTTAATAGGAAACGGAAACTTGAAGATTCATTAAAATATGAAAGTAAATAATACAGGCAATAAAAATCTCTTTTCCTTACTAGCATGGTTTTTTAATTTTATTTTGTTCAATATAGCTAACATGCATAGTCTTGTATATAAATATTGTATAAACATAAGAACAATAAGAGCATAATTTAACTAAACTTTCATTTATTTATTGCGTAAGGAAAAATATTCCATAAGACAGCCATTAAAACTTCGATCTTGTCGAAGCATTTTTTCTCTTTAAACAATGCATTTTATAGTTATTATGGTTTCTTTTTTTAATTATAATTTAAATAATATTCAGATTTTATCATTTTTTAAGTTATTTGATTTTTTTTCTTTTTTTTCATATTCTCGTATACGATGCACTAACCACCTTTAGCTACCAGCCGATTCACCATGCATATTGATTGCAATATGATAATAGTTAAACCATGTATGCATAATTTGATATTCAGATTACCTCCAGTAAAATATTTTTGAGTATTAAACTGTTATCAAATTCGAAAATGTTGTTTTAATATCCTTACGCCCTTTCTACTTATAGTGTATATGAATCATTCTAATGATGGAGACAAATCCAATGCTATCACAGGAATATTAAAAACCTAAGGGTCCGAATTATCTATTTCAACTTGCACTCTGTCTTTCGCAGTAAGATAACATTTTGTTTTATTCCGTATAAAAAATGCGCAAATCAGATTTTTATAACTCGTATCATTTAGCAAAAAGGAAGAAATGCAATTAAATATTTGACGAAATAAGGAAATCAAATTGAATTTCGTTGCAGCAATAAAATAGAATATGTATTTAAAATATAAAATAATTATTTTTTGAAAAAGTAAATTTAGAACTCAGGTAACATTATGTGGCAACTCATATAGCATTGATAAAAATTACATTTAAAAGAAATTAATTTGGTATACAAATAATTGTTGTGCAGAGATAATTTGGACAGTACAGAAGAAATTTAAAATCTTAATTATTTATTAGTTAAAATTATGATTCAAATTTCAAAAAAATAACTTTGAAATCGATGCATATTTTTACCTTTAGAAATATATTTAAGCAAAATATAATAAGCGTTATAAATTAATATTTTAAATCAGACTTCCTGCAACTTCCCCTGAACACAGCACCTCTAGGCAGCTGCCTGAGAGAAATCTGCCATTGTATTGCATAAGCAAACAAGGAAATCTGAGAATGAATAGTCCTGCTAATTTAATAAAAAGGCAATTTTCACAAAAATTCAACGATTTTTTTCATTAATTTAATTGTATTCAATTGATTTATCCGTTTCCCCTTCCTTCATTAAAAGTATTTAATTCTTCGCTATCAATTCTTATGATGCCCTTGCTTTTATTTAAATTAGACTTCTTTATATTCAAGGTTACCTTTTTACGTATATCTTGAGTATGAATGGCAATCTTTTCAATGTGAATGAATATTATATCAAGTTTTTCTATTGATATTTTTATGTCTTTTATTATTGATTTATTTCGCTATCATGTCTTATATAAAGGCGTAGAAAAGACCTCTTAATAGTGAAATTTCATGTAAAGATACTTTTCTTGACTGAGCTTGCTCTGAAATACTGTACCGTAGAATCACTTATTACATTATTAACTGCATTCTCTTCGTTTATATATATTTTTCATATTTTAAAGTTTTTAAGCTTGATATTTCTTATTCAGCATTAAAATATTTTCTTTCTATTTAAGAAGTAACTTATGTAATGATTTAATCTATACTTATAATAAAGCTCAATGTGTGTGTGTGTTGGCGCTCTACAGGCCAGACCGTTGGACCTACAGCTACCAAATTTGGTACATGTATACCTTGGATGTCGGGAATGTGCACCTCATAGCCCTTTTTTGGAATTTTTAATTAGAATTTGAATTAATTAAAATTTAAGTGAAATTTAGACGTTTTTCCGCAATAACTTCCGAAAATACTATCGCACAAACATGATTTTTACATCAATTTAAAGATTAAAAAATTAGTTTTCTATGGTCATCAGTGTTTTAATGTATAACTCAAGCTTCTATTTTTAACGAATTTTTAAAGAAATATTTTCACCATGTTTTTTAGCACGTGACTGGATAAAATAAAAGAAAACAATGACGAAAGTTCAAATAAAAAAAATTATCTTCGCAAATCAAATCTAAAGATATGCAACTTTTAGCACGTGACTGCATAAAATAAAATAAAAATATATAAATGTGATATTTTCTAAAAAAAATAAATGCAAAGCAAAGGTTTCTATGACCTTTTGCAATATCTGTATCATTAATTCCATAAATTATCTTTATTTACAGTACACCTGATTGAATTTGGACAAGATATGCATTGAAATCCCGACTTAATGGCATATTTCTATAATCGTTTGCAATATCTGTATCATTAATTGAATAATTTTTTCCCTTTTTCTTTTTTTCTCTTTCTTTAAAAAACATATTTAACATTTTGGCAATATAGCCGAAAAAAACATTTTTAATATTTTGGAAGCCTAATCGATAGATTATTAGAGCATTAAACTCAAAAGTTTTTCCGAATAAAGTTACCGACTCTTTAACTACTAATAACTGAATCTTTTAACTTTAACTATTTCTTAAATTTTGGCTAATGACTATGTGATTTAATTGAAAATTTTAGAACGCATTACTCATGGCGAAGCAGCTGGTCACCAAAGGCGGCTAATATATAATAGTTGTATTCGCTAAAATTTAAGACATTTGTTTTACGAAAAAACTTACTTGTTTATTACCATTGTCCCGTTATTTCACACACATTTTGTTTTGTAAGATAAAAAGTCATTATACTCTGAAAAATCTTGGAAATTTAAATATCTGAGATTTTTCCTTGTTTTTTTTTTCCTGGGTTCTTTTATTACTCAAAAATGTTCTTTTGACTTCAGATAATTAATCTTCTAATGGAAGCATATTAAGACATGTTAATGACTTGATTTATGCCCAGATGCAAATTACAAAGAATAAATGATTAAAAAAATGACCAGTTTTTGACAAGTAATTCCGAAAATTCTTTTCAGTAAGAGGTTTAAAATAGAATTTACCGTCAATATTTCAAAATATTTTTTTCTTGAGACCTGGAGAAGTTTTTTTTTTGATTAAATTCATTTATTAAGGTTATTTTTCCGCCCACATACTCTCATACAAGTATGTATCTCTCTTTTATGTGTTGCGATAAATATGTTTAATTAATTGAAATTTTAATTGCCTTCATAACACATCGTGATTTAATTTTCGCACATTGCTTTCAAGGAATGACACTTTTGCATTATTTTTAAAGCCTTAGGTTTTCAATAATTTTTTAATACAATAAAAAAGAAGATTTTTACTTTCATCACCTTATAATTTTATTTATATTAATTGTTATCCATCAAAACATTACGAATCGTGTTTTTTTCCCCGAATTCGCTTACAAGTAAGCCAACATAACGAATTAAAATTAATCTAGGTACTTTCCCATTCGCCTGGAGCAGTGAAAAAGTGCCAAATAATGTAGAATTCAGCCAAATTTCGCCAATTCGTTGACTATTTTGTCATTCTCTTCACTTGGCAACATGGCTCGCGTTTGGTTTAAATTGGGCCTGAACATTGAACATTTGCGCCTGAATAACGGAAAAGTACCTTAATCTACTAGCTGAAAATTAAGTTCAAAAAATTTAAAGTCTTATTATTATCAAGAACCCATAATTATACTAAATAACATAATTATAATTATAGTTCATCAAAAAGTGTGTCAAAAAGCGATGGCGGAATTTTATTTTTACTGACATATAATGTCAACTAAAAGAACATAAAGCAATAACATCCTTTTCCTAAATTTTGAAAATTGATGTTGTTTCATTTATTTGTTATTAAATTGCCATTAATATGCTCTACAAGGAAAGGATATTTTAAATAAAGCAAGTTTCAGGTTAAAAGTTTATTATTTCATTTAAATTTGAAATTAAGCTATATCCAACAGAGAATGAACTATGCGTTGAGGGTTGGTTAATGACAAAAAAAAAAAAAAAAATTCTCGGCATTCTGCCCAATCGTTTTTCATCATATGAAAATGAAGATGAAAAGCATACTGATTTCCAGAAATTGTCATATATCTGACATACTTGCATGACAGAAATATAATTCCAGTAAGAAATTTTCTATCTTAGAAAATTTCAGTAGATTTAACATCATGTTCTACAAGTCGAAGCAAATAATACTATTAAAATTTTACAATTAAAAAAATAGGAAATAATGTTAATGACAAATTCTCCTCCAGTTTGCAAACAATCTTTTTGAAATGTAAAATTAATAAATAATTAAGCTGAAAATAAATAAATAAATTATGCTGTTATCTAAAATCATGGTGGAAAGATATTCATTATTACTTTTATTGCATAACAGCTTTTGACAACTCTAAATTTCTTTATATTCTGAAGAAAGTAATTTCTAACAATAGTTGCGTTATTTTGATGTAATTGGTATAACTCTAGAAACTCTATCAATAGTACTCTCACAATCCTAAGAAAAAAATGCTGGCAAAAAGTCAATTTCTTAACCAATGAAAATAAATCACTTAAATAAGCAAACAATTCAGTCTCAGAGTTAAATTTTTTAGGAGCAATAGCTGGTATGTTAGCAATATTAATCGTCTAATTTATAAATTGTTTTATTATTGTTAAAATTAATAGCTGAAGTTAAGTAATAATTAGCTATCTGATTTATATTTGAACGAAATAGGTCATAGTTACGTAAAAGAGGGCAACGGAACTAGGTGGACTATTAATTCTTTCTTTTCTAGTTGAAAACAAGTCTATGACATGTGTTATTTTAATTTGAAGCATTTATTTAATTTTTGATATTTTTTTTTCAGTTTTACGTGTGTGAATAAAACAAATTTTCTTAAACAGCTTTATTTTGTATGAATTGAATTTTATATTTATAAATATAAAATTTTATAGTCGATTTTACTTCACTTCTTAGCCTTCTGTGGTTTTGATATTTTGTGTACTAGTGTATTTTTGATAATACCTTATTCCTTTTTTAATATGAAATATATTTGATATTACCACGAAACCATTATTGTCGGAATGTAGAGCGTCAAAACTTCTCTGAACTCTTCGTATTTAATGATGCAATTAAATTTTATAAATAAAAATTTAACTGCACCATAAAATTTCTGTCAATCGTCTTGTTCCGCTTTATTACTTTTTCATAGAGCAAGTATACAAAGTGGAAGTACTGTAATTGTGTATATAAAAAATGATAAACTTTTTGTCAAAATTTTGATGGATCTTCACATTTTAAACCTATTTGAATTTTAAAAAATATAGTTTTTGAATTATAGCTGCATTTTTAAATATGATATTGTATGATATGTGAATTATTATATAAAACACATGGATAAAATTTCATATACAATCTTTATACACAATTTGTAGCTTTTTCTCATATTTGTGACGAAACTTATCTACATGAAAGTTAATAGTATGTCTGTCCAAATAGCGATAACAGTTGAATAGTAAGCATTAAATAAAACAAATTATGGAGTAATATATATAATCAGTTTCCAAAACTTTTTTATATATGGAGTAATATATAAAAAAGTTTTGGAATGATCAGTGAGTATGATTATTCCAAAACTTTCTCGCATACTCTTTAACAGTGGTGTAATCCTAGCAAATGTCTTGCATAGCACTAGAACATCATACTTATCTATACTTATAATAAAGCTCAATGTGTGTGTGCGTATGTGTGTGTGTTGGCGCTCTACAGGCCAGACCGTTGGACCTACAGCTACCAAATTTGGTACATGTATACCTTGGAGGTCGGGAATGCTCACCTCGGAACCCTTTTTTCCAATTTTTAAATAGAAGTTGAATTAATTAAAATTTAAGCGAAATTTCGACGTTTTTCCGCTATAACTTCCAAAAATATTATCGCACAAACATGATTTTTACATTAATTTAATGATAAAATTAGCTTTCTAATGGTATCAGTGTTTTAATGTATAACTTAAGTCTCTATTTTTGACGAATTTGTAAAGAAATATTTTAACCATGTTTTTTTTGAGCAAGTGACTGGATAAAATAAAAGAAAACAATGACGGAAGTTCAAATAAAAAAACAACTATAATTGTAAATCAAGTCTAAAGAAATGCAACTTTTAGCTCGTGACTGGATAAAATAAAAAAAAACATATTGACATTTTCTAAAAAAATAAATGCAAAGCAGAGGTTTTATAATCGTTTGCAATATGTGTATTATTAATTCAATAATTTTTTTCCATTATAAAATGTGATAGTCTCTAAAAAAATAAATGCAAAGCCAAGGTTTCTATAATCGTTTGCAACATCTAAATCATTTATTCAAGAATTTTTTTTCCTTTTTCGGTTTCTTTAAAAAAAAAATTCAATATTTTGGCAACATCACGGAAAAAAACATTTTTAATTTCAGGCCAATCAATACCCAGAATTACTTCAAGGTTAATGAATATGTGACTTAATTGAAAATTTTAGAACGCATTACTCTTGGCGAACCAGCTGGTCGCCAAAGGAGGTTAGTAAAATATAAACCTCTGGCAAGAATTTAGCAATTGTAGTGAATCTATCGCGCAATCTTCGACAAATTTTTCAGCGCTTAATCCCTTGCATGCAGTTAATAGAATCCAAAAATCAAATTTGTATCTTAGATATATTTCTTCTAACCGAGTGAAACGAAACTTTAATGCACAATTATACTTACAGTCATAAAATCGCATACAATATTTAAGGCATTGAATCTTTGGGTTGCCGCTTTTTCATGTTTCTAAAATGACAAAAGGATAGATGGCCAACCTCTAAATGGATTTAGCTCAAAATTCCCTTAGATAGTATAATATAGATGTTAATTCTGTGTATCGAATCTTATATATCTGGCTCTCTTCGTTTTGTAGTTGTCATATTAACTATAGTTCGTTTGTAGTTGTCACTCGAACAGTCAGGCAGTTAGACTTCCTCTGAGAAGACTTTACTCAAACTTGACAGAAACGTATTAAGATCGTATACCAAATTTTAAAGCCTAGCTCAAAGCGTTTCTGAGTTATCTTTGTCACAAATGGACCATTTTCCAAACATGTGTTTTTTTTTTAACTCGCTGAGATCTAAAACATGGAGGTACGTTAAAATCGCAAGTTTTAGTTTTTTGACGATTACTATATTTCCTCTGTACTATGTGTAAGAGAAAATGAAAAAGATGAATTAATTTCCAGAAATATTAATAGTATTATTCAATGAAGGGAATTTATGAACTAAAGTACTTCTATAAAATAGATGCATACCTTTTAAAAATCAGTCGATCTCCAATATTAAAAGCTTACTGTTGAAACATTGCAAATTTATCAATATTTAAATAGCACGTATTAAAACATTATTAATTTTACACCTTTGTACAAATTTTTTATTTAAGATAATTCTTCAACATAAAATATCCCTTTAATTCAAATTTCGTGCAAAATAGCCGTTTTATCAAAGTTTTTAAAATACCAAGACTCACTAAAGTTTAATCTGAATGTGTCATCAGAAAATAAACGCTCATGCCATCAGTTTTTAAAAGAAGGGTCCTTAATGTCTGTTTGGAAACTTTTCTGGAAAATCGCCAACTCGGTCTCCTCTCTTTATGTCAATTAAATGTAACGTTAAAAGGGAGAGGGTTGCGAAGAGAGGGTTGCTTTTACCAAAGTTACGTAATAAAATTAATAGCAGAATGTGAACACCTCAATATATTTCTCAGTAATAGTAACAATAGTATCTTAGTAATAATAAATTAACAATGGCACATTAATTAAATGATGCAATGAAAGTGGTTACGAAATTTTAAAATAATTCTAAATACTGTTTTTCTATTCGTATCTCTTCTAATAATAAAGGAGAATGTGTGTCTAAGTTGGTGCTCAGCAAGCCAGACCATTTAATCAAAAATTATCAAATTTGGCAGAAGCATACCTAGTAGGATGTAAAAGTGTACTGCGGGGTAATTTTTCAATTTTTTTTCCATCAATTAAAAATTGACGGAAATTTTTGGAACTTTCGGTTATTTCTACAACTAATAAAATAAAATGTGTGCATATGTTGATGCTCAACAATGCAGACCATTTAATCCAAAATTATCAAATTTTGCACAAACATACCTTGTAGGATATAAAAGTGTACTTCGGGCCAATTTTTCATTTTTTAAATTAGTTACAAATCAAAAAAGTTTTTAGAGTTTTTCGGGATATCTTTACTAATAATAAAGAAAAATGTGTGTACGTGTTGGCGCATAACAGTTCAGGCCGTGTAATTAAGAACTATCAAATTTGATACAAACATGCCTTACAGGATATAAATGCGAACTTCGTGGCAATTTTTCTTAATTAAAAATTAAAGAAATAAACAGCAGAGTTCCTCAAAATAAATATTTGGAAAATGAATATCTAGAGAGTTCATCCAAATATTTCCCGAAAATATTATTGTACAAAACTGTTTTTTACGACATTTTAAAATTAAAAAAAAAACTATGTTTTTCATGATACAAATTCAGTTAATAAGAATTTTTTTTTTCCAAAATTTTTGCAATTATTTTTTAAATGTTTGTCTAATTTCCAATTGTAGATTTCAGTGTTTTATGAATCTGTTGATTATGCAATAAATTAAGGGAGATTAAAAGTTTGTTCAGTGTCTACGTAATTCACCTGAGAAATAAGAGAGTAAAATTACAGCATCGTTAAGTCAGAATAACCGAACATTTATGATTATAATAACACTAGCCGCCTTTGGCGACCAGCTGGTTAGCCATGAGTAATGCGTTCTAAATTTTTAAATTAAGTCGCATATTCATTAGCCTTGAAGTAATTCCGGGCATTGATTGGCCTGAAATTAAAAATGTTTTTTTTCCATGATGCTGCCAAAATATTTAATGTTTTTTTTTTTAAAGCGAAAAAGGAAAAAAAAAATATTGTATAAATGATTTAGATGTTGCAAAGGATTATAGAAACCTTGGCTTTTCATTTATTTTTTTAGAAACTATCACATTTTATAATGGAAAAAAATTATTGAATTACTGATACAGATATTGCAAACGATTATAGAAATATGCCATTAAGTCGGGATTTCAATGCGTATCCTGTCTAAATTCAATCAGGTTTACTATAAATAAAGAAGATTTGTTGAATAAATGATTTAGATAATGCAAACGATTTTAGAAACCTTTGCTTTGCATTTATTTTTTTTAGAAAATATCACATTTTATATATTTTTTTATTTTATCCAGTCACGTGCAAAAAGTATCATTTCTTTAGATTTGATTTACGATGATAGTATTTTTTTTATTATTTGAACTTCCGTCATTGTTTTATTTTATTTTATCCAGTCACGTGCTCAAAAAAAAACATGGTTAAAATATTTCTTTAAAAATTCGTTAAAAATAAAAGTTTACCTTATAAATTAAAAAAATTGATACCGTTAGAAAGCTAATTTTTGTATCTTTGAATTGATGTAAAAATCATGTTTGTGTGATCATAATTTCGAAAGTTATAGCGGAAAAACGTCGAAATTTCGCTTAAATTTTAATTAATTCAAATTCTAATTAAAAATTCGAAAAAAGGGCTCCGAGGTGCACATTCCCGACCTCCAAGGTATACATGTACCAAATTTGGTAGCTGTGGGTCCAACGGTCTGGCCTGTAGAGCGCCAACACACAAACACACACGCACGCACGCACACACACACACACACATTGAGCTTTATTATAAGTATAGATTATGAGGACATGTAACATGACTTCATTTGAATAATTTATTTACACAGCAAAGAGAACTGATGTAAGGCAGTTAAAATGCAACTTTTAAAATGGGACTGTCACAATTTGATGCTAAAAACCCCTTTATTGCATGTTTCATAAAATTTTGCAAATAAATTTAATTATAATTAAAGGGAAAAATATTTCTAACGAATCAGCTGATCGTCAAAAGCAATATATTGAGTAAAAATTGTCCTTTTAACGATTTTGTTATGCTTATTATTATAATTATTACCACCCGAGTTTTATTCATTCACTTTACTCACTTGATGTCATTGACACATGATAAACATAACAGAGCATCTAATTATACGTTATTTTTTCCTATAAAATGCCTTTTTCTTTTTGCAGATTACGTAAATCAATCTGTCAAAATGAAATTTGCGAGTGGTTTAGTTTACGTTTATAACTTGTGCATGAATTAGTTCAATTACTTTTTACCATTTACTATATCAAAACAATCTATAATATTGTTTTGCCGTAAAAGCTGTTAACGCGAGTTTAAAGACATTTATAACTGGGATGTTAGGAGGTAAAACTTAACACGTTCAGAAAAATGAAACGTATTTGGCAGCGACCCCAAATGAAATGCCTTGATGACTCATTACCATACTAGAGATGTAACAGTGTTCTTCAGTATTTGAAACCAAAGACAAATTGCTACTCTTGAAATGTTTCGACTCCCTTTTTATTTCTATTTTTGGAATGTAATTATACTTAGAAGTGATGATAATCTCTTTTAACTATTATCAATAATCATATCGATGCGGTGACTGTATTCCTTTAAACGAGAGTTAAAAATCAATTTATACCAGCCGTCTTTTGCGATCAGCTGATGACCTATCATATTAACAGTATTGATATATTCATATGAATCAGTTTTGAGGAACAATAAGATTTTCAAATACTTCTTGTCACAGCTACAAAATTCATTATTTTGAATCGTACTTATACGATAAATTCAGACTGTTGATTAGCTCTAAAATTCATTATTTTAAATAAATATATTTTTTTGACGATTACAAACGATATTTTCTCGAGAAAATGTAAAAGAAAAAGAGAAAATATGAGAATATAAAAATTGATTTGTGCCACTAGTTCAAAACAGTGTGATTTCAAAGTGTACCAGGCTTGGTTTGTTTATTTTTATATTATTTGTAAAAATATATTGTTAATTATATAATTATAATGACGTAAGCATGAAAAATTTTCTCAAAATATTGTAAACTGTCTATTGGTATTGTATAACTAAAATTTTGCACAACTTTTGTACAAAATAAAATATCTATTCATTTTTTAACGGGCCATGAACTTTATCACATAATGTAAAATATTTACCAAATAAAGGGCGTTAAAATTTTTTAAAAATACACTATTTCTATCTGAAAAACATCTTCTATTTACGCACAATTATTTATAATTATTGAATCATGGACATCTCTAATCCCTTATTGAGTCGCCACTATAGATTCAAGTGGATCTTTCCCATCAAGGTCTATCCTTTCTTTTACTTTATTCTTCATACTGTAATGACATTATTCTTAGCTCTTGGAACTATGTGATATTTATAACTTGTGCGCATATGAAAATTTAAATATCAAATCTCTCTTTTTTTGTAAATATTTATTATTTTTAGCAACATTTATTAAAACATATTATTTTTCTACTTTGATCCGTACACATAATTTTAAAAATAAATCTGATGTAAAACAAATTTTAGTTCTTTTTTACAATAGTTTATTTTCGAATTTAGAAATAAGAGGCATGCATTGTATCGAGTTCCTAGATATGAAGACAATTTTTTTTTTAAATTTATTGAGCTTAAGTCGATAAATATCTAGATGAAAAAAAGATAGTATGCCGAAATAGGCAATTACTACCGCTGGTGTGAATTTAACATGTGTAAAAATCCTCAAGTGAAGATTGGATTAAATTCTTTTGAGTGCAGAAGAAATAAGTTATTTGAGGATCCCCTCTTTCCTTAGAATTGTTAAACTATGCATATTTTATAAATTTTAATTTAATCTCTATGTCGGAAGCGTTTTTGTAACACATAGACATTGTAACTTTTTTTTTACGTAGACATTGTAATACATTTTGTAATATATCTGCAAGGCATGCTGAGAGAGCAAAACATTTATTTTAGAGTGTCAACTAACGTTTTGGTTTATTGTCTTGCGTTCATTAAAATTCTGTTATTAAATATTTTAAATAATATTCTGAAAAATTATAAAACATGTTTAATGCATATAAAATGCTTAAATGCAAAATCAATCAATCAATGAATCAACAACCAAATCAATTCATCAATTGATGTGCAAATCAATGACTTGCGCATCAATAATCCAATGATAATAATAATTTTATAAAACTTGAAAACAGCTTTTATCTGCTAAATATTCGAAAATAATAATTTAAAAAAAAATTTTGCTTAGAAGAAAGTTTATAAAATTTTAACAATATCTGATTTGAATTTAAATATATTCAAGTGTATAATCATTATAAATCAAATGAAAGCACATAATTATCGAACCCTGAAAATTTTCACGATTTTCGGAACCATAAAGTTATGGGCCCTTAGGCAATTATTTACATAGACTATCTGGAAATTCAGCCGTTCCTCAAGTTAAAATAATTGTAGAAGAAACGAGCGGCAATGGATCAAAACTCAAAATGTGACTTTCGCCTTAGTGCCATCTATTGGCTATATTTAACGTCATTAGAATGTGTTCGGAAGTATATTTGAAAACTAATACTTAAGAATAACAAAAATAAATAAATAAAATAAAGATGTGTGAGACTCTTAGAAAAAACTATACTTTTCAAATAGGCGATTTAGAAATGTAACTCTTGTAAGCCAATTTGCTTCAATGGGAATAATTTCGGGAAAACCGAGAAATTATTTATTATCCATTTTTAGTGACAGCTGATTCACCGGGATTAATGCTTGCTAAAATTTTCAATTAAATATTTTATGTACCTTGATTTCTAAGCCTCTTCAGAAAAATATTTTTGAGCTTCAATATTTGATGTCATGCATCATATTATCATAGAAGTATTAAACCGTTCTATTCATTTTACTATGAATATTTCTAATTTTTTATCAGCTCCCGCAAAATTTAGATTTTACATTAAAATGGAAGTGATTAAACTTCATTTAATAAGAAAAAAATGTTTTACTAATGTTTTTGCGGATCACAAGCGATTTAATAATAATAATAATAATATGAGAATCGAAAGCAGAATCGTTCGGTATTAAACTCGTTTATTCACTCCAGCATCATTTCATTTTGGGAGTATCTCCAAGAATTATTCAATAAGAATTTCTCTCATTCATCATAAAATTCATCTTCTACTTTTAATTTAAAACGAAATTAAAAGGCATGAATAATAATATTTTATTCAATTCCGTTCAATAAATATACTTCAAAAAATTTGGACATCTAAATTTTGTTCAGCCCTTTCATCCTAAGGGAAATACTCTTGATACTCCAACTTTTAAATGAATGAAAAAGTAAACAAATAATCTTATGTTCATCAGTTTAGTTCGCTGGTTGGTGTACCTTCTTTGAGACTTTCCATGGTGTGGTCTAAAATGGTGTGGTCTTTTTGTAATATAGTATTTTTCAAATTTTCATAATTCATTTACTTTAAATCACTATAGAGTAGGATTTTCCTTTTTTTAAAAACACTTTTATTTATTTTTATATTATACCCTTTTGATGACCACTACTTCGCTAGGAATATTCGTTATACTTAAGTTTGTATAAATCATATAAATATAATTTTTTATCCATAATTCCATCAAATTATCAGACATTATAATTGTATTATTTTAAATCTTACATGTACTCTGTTTATTAAGTACATGAGCCTTGCTAATGGAGATCAGTCACCTGTCATCAATGCCCCAGTAATCTACTAAATTTTGCGAAGTAGTCGCAAATTCATTTTTAAATGAATTGTAAGTACACAGATATTAATTATGTGTTGTTCTTCATCTTTCAAAAATACATAAAATTCGGATGCTGTAATTTTATTCAGAAATTTATTATTTTCGGATTGGAAGCAAAAATAGCCAGACTATTATACAAAACGCGGTCACAACTTCATATAAGACTGGCAGTTGAATATTATGCCACACTTTTTTCTAAAGCAAGTAAAAGCTGCAAATCCTTATATTCTTTAGGCTGCCATTGCAATTTTTTCCATTTACAAAAGGGAATATTTCTTTAAAATGTTGACACTGTTCCGTAATAGTATGCCTCTTTCTTTTCATATACTGACAACTAGGTTGTCATTGATTAGAGAAAAAGCTTCTAAATAATCGTAGAACAACTAGTCACAGTAATTCTATATAAACTCATTATTTCTTTCTATTCTGGAATCACGTTTCAAGAGACAAAGTTTGTTCTAATTAGCTGTGAAAGCTGTAGGAGAAGACATTCCTGAAGTTATCCAATTATTTTATGAGATATTTCTTATGTTATTAAGTAACTTTCCAGTAGCGTTCAGTTTTTCTCTCATTATAAGCATATAAGAACAAGTGAATGAGTTACACCAGCGGTTTTGAGTTTCTAATCCAAAATCAATAAAATAAAAGGTAAATAATCTCTTACCTTTGCTGCCACGGGTTCATCGATAAAAACATCTCTGTAAATATGGTTTGAAGAAAAAGAGTGCAGTTTCGGTATAATCCTTTTTTATTTCTTCTAGGGCACAGACATAATATGATTACGGATAATATTTACATGCATTATTTACAACGCGCTTATATGATCATTAATTTGGCCACCCTCCGACGTTTAACGATACGTCGGTCTCACACAAAATCTCTCAAGCATCTGAACATCTGGCGGAAGGAATATCTACTGACGTCAGCAGAGCGCGTGGGCTCCAAGGTTATAACATATGAATCTGCTGACTCAGTTTTCCAACAAGCGGACTCATTTCCATAAGCGTAAGGAATCATAGAAACAAAGAAAGGGAAAAAGAATGACATAAAATATTCATTGTTATAGCGCAAGGTTCTAATCAAATTTAGTTAATGCGATATAAATACACTAAAGCAAAAGCTTAATAAAAACCTTAATAATTTTTCAACTAATTCTGAAAACGGAAGGTCTCACTGATGCAATTTATATTTATGTCGATGACAAGGGGATAAAAACATTAAATTATGTTCCTATATCATAAACCCTGACTACGCCACTGAATTGGAAGTAAGAGAAAATATTTGCGTCGGCAAGATTTGATACAGAAAGTTTCTAAAAAGGAACTTTCTGTATCAAATCTTGCCGAAGCAAAATAGATGTTTAGTAGTTGTAGTTGAATTGTTTTCAACACAAAATAGAATTGTTAATTGAATATTATTCATTGATGATCAGAAACGTTTAGCAAAAGTTTATTTTAGCTTGAGAGATGAGCCACCTATTTTTAAATCTTTCTGAGATGGTGAAGATCACACTTGAAACAGCAATAATGTTTTCTTAATTGTTGCTTGATTTTTTTTGGGCGGAGGGGGCATTGTCCTGAAGTTAACGCAAAATAGTTGAATTATACAGGAGATATGAACATGGCAGATCTTTGGGATTGTCCAATCGCGAAAGAGAACCCTGTTGAAACCATGGAAGACTGCAATCGAATTATACGGCTTAAAGTATTTACGGTAGATTAATATTTTTAATATTTTGAAGCTACCCATGCGTTTTTGGAAAGGATCTTGTAATTTCGAAAATTGGCGAAATGATGAGAATTTCATCTAAGATCATCTTAGATCTTTCATCTAATCCATTTCCAAACCTTCATACAACATCTGTGACAAAAACTTTCCCGGGATTTAACGTGGAAAAATCCCGTAAACAATACTATTTTCTGTGGAATCATTTCTCCAACCTTCAGCTTTCTGTTCACAAAACCTAAATTTTACTATTAAAGTGTACCGTGATTGCAAACATCGACTGTTCAGAAGATTTCAACATAAATCTTTGTATAAATATTAAATTTTTCATTTTATTTAAAAGTGTACTTATGACTTAGCAGAACTTTTCATAAAGATTTCTTAAATTAGTTGATTTATGCTCAGTTTTTCTTATATTATATTTTATGAATTTTATAATTAATTTTTTCACCCTTTTCTGATATTTGTAAGTTTTAATAAAAAAAGGAAAATAATTTTCTTTAATTACAATGAATTACTAAATACTACAATTTTATAATATTTATTAATAATAATGTTATTGATACTTTCGGGATTCTTTTGCCGATTTGTTGGTCGATGAAATAAACAATCCTTTAGTAGCAAACAATGACGTTTATTGAAAAAGACGAGACTAATACAAAGATGACAAATATACAACCGAGATGAATACAGACAACACACAGCAGCGAACTACAGCAAAAAGTAGCTCACAAGTATTAATCGGTGGTAATAACACTCATAGTACACAAATGGCCACACAAAATTCAGCAGAAGGATAGAACCCTCTCAGCTTCACTCCACAGTCTCTCCAAACTTCTGCAATTAACCACTGCTCTCATTTATTTAGTTGTATCCAACTACAAATATGCTACTTGAAGACTGGTTACTCCACACATGACTCGATGCTGCTTCCAGAATAAACACAAAGACTCGGCGTACAGCTCAATTCAGCAATCGCTTTAGTTCCATATAGCACTTGCGCTCCATTGGACTGATTCGCTGTCTCTTTCCATGACTCGTTTCAATACTGACTGCCGACCTTTTAAAGTTCCCGGAGATTAGCAGAGAAGGTTCTGAAACAATCAAGCATATGTCCCTTCCAATTGGCTCAATCACTAAAATTCTGGAAATTTCCAGTATTATTTATTTTGTCGCCAATGGACGCCAAATCACTGATTCAGCACCCGATTCAGCATCCAACAGAGCTAACCGTAAAACAATCTTTACAGTAATTGAACTAACTGTGTTGGGAAGAGACCTTACAGATTTGTAACAGTAAAAGTTGTACAAACGAAATACTTTTGTATGTTTGAAAGTTTTAGTATTCCATAGGACAAATCGTTTGATTTATAGCAGCCAAATTTGAGACCTATCTTTCAATACAGGGAATTTTTCCAAATTTTAATTAATTAAGAACAATTTGCAAAATTTCGTGATTTTTGGAATAACTTACATGAATATTATTACAAAAAAATTTTTTACCGCATTAAAGTTTTAAAAATTTTATGTATATGTATAAAGTATTTTAATAAGATTAATTTTCTCGGATTTTGGCAATATTTAAAAAATTATTATTTGTCTCATTTTTAAGTATAGATTAAAATATTGTTCTTAAATTCGAATTATTTCCATTTTTTTCCTCAAATATTTAATCACTCAGTTTTCTTTCATTATGACAATGGCTAACAAAGCTAATGGATTGAAAATAAAACTAAGATCCAATTAAATCAATCGAAAAACTAAACTAAGAATTTAGAAAACTCTTATTACGCTTGCTATGCACTATGCAAGTGAAACTGAATTATCTTTGACCCAGTACTGGAGAGAGGATGTTGACGAACTAGATTCAGTTTTGAATTATACTTATTCTATAGGCAATCACAGATAACACTGGTTATCCGAAGCAATAGGTTTAGATGTCTCGGCAATATTTGGAGAAATCCTAAAAACAGCGTCCTCAAAATATTCATTTTTAAATATCCAACGGGATCCTGGGCCAGAGGAAGACTTCCAACTAGATCAGATGTGTCCAAACTATGGCCCGCGGGCCAAACCCGGCCCGCCAAGTGATTTTATCCGGCCCGCGGAGGGTTTTAAAACATAATGATGTTTTCGCCCAAACCTTTTCATTTTCATAAAGGTATATCGAAAAACTACGTGGCCAACAAAACGGAGTTGTTGTACTTGACCAAACACAAATGTCTATCGCCCTGTTAAGTTATAAGACTAAATAAAAAATATATATTTCGGTAACTCAAACATAAAAGAAATTTTATACGCATGTGAATTTTGACGAAAAGCAGAGTCTTATTGTTTTGTTGTAAATAAAGCATCAGCAATTTTGAGTAATTCGCTTAAAGAAGCACTTAAGTATAAATAAACAAATATCGTTTTGATTTCGATAACGTTTTCATGGAATTATTGCACGCGCACAGTAGCGTACCTAGAACTTTTGCCGCCCGGAGCGGTCCAACACCAATACACAATTTGTACACCAATCATAAGTCATTGCTTATGATTGGTGTAACAAATTTTGATCCCAACTATAAAGACATTCTTCAACAACAACAACAAAAAAAAAGTTTCATCATTCGCATTAGAAGTTATATGAAAATATTTCAATTTATATAAAATAATTATATAATTATACTTTGTTTGTTTAGTATTTTGTATTTTCAAGTTACAATAAAATAGTATTAATTAATAGTATTTAATGCTACTTTATTCATTATGATATTTTTCAACTTGTATATACATGTGGCCCGTATAACATGGATCTAATTTCGATCCGGCCCGTGCCGCGAAAAGTTTGGACACCTCTGAACTAGATGTTTGGGTGATGTGGAAAGAAACCTCAGTGTTCTGAGTATAAAGAACTAAAAGAAAGTTGCAGGGGATATAAAGCGTTGGAAAATGCGTTGTTTGAGGCCAAGGTCTACTAGAGGGTGTTGTGCTCATGAAGAACAACAAGAATTTTCTGTCATTGTTAAAATCTTAAGAAGAAAGGTATTTATGCAGTTCACAGAATAAATAAAAGAGTGAAACTATAATACCTCGAAAGTTAGAAAAGATGAATCGGTCATTTAGGTCTTTAATAGTTACTTTCTTATTGATATATTACTTTATTATATTAGAATTGATACTTTAATAGTTGTACAATGCCATTCAATTAGTTTTCATTAAAAAGACTGAAAAACCGAGCAAAATTAATATTCCTGGCAGACTAATCGTCAAAGACAACTAATGAAAGAGAAACTACTCTGTTGAATAAATTTTATTTTGGTATAAAGACAAAATTCCTAATTTAAGTAGAGTATATCAAAAATAGAAATAATTCGACTCCTCGTTTTCCAGACAAATATACAGAACATTAATTGTAAGATAATCATCACTTAAGTTAGGTAATCATCACTTAGGTCAGATATTAATTAAAGAAGGGAAAGTTCAAAAGTTGAAGGAAATTAAATTTACTTTCGATATTATATATGCTATTTTAAGAGTAAATACTCCGAAGGCCATGCTGATCGCCAGGGAATAGGATTTTGTCGAAATGGCGAGGTCATTAGAGACCCACAAAATATCGAAAATTCAATATTCGGTATCGCGTGGTTTGAACTGAAAGATCGATAACATGAGCCTGTCATTTATATGCGATAGACGAAAGGTTGCTTAAATTAATTTCACTACTCTGACTATAGAGTGATGGATTTCATCCATTATAAAGCCTAATTGACTTTTAAGCTTAATTATGGGGCATCTAATTGCAAAATGTGCTTCCTTTTAAAATTCTGAATAATTAATTCTATAACACAAATTTCCTTGCTAAAAAGAACCGATATTAGTAATGTTTATTTATTTATTTTTTGAGTTTGCTATAAATTTTTAATAAAATTTCATAAATGTATTTTTTGCTTCTTTAATTCTCCCGGGTATAATTTGAAATAAATTCTAAACACTTATTACAAAGTGAAAACCCTTGAATATAAATTTAGAACTTCGTAAAATACATTTCTTATATTGTTATCTAAATACAATATTGCATTCCTAACATTGTATATACCATAATTATATTTAAATAGGAGTGGTTTTCGAAGAAAGTTTCTTGCATACTCTCTAATAAAAGTGTCACATCCTTCCCTTGCAACTGACTTCTACCAAGACAGTGAAAGCCTATTATACTCTGATTTTCATTCTGAAGCCAACTTACATGAGAGTTATCCATTTGTATTATAGTAAAGATAACCAAATACGCATGATAGATTTGCATAATTAATACGCATTTTAGACGCAATTTTTTCAGACCGATTAAAACCAAAATTCGATACCATTTTAGTGTCACTATCATATATAAAACAATATCACATACCAAACTTCATTTAACTATTTGTTGAGTTTTTGTATTATATCGCTTTCATATACATGCAATGTACTGACCGATTGACGGTTAACCCTTTGAAAAATTGATGCAAAATTTGATACTATCTGTTAGATCCTAAACGTTGTCGCCCAAATCAGATTTGGAATTTTTTTTAATGATTAAAATACTTTCTCTTTGTACATTTCGTATACGAGGAAGTAAAGAATAATGATAACAGAAAGCAAAGGGGAAGGGTTTATTATTTTAATTAATTCGTTCTAATAACTGTGACATATTAGAATCGTATTTCCAAAAATTTTAATTGCTATTTAGAACAATATATTACTTATTACATGTATTTAAAAAAATGTCCCAGGTGTCGCATTCAATTAAAAAAATTAAAAATCATATTATCCGATATCACTTCAATAATCAAAAATAAAGCGATTCACTGAAAAATGTCCGTTTTGGCAGCAGGCAAAAAATTCTCGAAACGGATTTAATCAATACACAAATACAAACTAGATATTACTGGAAACTTCCAAAATTTTGATGTTAGAGTCAATAGGAACCGAGATATGCCTGATTGTTCCAGAACCTTCTATGTTCACCTTCAGGACCTATAAAAGACCGGCAGTCTCAAGCCGAAGTCAGTCGTGAAAAGAATCAGACCAATCCAGCAAATAGCAAACGTTGTTGAAGCTCAAATAATTGCTGAATTGCGTTGTCTTGGTGTTTGTTTTAGAAGCAGAATTGAGTCTTGTAAGGAGAAGCCAATCGTGTTGTAAAGAGTCAACTTTTGGATACAGCTAAAGTGATGAAATAGGGAAGAATTGCAGGTGTTTGGAGAGACAGCAGAGTAGCTACGAAGGTTCAAGCTTCCTGCTGAATTCTGTCTGGACACTTTGTGTGCTGTGGTTGTCGTTACTAGCAATTACTACAGCTACTACTATTACTATCATTACTTGAACCATGTTTGGTGTAATGTGTTGCCTGTGTTCGTCTCGGCTGTATATTTGTTGTCTGCATATTAATGTCTTCATGTTTAATAAAAGTCATCATTCGATATTGAGGCTTGCTGATTGTTTTCACATCATACACCCACTACAAGTGAATCTGATGACTGTATGGATTTAGTGGAATTGAAGTAATAATAACTATAATTGGAAGGTTCTAAGGCCGATTTCACTTATGAATTTTACCGTCTTCTTCTATTTCTCTAGTAGAAGTTCCAGAAAGACAATAGATTATGTTCTGTTCTGTTTAATGCCACCTGGTCACACCAAGCCGAATGAGAAGTAGCTCTTTCGAATTAAGGCAGAAGTATGCGCCTTTCGTTGTTAACGAGCACCATTGAGGTGAAAATACGACTTTGCTCGAACACACACGACACAACCCGTTTTAGAGGGCGATCGAACTCATTCATCCATCTACAAGTCAAAATTTAGATCCAAATCAGAGACCGACTCAACCCTGATTCAGTATCCCCAGAGGTATAATTTGTAATGGAAACTTGGAGGACTTTGCAGTCATGACATATCTAACGTGCCCAACTGTCAACACGACGATCTTTGGCCGAGACGAGGACAGAACTCGCTACCTTTCGGTTGCGAGACTGACGCTCTACCAAACAGGTTACCACGACTCCAAGACAATAGAAGATGGTATAATTGTTTGGTTCTGTCATTTTAAAGGAAAAATATCTTTTACAGAAATCTGTTTTAAAAATATTAAGCGTTTTAATACCTGATCTCTATTAAATCCAAAGCCTATCTTAGAAATCAGAGCAGGGATGACTTCATAATTAATTTTTAGTAATTTATAAACATTATTCAATATTTCCAGACATTTTTTTCGGCGACTTTCATGTATCTGTAACATTTAAGATTATTTTTTAATGCTCAATTAAGTATGTAATTTGAGGTTAAGTAAATTGACAAAGAATTTAAACCGATACTATCATTTCAGCCAAAGAAAGACAATTATTTAAGTGCAAGTCAAATGATTTTTAACGTCTTATAATAGCATAGCATGTGATTTTACAACCAGGCTTTCGAAACTCCCCCTCTTCAAAATATTGATCAAATTTTTTAGATCATTCCAAATCTCTAATGTTCTGGCAGCTGTTCTAACATTATTTAAACTATGGAAGCAAAATTTCTTACGCATTTTTTGAGATGCAAATTTTAATATAATCATTTTTACAAGCTCTATAGTATTTAAATACATAAGTAATCCAGAAAGTAATTTCCTTTTCCATTTTCATCGCTGAATAGCTATATTCGTTAATTCAAGCATGTACTTTTTTTTTCTGGTAATGTATCGGTAAGCGAGAAAAGGCATTTTCGCATCGTTGATTTATGCGGTGATTGTTTGATCAGAGATTAAAATGTTTAAAACAATCGAGCATCCCGTTGCAGGCGATCTACTGTTGATCATCTGATTCCTCAAGGAGAGAAATACCAAAGTTTATGACATTCACTGACAAATTTTATACCCGATACAAATATACCCGAACTAGAGAGCGGCACTTCAGTGAAAGATTTGAGAAGTTTTGAGATCAACACGGCGTTATATCGATAGATTTCATGGTACATGGACAAACAGCTTTATTGTGAGATGCTTTGAAAACTACATCGCGCAATGCAGAATAATTACAAACTGACCAGTCCAGGAGGCACATGGATAAAAATGAATGGCCAGATCATCGAGGCAGCAACACTAACGGGAACTGTTGTCGAGTCCTAAGGGTCATCATTGACTACGGTACAATCCTTCCCTTGGGAAGTACTATTCGTCACCGAAGGGAGGTAGCCAACCCTCAGCTTCTTAAGTACCCACCATACGGCAAGAAAACAATCATCCCGGAATCTTCTCATCCTCATTTTCGAGGTGCCCCCCCCCCTCCCCCAAGCGGGAGACTGCACTGCTGCCGTGGCATGTTTCGATGGAATCATGCTTTTTTTTTTTTTGATAACATACAACCACATACTGCGAGTAACACGCAACAATATTTTAAGCCATTGGGATGGAAAATTTTTGGAAACAACCCGAAAAAAACTCGGGATTCTCATTAAATGCTTGTCCCCTTTGAAAACACTTGATATCCTTTCTTGCTAGTAAGAATTTATCAGACGAGATGAAGTCAGATCCATTTTTACTCAGTGATAGCAATCACAGGTGACATCCTTATTTGACGACTGCAATCAAACACTCGTGGCCTATTACGACAAATAACGAAATAATGTCGTACATGTGACGAAAAATTAATCTTACGATTGCAATTCATCGTTTAATAAAGGTTAGTTCTCAACGATTGTTTCCTTTTGTTGTGTTGTTAAACGGAATTTAGTTTCTGGATTATTTTCATAATCTAAAAGAGCTTGTCAAACTTCAATTCGGTTGCTCTAATTCTTTCTTTAAACATATTATTTAAAGTGTATAAATGACAGATGTCAGTACTTACCACTCAACATGGAACTTATATCTGATTTGTTCTTGAATCGTGTAGAATAATTTTTGGTAAACTGCTGTTCAGTCATTGAAAATTGCCTTTATTAGCATAAAATATCCAACAACAATACAATATTGTACATAATTCAAACAATATTGTACAGTACTCAGAATATTGAACAAATCATGAAGATATCGTACAATATTGTTACGAACGTGTGATTTTGCTTTCCCGCTATAATACTGCCGTCGTAAGGAAGAGAGTTTTACAGCAATGTGTATTGAATAGTAAATGGGTGTGACGTCAGAGGTCCCGAGGCTTGGCGACAAACTTGGCGACCATTTGGCGACAAAATGGAAAGTACCCGAAACATCGAGAATTTTCCCGATCCGTCCACTAGGAGCCGAGATTCAGCTAGAACGCTCCTGATTGGTCCAGAAGGTGTTATCCCCGCCCTCCATCACTATATAAGGCAGGCGGCTGAGCGAAGTCAGTGTGAAAATCAATCGGGCGAAGTCGAGAGATAAAGTCGAAGCGAAGCAGCGGAGAAAAGGGAAAGGAGGAAGAATCCAGTGGAGTCAAGCCGAAGTGCGGCAGTGGAGATAAGCCGAAGCTGTACGGCCTGGTGTTCAACGAAGACAAGTAGCGCTGTGGAGTTTATTGAGAAGACCTAAGAGATAGAGGTCTTGAACTGTGGAGTCCTGAACGGAGGACTGATCATTCTGTGTGTCATCGTCATCATCTCACACCATACACAACCACTATATAATATACTACGAGGTAAAAAAGAACCCGACGGATTTTTAAGGATTAATATAGGAAATCCGTAACAATTTGGTGTCAGAAGTGGGATAGTGGTCAACAGTGTATGGTGCTGACGACATCCCAAGAAAAATATGGCCGAATCAGAAAACGACAAGTTTGAAAAGCTTTTTGCATTGATGCAAGAAATAATAGCCGGACAAAAAGAAATGAAGAGTGAATTAAAGGAAGATATTTCGTCATGGAAGGAAATTGTAGAAGATAAAGGTAATAAAAATGAAGACGTGCAAGATAGCAAAGAAGAAACTAAAGGTAGCGGTGAGAGCCAAGTGGAGGAAGAAAAGGCCGAAGATCAAATGAAGACTGATCTCATCGAAAAGGAGCTAAGAAATTCTGAGGAAGAACTGGAGTTCAATGCGGAGAGGCATGAACAAGGAGATTATCAAGTAACTGAGGAACTGAAACAGTCTTCTCCAAAGGATTCCCCTGAAGTGGAATCGAAAGCGCAGGTGCTTGTGGAGGGAGAAAATGAACTCTCTTTGAACGGGTCTGGCAGTGGTGACCCGTGCTCGATGCCTGTGGACGCAGTTGATGATGCGGCCCTATTCGGAATGAATTCGTCTCAGAGGTTGACGGGACAACCTCTTTGCAAGCCTCTTTGTAGTTACTTACAGAGTGCTATGGATGAAGACTACGTAGCTGGAATTGCTGATTCTTGTAATCTCGGCCTCGATTTTCCTCAAGAATCCGATCATAATGTGGAGTTTCCAAGGAATATCACGCAAAACGGAGCCATCGAATCTTCTACGTGTCCGGTCAAGATACATCATATTAGAGGAATCCTTCCAGCAAAATTAGGTGTGTATTTTAGACAAACCTGTGTGAAGAACTGTGGAAAGTTCTCGAGTGTCGAGAAAGAGCCCGAAATATGTGGACTTATTCCCATGAGAACTTTCTCAACGAAAACGAAACCCTGGCTTAAAAGTGGACTCTGGAAGACACTATTGGATCATTCTGATTCTCGGTTAATTCGATGGAAGAAATTTAAAGTAACCAACCTACCAGCTTTTCGGAAATTCGTCCAGAATTCCATTACGATAGGATGTTTGGCTCCATGGGACATCTTACATTTCAAAGAGCGAAACCAGGTCTGGATGTACAACCCGAAACGGAGAAGAAGATTTAGATCAACATCAATCTGAAGATTTGGACGGATCTATAGTTGTCGCCAATTGAGTAAGGATGTTATCACCGAATGTGTGAAGTCGCCCAACTCCAGAATGAAGATTATTTACATCAGCCGGTGAATTGAACTGGGACTGCTGGGACGTCAGTCTTTGAAGAGGGGAGCAATGTTACGAACGTGTGATTTTGCTTTCCCGCTATAATACTGCCGTCGT
>JAPMOQ010039601.1:2747260-2806774 GCA_026543055.1 Argiope trifasciata
TTAAAGTTAATGTATCTGAAGTGTGAAATGATTAAACTTACTTTATGCATAATGTTGTTGGAAATGACAAAAATAATTTTCTATGAATTATCAAGTTAATTGAAAGCTATAGCTATTTTATAGGCAAACTGTAAAAAAATTTCTGCTATATAATGAGAGTTTGGCAAATAACTATTTAAGATATATTAAAATTATGTACTAAAATTTATAAATAGAATTAATAAGTCATATGTAGTAAAGTATTAGTCTAAGGGTATGAATAATTTTTTCATTGAATTTTAACATAATAAACCAATAAATTGATTTTTATTTAAATAAAATTGCAATTTTTAAAAATTATTTTCATTTGTTTTGTAAGATTAATGATGAATTAAGAAATTAGCCTACCCTGATTTTCAGTCAAATTTAGATATTTTGTTCTGGGTTCTACAATACGGAAACTCATAGCTGGCAGCTTTGGCTAAAGCTACACCTACCTACCTTTTGCTAAAAGCTACCTTATTGTTGACAATTAAAAAGTATAAGGTGTGATTCCATTGCAAACTCAAAAGCTAAGATACAGCACACACACATATACAATTATTCAATGCTGTGCTTTTAAAAAAATGTTGATAAATGACGTATTAATGTTCCATCAATATAAAGAAAAGTTTTATACTTCCAGAAATGAAAACTCTGATCAGTCATGACTCTCAATAAAGAATCTGCATTGCTTTAGCAAATGTTTCTCATAACTCAAGAAACTAAAATAAAGATCCAGTTGAAATTCAAAAAACCGTTATTAATGCTAAAACACAAAAAAGTTACTACTTGTTAAAGCACACAAATTTTAACTCAATTTTGTCAATGCCAGACATGTTGCAAAAAGAATAGGAAGAATCTAGCAGTTTTCAAAAAAATTTATAAGTTATTGAAAAACTTGTAATTTTATGGTGCTAATGTTTTTTTGTAAATGATTCATCGATCATTATAGTGCATTCTTTATTTTGTTAATATAACCACTGAAAGCTGGAATATTTTTTTGCAGTCACTTTTGATATTTTTTATACTTAAAGATATTGAATGATAAAATATTCTAAGGATTTAATTTTAAAAATCAGTAACATGCTCACATCTTCACAATACTCCAAAAGGGTCATTTGAAGGAGGACGGCCTGCCACAGAACCAGCTGTGGGAGTCCCCTGTATCACAGTATGCTGAGGAGATGGTGTTCCATACATCACTTGTGCCTGCATTTGTGGGTGAACCATTTGTGGCTGTTGACCAGCATAAACTGGCACGCCTGTAGGCCACACAGCAGGCATCTATAAAAAAAAGAATAAAGTCTTTAAAATTTTTTTAACTGCCATAATATCAAACAATTAAACAACTTTGAGTTGTTTACCCTATAAGGCTGTTGAGCCATCATTGCAGTTGGTAAAATAGCAGGTTGATAGCCATATCCAGGCACATTCACCATGCCAACCATGCCTTGAGAAACTCCCACACCCTAAAAGGAAATTTCAGGGACATCAATATCTTTTAATAAATTGTCACAGGTAAGAACATTCAATCCATTTAAATAATAATAATAAAAAAAAGAGTTCATGAGATTTTTTTTCTCCTTGGCCATAATAACAAAAATATAGCAGAATGATTCATGAGGATAAGATTAAGGATAATATGAAAAATATTATTTAGTCCTTATTAGAATTGTTAAAATAAAAGATTTACTATTTTCAGATGTTATTTTGAAAATATTTATTAGATTTAAAGATATATTTAAACTTATAACTATCACACGAGTTATAAGTAATATCTTGAATGTTTATTCTGGTAATTTCCATAATATACTAATTAATAAACAATTGAGTCAGGTTTTTTAAAAAATTTTGAATAACTTAATTAAATTTTAAAATGCATTCTTAAATACACATAAGATCAAAAATATATTATCAATTATACTTTAACACTGCAAAATAGAATAATTGCAGATCAAATTATGATGGCATATTAAAAACTTTACACTATCCAGAGTAAAAATTGCAAATTTAAACTATATTCTAACATTTTTTAATAAGTGATTTTATAACTTTTCTTAATATGATAATAATATCAATATAATTTTAAATTAATTGAAACATACATGTTAATGATCACAAAATTATGAATACATGTAAATTGTATAATGATAAAATGCGCAAATTGCTAAGAAACAAAAATTATATTTAGAGGCAAAGTTATACTACAATCAACACATTCAATCGGATATTCCCAAATATGATACTAATCTAGTGATTTCCAAATTATGTGCAGTAATACATAGAGTGCCAATTCTGACAGTTATTAATAGATATAGAGCAACAGGATGAAATCAATCAAATGAGATTTGTTAGAAAAAGATGAATATGCTAAAAAAAATTCAGGTTTAAAGTGTTTTAATCCATTTGCGATCGATCCAAGGAAAACCATATTTTTGGAAGTTGCTGATATAATAGATAACAGAGTTCAATTTCATTCAAAATCAGAAGAAAATATGTAACAAACAAGCTCATTCATTCTACTATTTGTTATATCTACCAAAATTTGTTAACGATTTTTAAATATATATACAATGTGTTAAACTTATTTAATATTCTTTTGCAATTACTTTCAATACTTTTTGATTCACGATACTGGATGATCCAGTATACCTGAACTATACAACTGATTAATTTTCAAAAAGTGCTTGCTACTATTTTACAAATAGCATCTTAGGAAAAGAGCGGGGAGGGGAAATCTCAGATTTATCAGAGCCATAAAACTGAAGAAGTACTGAACCTGTGCATTTAAGAATTAGTACATTTGAACAGAGTTTAGTTTAAAATGTCATTTATCTATATTATATGCAATGAGATTGCATATAAAAATGGCTTTTTCTTTTATGCAATTACCTTTAACTGCAAATAATAAAACTATAAAATTCATCTGTGGATTTGTAGTTTGTTTTTTCATACTGTCCCCCTGAAAACTTACTAACTATACACATACCTAATAACTACATTCAAACACTTACAAGTTTATCAATCAGTATCTTACCATAGGAGGTACAGCCTGAGGCACAGCAAAATTTGGGCCAGGAGCAGAAGCTGGGCTCCAATTCGCTCCTCCTGTCCGAGATGAAGTTTTTGGAGATCCCCACTGATGACCACCAGGTCTAAAAATTTAGAAGGCATGATATTCAAATCATGTCAAAAAATGCATCAAAATACATTGGCATATACCAAGGAAATTGCCAAAACAATTGCATGAAGCAGGATTATTTTTTTTAGATAAAGCAAGATTTAATATATCAAATTAAATATATAAAAAATTCTAAATTTGAACTTATTTATACTGACTAAAATATTTCAGCCTATTTTGTTAGATTAATATCTTATTAAAACTATATAATAGCTATTTAGGATGGATTTCTTATCTTATTTAAAATTTGGTCAGATGACTACAATGACACTATCTCTCAAAGTATTGATAAGAAAACTAAATTTCAAAAAATAGTTCTTTTTTTAAAAACACAGAAAGGAAAAAGAATAGAAACTTGGATGGAATTCAAGAAATGTTGCTCTAAGTAGAATTTTTACATCTATTATATCTAATGTTCAATAACCATTTTTTAAACTCGTAGTATAAAACGAGTTAGCTGATAAATGAAATTCAAACATCATCAACATTTAATTTCATTTATTAGACTAGCAGAATGTTAGATGATATATTAAAAACAATAACAAGTTAGCAATTTCATTTTTTTTCATGGATTCGAGAATAAATGATAATATAGCTGAAAAGTGATAAAAATGTCAAGGAAGAGATAAAAGTTACAAAGATAAAAAATTTTTATAACACTCACATATTAAAATACAATAAACACAGCATTTTACAATTCTAGAATTAATAATAGTGAAAAGTCTTTCATTAAACATCTTGCAATTTTGGTAAGTTTTTATTTTTAAAAAACTACAAATATAAGATCATGTTAACAGATCCCATAGCATTTAATGTATATAAGGATATAATCACAGCATTTAAACATACTATTCAAAACTATGATTCTAATAATCAAATGGATATATAATGAGAAAAAGAATCTAACTGCTATAACTGGTTCAAAAATAAAAACTGTACAAATGAAAATATATATTTATATTATATATATGGAAAGTAGGATATTACTGAGAGATAGAAACAAAACATTAATTTATATTGCATCAGAGCTATTCTACTATTGATAGGTATTGCATTTTACATTCTAATAACAGCATTCATTTATATTGACAGATATTATCAAAACAACAAGTTATGATGATGGTTTTTGGAATATAATTATTACTAGTTTGAAAATTAATTCATCACATATATAAAAAGAATTTGTTTTAAAAAATGCTAATTTCTTTTAAAAAGCTAAATTAATTCTATAACCCATTCAAAATTCGAAGAATTTCACTGAAACTAAATAAAATTAAAAACATGACAAAAATAAGTCTTAAAATTAAATCAACAAATTTACACAAAATATTTTTAAAATTAACTGAAAAGTTTAAATTTTTATGATAATTAATATTTAACATAATGTGAACTTCATTACTTATATCATTTTCAACAGCAATTACACACATATAACATTATAAAGAATTTCAAGATTAAATTTAAGTCTTGATTACTTGACAGGTTTCTTTGGTCCATTAATATCTAGATTCTGGACTAGAGTCTGTAAGCTAGAATCCAAATCGGATGATATGAGTTTGGCAGATGTTGGTGATGACTTAGATTCACTCTCATCAGGAACTGGAGTTGAAGTCGGACTAACCGAGGACTTCGGCTGTAATACTTCTCCAAATGGATCAAATGCTTTAAAAAATTCGTTAACAATTAGTTAGTTAATAACACAAATTTGATGTGAAAAGTTAATGACATATTTTCCATAAGGTTAAAGAAGAGATATATTGGATATAAATCAAATTTTTAAATAAAAGAACAACTTGAAAATATTCCAAGATTTTTTTCATTATATCCCATGCATGTTTCTATTTCAAATTCCAGGAAGTGATAACAAGAATGAACTACATTAATTTCCCAATACAATCAAGTCAAAAGTTAATATATTATAATCAGATTAAATAAGGAAAATAAATTTACAAACTTCTGTGCCTTTCCTTTGTGAGTAATGGAGAGGCATAACACCTCCATATTCTATCTTATTTTTTTACATCTTTGTTTACAAGTAGGTATATGCTATGCATATGCATGTCACAATGTATACAGATGGGGGATTAACTGTTTGATAAACCCATAAGAAAACCAGAAATTTGGTCAAATTATTCTTATTCTGAGATCATAAGAATATATAACTAAGATAATTCTGGTAAATTATATTATAATTTTTATATTAATTCATTGTAAATTAAAATTTTTCAAGGGTTTTGAAAGAATTATTTAAATTGTATGAATAAAAGAAAACATTTATTATACCCAAAAGCACAATAGAAGCCACAACTACAAAATTATAAATATTAAAGAATAAATTTTATGATAATTATCTAAAAAACATTTACATTCTAAAACTGGAAAGTGAAAATTAAAACATTTCACTTATATAAAGAAAACATTAAAAAAAATTTCCAAAAAGGGAAACTGTAAATAATTGTTTAATTTCTTTTATTTGAGTCTATAATAAAATATACATATTAAATCTTTGAAAGTTCAAAATTTATTTTAAAAAGAGTCAAAATAAACTTACGAGCTCCAGTATCAGTTTGTTGGGGAACAACAGGAAAAGCTGTATTGAAAGAAACATCTCCAACAAATTCAGGTGGAAAACCCTGCCTAACACCTGCAAATTATACATTCAAGTGAATTGGAAATTTTATTTTCAGCTTTTGACAAAAACAGATTGATTTTTATCCAATGAAGAAAAATAGAATTAAAAATTTTGCAATAGAATTAAGAGATTTTAAAATATTATACCTCCAGTTTATAAAACAAGTTTCAGTTAATGGTAAAAAATTAAAAACAGACAAAAATGTTAATTTACAATGAATTGAAAATTTACATTATGTAAAAATATACATAACAAATTCCTAACTAATTTTATTGGTATTCTTTTAAATGCATAAATCAATTCTTCATATTTCATTAATACCATAAACAATATTAAAATATTCAGAAATTTTAAACAGAATGCTCACTTATTCTTGTTATGAAATGGAAAATGTATACCAATGTAATTTAGAAACAAGAGGAATATATTAATTGTACAAGAAAAATATATATATAATCTTTGGATTATTTTTAAAAATTAAAGTTTTATAGTGTAGGATAATAGATTTCAAGGATTCCAACCAGGTATTTAATAAGCTTTTTATAAAAGAAATAAATCTTATACCTTCATATTAATAAAATATATTTTCATTTTCAAATAGTGCGAATTTTATATAACTTGGAATTTTTTATTATTGATTTTGTAAAATGTAACCTTAAAATAATGCAAATACTAGAAAGACTTCATAATTTTCTGATAAAATGTATAATTTAAGTCAATAGACAGACTCCTATTCAGAAGAGAAGAAAATTACAAGGATTATAAATAATTCATTTTTACTGATATATTATAAATTGCACCTTTTTTTAATAAATGCAAAGTTTATAAAGTTGAGTGATTTCTATTTTATAATTAATTAATTGTTGCTTTTTATGCATGCCTATCTATTAAAAATGAAAGCTTGCAATATAACCCATCATCCTAAAATTTTTCTAATCCTGTCATTTATTTTTTTAATCAAATCTTTGCATTTTTATTAGCATACTAAACCAACATTTCACCTTCTCATGTTCATCTCAAATAAATAAAGACAACATTTTTTAAAAAACTTATAGAGTGAAAAATTTAGAATTTGAATGTTGTATTAAACATCAAAAATATTATTTAACCATTATAAACTCGTAATCCAGAAAATTACAAGACCAAAATAATTTATTCATTGGAGGATTAAAGGATTTTGGATGAAGATCCTAACTCATTAACAACAATATCAAGAATATTTCCCAATTCCTAGAGCTTAATTAACACCCACTTAAATTAAAATTGTTAGTTTCCAATAGCTAAATTTTTTAAATATATTATAAGATTCAATTTTAAATTGCTTTTTGAAAAGGTGTGCAATAAATACTCTCAACCAAAATCACTGAAATATGATCAAACTGATTATCCAGTTCAAGTAAACTTTATGAAAAATAGTCAACTTACCATCCATTCCCATATTTGTAAAAGGCACCTGAGGAAAAGCAGCTTGACCTCTTAGAAAAGTTTCACCCGAGGTTGCGTTAAGAGACATTAAATCAGCAGCATTGTTAGATGTTGGCTTAACTGGTGTTGTTTCAGCAACGGCAGCAGTCTCTTTAGGTTTAGTAGGTGGACTCAAAGATACAGAAGATGAAACAGAAGGTGGTGGTATGGGACTCGGTACTTTTCGACCGGATTCACCTGTTGGTTTGGAGGCTAATTCTTTCAATCTTTGTTCCTTTGTGAAAAAGTAAGTTGACAAATATTTTTTACTTCAATAATAAATTTATTTTTCTTTTACTTCATAAAAAATTCAATATTATTGATAATTTTAAAAACATAAAGAACATTTATTAATAACTTCGACAATTTTGAGAAACATGTTCCTAGAGAAGATTTTTTTTTCTTTTATAGATAAGGAAATTTCCCCAGCTAGCAAGAAATAGCTTTGCACTAAATTTAATATATTTGATATAGAACTTTATAAAAATATCATCTTATATTTGTTCCTTTTCTAATTTATAAAATCAGTCTTAAGCAGAAAGTAATACATAAGAAAAGCCTACTCTAAGAACAGCTTACTGAATCATGTTTCATTTAGTAAAATGGATTAAAATATGGCTGTGAATACAATAAAGAAAATTAAATATAAATATATACATCAAAATATAGCTGTGAATACAATAAAGTGTCAAATATATACATAGTAAGTAATAATAATAATAATAATAATAAAAGATGACTGGAACAAAAAATATCAATCTAATACACTAATGTACATGATTCAGAAGCATCACATAAAAAGATGTAAATTTATTAGGAATAAATTCTAATGACTTTTCCAAGGCAATTTTAAAATCAAAACACTTTCATTCCTACATTCAATCCTTTAATAAGCATTAAATTCTCTAGAAAAAGGGAGTGGAATTCTACTTTACAAGTATTGCATTTTGCCAAATTACAAATATTAAGGAATGTAAATTAGTAATTAAACATTTTTTTTGTTTAAAGAGCTAACAAATCATCTTCATTAATCTGAAATAATTCAACAAAAGAGAAGTAGAATTTGACTAAAAAACTAAAATCTGAATATGATTAAAATCTTATAACTTTATGATTATATCAGTATTTCCCTAAATCAATTTTTTTATAAGTAACCAAGTTAGTTAATATATCTGAACAGCAATTTTTTGTATTACTATTTTCATTTCTAAAAATAGAATTTAAAAATTAAATTTTCTTATTGAGTTTTTTGAAACTGAAACTGCATATTAAGGAGACATAAACATTACTATTATACATTAATTAAAAATCATAATTTTACATAAATAAGAATAATAATTTTAAATTCTTATAATTGAAACTTATAGCAATTATGCATAGAACCATCAAATCATCTGAAATTCTATATTTCTGAAAATGCAGCAATGTAAACTAATATGCATAGTTTGCAAAAAAAAAAAAAAAAAAAAAAAAAAAAAAAACTTTCTAAAATAAGGCTGAATAATTTTCCTCTTTATTATTAATTTAAAAATACAAGCTTTTTCTAGCTGATTTAAAATAAAACCACTTAAAAAATTTTAAACATCAACATTTTAAGTTAATGAATTCAATAATTTCTTTTTAAGCATTCACTGTTACAATGCATGCAAAATTAAATCAATTTAGTATATATGTAAAACAAATAAACATTAAAACAAAAGGCAATCTACTAACCATTGCTTCCCAATCTATACTTAAAGAAGCCACTTCTTCATATGACTACAGTAAGAAGAAAAAGCATTTATTTCTAAAAAGCATGCAGATAGCCAAAAGAACCATTCATGAAAAACATGCTCTTAAATGACAGAAAATCAAGCTAAAGCAATTAAAATTATATTTGAAAAAACACATGCAATGTTAGTTAATATGAAGCAAGGTAAATAAGCCATAATAATAAAAATGATAAACAATGTTAGTGTATAAATAGACTGAAAAAAACTTTTTGGGAACCAAGCTGTTAGTAGCACTAGCAAAGCAGTCTGCCTTTACCTATATATATATATATATGTATATATATAAAGAAATTAGCATTCAAGCTGCATTGTAATTTTATAAAAGTCTTTCAATATTAAAATTTAGTACATCATAATGATTTCAAACCATAATATATTCAACAAAAAATACTATATAAAATTCAAACTTCTGCACGGAATAGAGGTTTAAAATATCTACAAGGGTAACTTTAAAAAAATAGTTTACCAAATGCAATTTTGGGTCAATGTTAACTTGGCGCAATATTACAGTTCTATGACAGCAGTAAAAATAATTGTATTAAAATAATTATAAAAAAATTGTAATTTTTTTAAAAAAATGATTATTGTGAGAAATGTTTCTTTCAGAATAAAGATTTCATAAAATCGTACAAAGAAGCCAATTTAATATTTTAAAAATCACATGCTTTCTTAAAAACACATGTAATGCTTAAAATACAATTGAATTTTAACCAACACTGATTATGAACACTCATTGGTAAACCATTTAAAATTTAAATTAGAAATGTGAAATGCTTAGTAAAACATTTGATAGCAGAAAAAAAATGTATTTAAAATAGAAAGGATGAAATATCCACGTCTTATTTATATTACATATAATACATTTTCATAAATTACAAACAAATTTTTAAAAAATGACAGAAAAACCTCGTCAATTTAAATTTAATAACAAAACTAATCACCAAGAATTAAAAGTACATCTCATTTCTTATTGTCTAAGCAAAACAATACTGAATTTAAATTTAATTCTAATCATTAAAATAAAAAATAATGATCAGAAATTTATTTAATACACATTATACTTTTTAAATTATTAATTTCATGTTAAAATTGACTAATTTTATCAACAACTATTATATAAAATTTCATATTTCAAGCAATACATTTTCTTAACAGAATAATAAAAAAAGAAAAAAAAAAAGCTAAATCAACAATTTTGCAATATTGATTTGATATTATTGAGCAACTATATTACAACAAAATTATACAAAATTCAATTACACATAATATGAATAAACTCACTCAATTTTTTAAAATTTTAATCTTCCAGTCTTAAATTGAAAATGGAAAAAAGCTTTTAAAAAATTAAATAAAAAAACTTAAATGCTTAAAACTACAAACATTCAAGTGGTTATTTTAATATCTTCAAACAAAATTGAATATATTTTTCTAATAACATAAATATTCTTTTAAAAAATTAATTCTTTTTAATAAATTAAAAAAACACTCATTTCATATTTCCAAACGGTCGAGATTTTAAAAAATCCAATATATTTCTTTGAATGAAAGAATATTGAAAAAAATATCTGAAAATAATGAATTCTAAATAAAAGTAATCAAAAATGCCACACCTCAAGAAAAGAAGCAAACATTTTTAAAAAACTAGAATAATCATGAGTATGAAATTGAAATCAAATGATCTCAAACCTTCAGCTGATTCATTACAGCAGCTTCTTCTTCAACAGCTCTTCGCATACTCTCATCAACTGTTAAGCCATTCAATTCATGAGCACTAGTAATACTATTTGTAAATGCTGAACCAGTTGAATTCAAAGCTGATACAGCTGATTGAATTGAAGTTGTCCTAAATTTGGATGGGGGAAAAAAATCAATTACTGGTTTATACAGGGGGAAAAAAGCCTTATTTCACTTGAAGTGAACAAAAAAAATAAATTACCTTGAAGTTGTCTGGGCTTTTTTACCTTCCAAAAATGTCAAATGATTTTCCATTTCTTCTAAAAGACTACAGGGAGCCTATAAAGGATTTAATAAAATCAACAATTGAATCTAGTTGAGTAAAGTAACTCAAATTAAATTCAAAGATTCATACACACCTCCCAAAATTTTAGTTAATATTTGTGGAAAATAAATTAATATATTTTATGAACTGAGAAATATAGCTACATCACCAATAAAAACAGTTTCCACAGTAAAAATTATCTTTATTAAACAAGATATGTTATCTTATCTGGCAGCATCAACAACAAAAAAATCTAAATATTAGAGCAGACTTTGAAAGCAATTCAGCTTTCACTAAGTACATACACAAAGAAAAAAAAAAGATAAGAAAAACTATACTGCATAATTTTATTAAAAAATACTTTAAAAAAACCAAGTACAAAATTTCTATTCAAATAAAAATCACAAAAAAAGGATAAAATTCATGTAAGCATATGCATATATTTTTGAATTTCAAGAGATAGTTTGATGATAAATAATGAACATTCTAACTATTTTGGCAAATTATAACCATCTTTTATTAATTCAGTAATAAACATTCTGTTATCATACAAGATAAACAGAAAGTCTATTGTCACATTTTAAAAGCTGCGCATAGTGAAATTGGATTAGATTTTTTTTATGAAACACTATTTTATTAATGCATTAAACTAAATGTATAATGCTAATATTTTTATCTAAATTGTTTTTTTAAGTCTTTAGCATACTGTCACAGATTAAACAATATTAATAGTGTCAGAACATAAAATTACAAATTAAAATAATAAAAACAAAACTCACTTTTGTTAAGTCAGGTATGCTCCCTTTGTCAATACCTACACTCTATAAATAAAGAATTTTAATTATTAAAAAATAATTTTAGGTTTTTAGACAAGTAAAAATGATAAATAAAACTTAATTAGTAAACACAATTACTTTATGCTATTATTGATAAGTAAAGACATGTCTTGCTACAATAGTGAAAAATTATCCTTCAAAATATAATTAAATTTAGAAAAAAATTATTGTATGTTATAATGAAGCCACTACCAATGATTTTTAATTAAATTTAGGTCTTAAGAAATTTATATTTAAAAATCTGCTCCCTTTTCTCAGAAAAATACATTTAATGATTTTACCTATTACTTATTTGATACAGTATTATAGCAAAAAACTCATATTCACTGAAGTAGTTATTAAATACTTGCATATTTCACAAATCATTTAATAAATTAATAAAAAAAAACATGACCTACTATTTGCCTAAAAATTATGAAATATAGGAAGTTTAAATCAGTTCTCAAGATAATTTTAAACTAAATAGTGTTTTGGAACTATATCAAATTTAATTGCATAGAGTAAGGAATACTTACTTCTGCCACTTTTAAGAAATCCGACACTTTATCCATTGCAACTATAAATTTTTTGTATATATCTAAGGCCTCTTTGCAATGTTTCTTATTCATGGTAAAATATTTCTCTAAAGAAATATAAATGAAGAGCATTTATTAAAAAAATCTAATTATAAAACAAAATCAACACAAACAACAAATAGATTTTACCTTAAATTTAAGGGGGGGAAACAAATTCACTGTTCTCTGATTTGTCTAATTCACATAATGATTAATGTCTCAAAACAACAAAATTCATGAAAACTGAATGATTTCAAACACAGAATTTAAAAAAAGTTCTAGTTTTCGAAATTATTTAAATTTAAAAAAATCATATTTCATATACATTTTATTTGCTATACAACTGTTTCATAGAATTTGCAAATTATTACCTAATGCATTTTAAATCAATCACTGCAAATTCAAAAAAGGATATGCAACCCTGAAAAATACCAGTTCTCATTAACCAACAAAATTTTAATAACTAGAGAAATATCCCATTGGAAAACAAAAACGAACAATATTGGACATAAATTCAAAAATGGTTTCCAAGATTTGTTGAAGTATTTTAATTCTTTTCAATATTTGTACATAACTTCCAAATATGTCTACACATTGTATTGAATTACTTTAAAAAATATTTAAGTAAAAAATATTTTTTTTAATCAAATTTAGCCAGAATAGTTCTGATAAATATTTTAATAGTATTAAGTAATCATAATAAAATGTAATTGAATGGGAAAAACAAAATTAATTTTTAAAAAATTCCAGACTTGCAAGATTTAAAAAAAAATAAAACTTGAGTACTTAAATATTAAATACAATAGATAATAAATCTAGCAATGAAAATAGGAAAATTTTCTATGAAATAAAAATGGACAAATTTATTCAAATATAAAAACAGACACACACACATACATATACATATGTGTGTATGTGTAAACATATTTTTTTAAGCAGAATCATGGCCAAATATGAGAAGATACTTGAATTTTAACTACATTCTATTTTTGGAGGCATGATTTATGTACAAACAAAAGTGACAAACACAGAATGATATGAGTAAAATGAGGAAAAACTTAAAAATAAATTAATCCCTATGATTATATACTGTTGAAATTTTTTATAAGGATTTCTCTAGAAGTGTCGACCCAGGTAAAGGAATTATAAGGATCTTCTAAAAGAAGGAGCTTAACAAGACAATTTTTCATAAATAAGGAAGGGAGAATGTGATCAGGAAATAAGGGAACATTCTAGAATTATATGGACTAAATTAAGCTAAAAACTAGGTAATTAAGTTTAAAATAGATTAAAAAATTTCATAACTTATCATAAATATATTGTTTTGTAGGCATTTTTCTTTAATAATACAATGTATTTTGATATGAATAATAATAAATTTGCTTCACTTGATAAAAAAAAAATCTTAAAAAAATTATACAGAATAAACACTTTTCCATATTAACATATGAAGAAAACTATTACTTATTTCAATCCATCATAACCCAGTTTCTACATCTTTTGTTCAGTATAAAATAATAAAAACACTAATACACAAGATTTGCATATTATTAAAAATAATAAAGTTCAAATTCAGTTACAAAATAATAATAATTGTCGATTCATTTTATTATTTGCTACAAAATAAATACAATAATATTTTAAGTATGAATTGCAATATTATAATGAGATGCACATGGGCAATATATCCATGTAAAATAAAATATAATTATAATTACCAAATAGATTGATGATGCCATCATTATAAGCAGCAAACAATTGGATAAGATCTCGATACAATAACACAAAACAAGAGTTCATAACTCCATTTGTTAAATCATCAGGATTGCACTGGGAAAAAAATTTCAATGCTTTTACAATGCAGAGGATAGAAAGCATGCCAAATTTTTGAGAGATTTAACAATTAATCTAGAAAAACAGTCAATATATATAGTTCAAATATTTAAATAAATTCTGAATAGAATAGTGGAATGCTTGTATTAACAAAAAGCGTATACTTTAGGACAATATTTAAAGTATCAAACTTCAATTTTATCAAATTAATATTTAAAAAAAATCTAGGATTCATATACAATTTTCAGTATAGTTAGAGAAAACAATCCATACAAAAATTGCTCATCTAGCTTAACCATAACAGAATGATTTAAATTTTATGGATTGAAGATGTGATAAAATCAAATAATTATTAAAAATTTCAGTAGTAGGAAAGAAAGTCTTATGTAAAAATTTCAATGATTGCTGATAATACTAAAATCGGCACATTTACAGAATTCCATCAAATGTCTCTGGCATATATCTGCTTAAGAGTTTAATATATGCATGCAATATTCAATAAATAATTTTAAAAAGTAAAGGGAATAATAGTGAGTCCATTTATATAAATAATTTGTTGGTATATTAAGTATATTTTTTCATTCAAACTCATTTCAAATTCTTTATAAATTAATTCTTCTTTTAAATAAAATAAACTAAGCAAAAAAAAGCAATGTTTATATGAAAGGATAATTACACAATATTTTGAAAAGAAAACTTACATCAAAGTCAATCAAAGCATCTAACTGTTCGTGAAGGATAGGCAGAGTTTTTAATAACTAAAATAAAGAAAAAGACATATGACTTTTTTACACTAAAAGTTTAATAAAGTAGCTGCGATACCACAAAATTATAAAGACACTATATTTTATACCAAACAATAATGAGTAATATCTGATTTAATAATTCTCAATCTTTCTAAGATAACAGAGTTTCTAATTCTTGTTATTCCTTGAATATTGTGGCCTAAATTAAGATAAACTCAATTTTAAATTAACAGATTTATACCAATTTCATTAAAACAATAATCAAGTAGCTGTATTAATCCATCCGTAACATGGTACATTCATTAGAAATTGCATTTAAAATCACACAATTAATGATAAATTATTTGAAGAACATCTAAATTGAATATATCATGTTAAATGGAAAATTATACAAGACTATTTATGTTGCAAGAAAATTGAATGAATTTGAATTTTTTTAAAGAACTAGTATTAGTAAACAGAAGTAAACTAGTATTAGTAAACTACTTCAGTGACTAAGAAAATAAATCATATGCAATTCATAAGAAATGCAAACATTATAATAATATAAATTTCCAAATGCTTTTTTTTTTATTTTAAAGAAGGAACATTTTGATTAATTCTTTAATAGGCTAAATCAGTTTTAGTAAGTTCAGATTAAGAGCAGATTATTCAATTCTATCTGTAAATTTTCTTTAGATACAAATAGATCAATATTCTTTAAATTTTTATTAAATGCAAAAAAAAAACTGTTTTCAAAATTAAACTTAATTTTATACATTTTAAAAAGATATTAAATCAAAATCAAAAGCTTAGAGGATTTGCCCTTTCAAAGGCAGTAGGACAATATTAGTCCTATCTTTTTGGCCTTTTTTAAAACTGTTCTTTTATTTTACCACAAAATTCACTGTTTTCTTTGAATTTTTCTTATATTTTAAAAAATTAAGCATCCATTTAATATTAATTAGATTATCTAAAAAAATATTCAATTGATACCTTTTCATAAGATAATATTCTTTTTTACTTGCAATGCAAGAAAATGATTTTCTGATTAAATGTTTGTTACAAAAGATGATTTTAAGATTCAATAAATATATTTAAAACAAAATCTATCGTTTAAAAAATGTCATTTCCTTACAAATCATTTTAGAGGCAAGATAAAATTATGCCATCAATATCTTAAGTTTCCTCCAAGAGAATGTTAGTTTGACAAATAAATCAATATAGGGCTAGACAATACTTAAGACAATAATTGACCACAATATCCTATCGACATTGCTATGTTCGATGGTGTTGGAGTAGTCAGCTGTACATAAGAGGTATCTAAAGTTTGTCAGCCAGAATGAGACAGTACTTCAATTTGTTGATTTTAGATCAGAAAATAATTACCTTTTTAGATTGAATATTATTAATTCAGATAAATTTTTAAAATATTTAATATAAATTGAAATAAATATTTTTCAACAAATATTATATATAATAGCATAATAAAATCAAACAATTAGAAAACATTTTTTCAAAAACTAAATATATTTTTATAAAATGACGTATCTGAATAATATGGAGCAAAACAGTTGATGTATTTTTTTTACTTCAACACTTTACATAAAGTACAATACCTAAAAGTAAAATATGTAAAGCCAAATAATTCTTTTTCAGTTACACCTTTTCTTTTTCAACAAAATATACAGGAGAAAGGTTGAGTGTTCTTTTTCAGATTAATCCTTTTTTCTGCTTTTGAAAAATTACTCAATATTCTGATATGTATAATATGATGAATACATTCAGGGCAATTTTTTGAGGGTGATTTATAAATAAAATAAAGAGGATATTTTCATTTATTCCTTTTCCCTAAAATAGTATGCTTTTGAATCTAATTCTTTATAATTGCAAACACATATACTGATGGTGAGAGTCATTTCTTTCCTTCTACTGGGGAAGGGCAAGAATTTACAAACAGCAAAATTTAATAAGAAAGGGCAGATTGTTTTAAAGCTTTAAATAAAAGGGACATCCATCAAAATACTGTTAAAGAGTACCAAATTTGAGTGCTGATTTTAAGAAACTATTACACTTACAAATGCCCATGATTAAAAGGCATTTGAAGAAAATGGATTAGGTACTAATTTTATGTTCTTGGGGGAAGAAATTGCAAATAATGCAATTTGCAGAAAGGTTCAGTGAACACTAAAAACCTTCAATTTATACATCATCTCATAAAAAAAATGAAAGACTGGGAAATTATTTAGATGTAACAAATTTAAATGTACGAACAGATTCAACTAGGCTTTTTAAGATTATTTTTTTAATATAATGCCTTTCAAAGGTGAAAATATTTAAAAAATGAGTTTATTTTTACTATATATGTATCAAATTTTGAAGCAACATGTGGTCTATTTAGAGACAACTTCATAATTTAGAAATTATAGTCAGCTAATAAAGATGGCATCAGAGCTGATTAACTTCAAAGCAAAGAGGAATTAGGTCCAAAAATTTTAATAAGTACTAGGTCTGCTTAAACAATTATTTTTGATGGAATTCAATTCTGAAACTGGGTCTGTATAGTCAAAAAGACCAGCAAGGTCCACAAATCAAAAGTGTGAGACAAGAACCGTTTACAAATAAAGTGAGCATTTAGCAACTTTATGATTAATTAATGTTGAAGATGGTTGAAGACAAAATTATATATTAAATTACAAAAAGTTAAAAAAAACTTCAAATTATATGCAATATTAAAAAATTACAGAAACTAAAGAAAATAAAGACTACTTACTGATTCCGTATTCATATTCCTCAAAACACCTTCCTCTTTCCTAAAAATTAACAACCATTTTAAGTTAAGATATTATTTTTGTATATTTAGAATTATTACATTTCATTTCTTTTTTAATCCTATGGACAGAGCATACCAAAATTTTGTTCTGAAAATTAGTTCCTAAGTAATACTAGACTAGGTTGAAAATTAGATACAAAACATATCTGACCAAGGATACAAGTAAAAACCGACCAAGTAATTTAAAAAAATAAAATTACCATGTTTTATCTTTTTCATCATTATATGAAATATCATTGAATAATAAAAATAGTACTAAAGATACTCAATCACATTTACAAAAAAGAAACATTTACAACATTAAAAGAATTTTGATTATCATAACTCTATTGTGATTATAAGAATTACTCTCACTAAGAATTTTCACAGCAAAGCATAATCAAGGAATCAATCTTCTGCATAAAATGCAATATAAGTATATGGGATATTGTAACATAACAATCCTTGCATTTAAGACTGGTCAATAAAAAACTAATAATTGAAAAAATTATTTTTCAAATATTAACCTTACAAATTTGTTAATTTGCCAATTTAAAAAAACTAAACTAAAAAAAAATTTTTTTGAGCAATATCAGATAGAAATAGACTATTCTTTTGTGGGGGATGGGGAGGGAATTAGGAGTAATTTTAATTTTTAAACATTCAAATAAGGTTTTTTTTTTTTTTTTTTTTTTCAGATGACATTAGATGCATGACAAAATTTCTTGTTATGACTCCTTTGCAATATACATATAAAGATGAAAGCAAAAATATCTCTGTACTAAAAAAAAAAAAAATTAAGATAAGAATGTACATAAAAAGTGAGAAACATACCCTCGCTTCATTTTACAAAAATCTGCGCCCATTATTCTATATGTAGATGCTTTTACATTTAAATATTTAGCATATCTCCTTACAAAAGTAGACATGTCATAACCTAAAGAATAAAAATATTCATGCATAAAATTCTTTGCTCATTACTACTGAAAATTTCATATTGAATAGAAAAAAACTATGATAAACCAAATATTAATTTCAAATAGAAATAATATATTACAAAAATTTACTGACTTTCTAAGATGAATTCAGATATTAAGATTTAAAATACAATTAAGTGAAAAATACATGTACTTGGAAAAAATTAAGAATAAAGTAATATTAATAAACATTTAAGTCAATATTAACAAAAAACTGTTTAAATTTAAAAATAGTGTACAAATATTTATGAAAATATTTTCAGAAATAAGTGCAAAAATTCTTGAAAATACTATTATATACTAAAATTTTTTTGATTTTTAATTCCAGTTTCTTAAAAAAATATTATAAAATACACAGTTTTACTTACTGAAGTAAAACTATATTAGATTTGGCGATTCCAGGTTAAACAACTAGGCTTATAGAGCATCAGTCAGACATACATACATATAATTATCTGCATTATTAATATTAGATCTTCTTAGATCAGACCGACTATACCCAAGATTAGAAAAATACCTCTACATCCTGTTTTCCATAAGATTGAAAAACAGGATTCCATCTATTGATTCTGTAGCATTCATAAATTTTACAAATAAATGATATAAATAACGAAACATCATTTAGCAAATATAACTATAAGATATCATACCTTGTGGTGCATTTCTATCGACAAAGTTACTGAGATGAAATGAACAACTGGACGTTGCCATGCATTGAATAAATCTCTGTAATATATTTTAAGCATAATAAATCAATATACTTTTTTAAAATCACAGAATTTAGAAAACCTAATTATAAATTGATTTAATCTAATATCTATAGTAAATTTCACACACACAAAAAAATGTTCCAATAGTTTTTTTTAAAGCATGGTTTTATTTTTAATGTTCCATGGTGAACTATTTTAATTTCTAAATTAAAGCAATAAGAACTATTATAATTAATTTTAAAAAACTACCCTATCTAGCAAAATTAAAAATAATAAAATGAGTAGCATAAATATTAGGTGATGCTCAATTCTGAGAAACAAAAACCGGGATGATTTCATCGTACAGAAAATATACATGTTAAAACTCAAAATACCTCAAATACAAACTATCCAGATAGATTTAGGTTTGTTTACTTTTAATTATTATTTTTATTTTTGAACAAATTATTCACAGAAAATACTACTGCATTTGAATATATTGAAAAGAAAATATAGTCAAGTTTATTCTCTATTTATGGCCAGACTCAATCCAGATCAAAGTCTGTAAATAGTTAAATTTCCACATTACATTTTTCTTTATTATAGTCTTTCTTTTCTATATTACAGTCTTATCCCATATTATCTTTCACCATTTCATTTCCTTTTCCGATAATATAGTCTTTTCCTTATAGATAATTACAGATACTGACTAAAATATCTTCTATTTTGTCTATGAATATGCATTAATAATGTATTTCCCATACACAAAAACTAAATGAATTGGCATTGAAAACAGTTTCATTGTTGCCTCATATAGTATAAACACAGTCTAGCGTTCCAGAAATGGTAAGAGCAGATAGCCTTAAGTTCAGTTGAAAGAACTCAAAGATCTTGTTTCCAGTATTTTAAAGGTAGTCAGAAAAGTTTCTTTATTACTTGCTTCAAATAAATTTACAATTGCATTATAAGATTTTGCCAGCACAAATTCAAAGATTGATCATTTCGAACTGTATCAATTTTATAAATGAATATTAACTCAATAAAATGTATAGAAGTTTACCTCATTGCCATAACACATCAGATGATGAGCTGTAATTAGAGATTTAAAAACCATCACCCAAGATGATTGTTGGGTTCTCTGAATAAGGAAGTTGCACAATTCTGGGACAGACACATTAGGTTCGTTTGTACAATGGATCAAGTCTGAAAGATAAACATAAAATCAATTCTATATTAAAGAAAATGTATTTTATAATATCCCTTTAAATAATTAATAATACATTCACTACAGTTTAAAAGTCCGAGACTGATATTTATCTTTTGATTTTTTGCTTTTCCATTTTAATCTTTTTTATATAGAATTTTTTAAATTTCTATCATGCCTGTTAAATTTATTTTCAGAATCTACCTATATCTATTGAAGGCAACAATAACAAAAAAAAAAGATGAAAATGTGCCTAAGTGGCAACAAGACCAAAGCAAAAAAAAAGGGGGGGGGGGAAGAAAGAAAAAAAAAGCAACTCTTTATAGAAAATATTATTGGAAACTTAAAATTTTAAGTATTGGGTACTTAAAATAATTTTTTTTTAATCAAAAAATCAATGCATACTAAATATTTAACACTGAACATTTTTTTTCATAAAATAATGCTAGAATTTCACATATGAAGCATTACAATACAATTACACTAAAAGTGATATTTCACATGGTTTATTTAATTTTTTTGTTTTGTTTTCCCCCACTGCATAACTTTGCAATATATAAAATAGAATATAAGGGATTAAATTTCAAAATAACAAAGAATTTTTTTTCCACAAAAACAGGTTTCTTTTGTTTAATTGTAATAATCTCATATTATTAAATCAAAACTTAACTTCCCCCCCCCCATTATTTGCCTTTTTTTTTATTGATCAAGCATTACCACTGAATCTTAACTTTATTTCTTAAACATTTTTTTAATATCCTATAATAATGGAAATAAAACTTCAATTTCTATAACATTATAATTGCCACTCTATATATTTTTTAAAGAAAATTAATTAATCTAAATTAGATCAAAAATAAAAACTCTTGCAAAATTTTTTTTAAAAAAATTCTGGTGAAATACATACTGAGTAAAGGACAGAATAAATGTATTGGTATTTAAAAATAATAACTGGTAATATACACATAAATCAAGTCAATTTCAGGGTTCTAGATGGCAAAAAAATGGAAATCTGTTCTTTGATAAGTCAACCATGTTATCTATATAAATAGATAACATGGTTTATGCAGGGAATTTAATTTTTAATATTAATTTTGAAATGATTATTTAATATAACAAATAAGAATAAAATTGATTCAAAATTAAAGTATTTTTAAACAGAAAATTATGCCTTGAAAATACTTAGAGAATGTAGTTTAAGTATAATTTATTTTAATGCTTATTTTTTATAATGAACCATTATATATTCATTAGAAAAATGATTGTTTTGTGAATAATTAAAAATTAAATCTCAATAAAGCAATTTTCTGTTTTAAAAGCAAAATGTTATATAGTATAATTTTATCAACAGTAGAAAGAGAATTTAAAAGTAGATTGAAATATAATCCTAGAATCCAGAAGAAATAAACAAATTTGTGCAATTGAAAATCTCTGAGAAAAAAGGGGAAAAAAATTTAAATATATATTTTTTTAAAACAACCTTAAAGTATTCCCATTTGCTAATTATTTTTTTAACTGAAAATATAAATAATAATTATTTTAAGTAGGAATTTGTGTTATTTAAAATATTTCAATCGCATGTCCTAACATTATGAAAGTAATTTTAATGTATTTTAATACATCTCCTTCCCCTCTCTTCTTGTGCTTTTCATATCCTTATATATTTTAAAGTACAAACAATGCTATTTTATAAATAAATTAAGGAAAATCAACATCAAAATTAATAGAAGTAATACATATAGATAATAAAAGTAAAAAGAAAGTCAACTTAAAAATCTACATAATTTTTTATTATTATTCTGTATCGTTTCTTTTTTTAGAAAAATCTATAATATAAAAAGAAACTTGCTTATTTATAATATAAACTATAATTATATATATGCTAAGGAATTATCTGGATTTTCATTTAGGATAAATTATAAATGACACATTAGGTAATTATTCAATGCACTCCTTAAAACTTCCTTCGGCATTTTCTGTGTTCTCAATGCTACTTTCATACTGATACCAGATATGTCAAAATGACAGCTTTCCAGATTTCACAGCAAACAAAAATATCTAAACAAAGTGACCATATTTTTGTGCTGCATATGTGTAACATAGATTAATAAAACAATTTCAAATATAATCAGATTCAAAGGAATTTCATATTTTACATCAAATCAATTCAATTCTAGCAAGATTTTATAAATTGAGATGAGGCTAAATTCTAATTTGTTTATCACTATAATTAAAAATGGCAATAATACTTCAAAATCTGATATAAGAAATATCATTTGCATTATAAAAGCTTATTTTATACGAATGACTAGTAAACTAACAAATATAGTTTTAATAGTTATGGATTAATGACAGTAAACATTTAATCAGAGGCAAAGTCAAGATTCTCTTAAATGCAATTTTTACATGTCTTATAGTAAAATAGATGAATACAAATTGAATAAGCAATAATAATTGCGATAAAAAGAATTTGTTAGAAAAAATGCTGGTTAAGTCACCAATTGTTATATTAAGAAAATGCCTATATACGAGTATACTTACAATCACATCTCAAATTCAAATAAAATATATGTCATGCAACATAAAGGTATATTTTAAAATTGCATTCTGATACTATAATGCTAATATTTAAAAAAATCATTTGTGACTTTTCTTATTGTTTTAAAACAAACTTGGAGAAGTTATTTTTTGCATCTACCATTTAATGCATTTTTTCAATCTACTAAGAACTAATAATCCATTTATTTGGAATGATTAAAGGCTATAAATACAAACTTTAAAGTATATATTTAATTTCTAACTGTGGATATAAAAATTTGTATTCAGAATAAAATATAATTGGAAGTACTTATTAAATTTTGATTTTATTCAAATGGATCAAAGGATATATTAATAAGAGATCAAGAGATATATAATATACTGAGATATATAATTTTTTTAAAAAAAGATAAAATTCTTAAGCAATTAAGTAGTTTAATGACATTATATGACTTACTCAAAACATTACATAGTTTTAACAGAAACATTTTACATGGATATAGTCAAATTCTTAAACAAGAATTTCAAATAACCATTGGTTACTCAAAATAACTATTGTGTATGATTATGATAATTTTATGAAAAACAATGCTTAAAAAGTGTACAACAGATTTAGCAATGTATTCAAAAATATTGATCAGCATAAATACATAAAATATAGCTGGACATGTTAAATAAACTTATAAATATCATATAAACATGTAATAAGAATAATTATTGATTTCTGAGATAATTGTAAAATGCTAACAATGATCTTCAAAGAAAAATCTTCTCTAAATTTATTTAAACATCAAATATAATCCATAACCACTATCATTACCAATATCAGCAAATATATTTTTTTAAAGATGGTATTAGTAGGTTCTTACTGAACTTACAAGAAATAAAAATTTTAATAAATTCAATCTTTAATTTCCCGTTTTTGAATAATGTTTATCACAAAGAAAGTAAATTACATTTGATTTTATATCTACCACAGATACTAATAAAATTGCATTGTTGGAAAGCACATAATAAAAGAGAAATAATAGTGATTTAATGAATAGTAAAAATTAAAAAAAAATTACTATCGCCGCTAAAATTTCTTTAATATTTACACACCCCTCTCAAACAAATGAATACCTAAAACAAGCGCATGCTAAATGTATTTAATTAAACAAGGAAATAAAAGTTCATCTTGAATATTTCAATCAGAAGTTACACTCTAAGCCAAAAATAAATTCCCTTAATTCACTAGCGATTTTCTTCATCGAACTGATTTGATTAAAACGCGGGATGAATGTAACAATCATAATGAATTCAAAACCAAATCTTTAAAAAAATCTAAATAACTAGTCGGTTTGCATCTTGGAAATCATACATAATACTTTCAAATGAGAATACTATACTCACAGTCCAAGTGTTTCTTTTTAGGTCCAATAATTTCTTCAGTCGTTGCTTTACATACGGCTTTTTCCACGTTTTGGCCATAAATAGTGTGCTTAGCAGCTACAAGTCTATCATGAAAAGTTTGTCCCGCCATGTTAGCTGAATGTTTATAGTGTGTTGACTACTTCACAATTTCGAAACAAGGGAGAAAATAAAGTAAAAATCAATAGATGTTATTCGTTTCCATTTTATAAATAAATGTACAGTGTTTAAACACAGAAGGACAGGGACAACGACCACCGTTCGCAACGCAAGATGTTGTTTTCACTTTTACATTAATACTCTGCCTCTTTGAAAACAATGATGCCACATGACAAATTATTTCAGATTAAAGAGCTGATATTCCACATCTTGCGCAATCTGCTTTCCAAAAGTAATAATAATAATAATTTGCAAAACCGAATAGATTTTGTTTCTGAAAAAGTGTTGTTTTTTAATTGCGAAATAGGTTTTAACAACTTTTGAATAGCAGTATCCCAAGAATGAGCGTAAATTGTGCATTGTAAAGTCTGCATTGTTACGAAAACGAAACCAATTGGATGAATGTCAAATGAAAGTATCTGAAGGAAACATATTCTGCTTCGAAAATTGACGGCTCAATATATATTTTTTTTAGTTTAATGTCATTTTGAAGATTGTAGAAAATATATGGCCAATTTTTTATGCTTCATGATCCTATTTTAAAGAGATTGAGGAATTTGAAATATTGTTCAGAGTGTGCGAATAAGAAAACATTTTTTTTTGGCGTTTTATCACAGTGTACAGCTTTATATGAAAGAAACTTGCTGGCATTTGGGATTTCATTTCCAAATGGCAATGCTCAAAAAGTAATTTTTTTCCCCTTCAAGATATAATCAAAACGATTTAAGTAAATTATACCATCTGAAATTTAATTTTAAAAAAGTAACTTTAAATTTATCAGCTTAAGGCCAACAAAGGAAAACGTACAATTAAAATTCCTTTTATTAGTGAAAAGGGTGGGATACTGATTATGTTCAGTAAGTGAAACACTCTCAGTGGAAAAAATTTCGAAAGGAAAGCTGTGAGAAATACATATTTCTTTTTTAAAGTTGTTAATAGAAATAAATATAACTAAGAATTTGAATACCGCCAATTATTACATTCATATTTATGTGGTATTTTTTTTATATAATTCCAGTGCTCTAATGAAAATAATTTTTTTCTTTCCTCTGTAATTTTAAACCACTAAAGGGTACTTTGATTAAAAATGAATAGATGTAGCTTAGACATAAATTTCAATGGTCTTCGAAGGCTATAAAGTTGGAAATTTCTGATTTCAAATGTTCATGAAATGTATACTACAAACGGCTTTTCAAAATCAGATAAACATTTTTTCCCTTAAGTAAAATCAATCAATGACTTAAATTTTGACTGAATTATCTTTGAATAAATAATAATTTGGTAAAATTCTTTACTGCAACCAACATACAGTTTTTTTTTTTGTTTTTTTTCTGAAATGAATTTTTAACCGATAGAACACGGATTAAAAATCTTTTCAAAAAAATTTAATAAAAAACATATTCATTTATTAAATCTGTCGTGAAACTCGTCAACAAGATGTTTGCATTTCTGCCTTCTAATAAACACAATACCTCTTGAATGAAATAAGCCATATAAATGCAATATCGCACGCGTCCTTTTCATTGGACTCGTAAACATACTATATAAAATATTGGGTCAAATCAGTCCATGGTCTGACTATCCATTAATTTATCTATTCGTATGTATATTAACAATAATTGTCGGTATCCCGGCCTAGGGGTTGTGATGTCTTCCCTCTGATTTGGGCGACCCTGGTTCCGGCATGGTTGCTCTTCATCCTGCATTCTATTTCTGAATTGTGTGAAAGAGCCCCCCTCACCCCTGTAAAACGGGGTTGTGTAAGAAAGTGTGATAGTGTCATCTTCATATGACCTAGAAGTAAAACTTCTGCTTTCAAGTACTTAGGGGTCTTTATCCCCAGAAAATACTGCATCCCCTTTTTCACGTTAACACGGACATGGCATCAGCAGCAGCACAAACTATAATTAATATTATTTGTTAATTTTATGTGTGTTAAAGTAAAAAACTTTTCAAAAAAGTGTTATCGTTTCGGAAGAGAAACTGTAATCCCGTTTAACAAACATTCTGTATAGATATGCGAAGATTCGTTTGAAATGTGTTGTTTCACTTTTTATTTAGCCTATTCTCGATTATCTACATTCTGTTAGGAAGATAAAAATAAAATATACCATATTGAGTAAGTATACGAGAATATTGAAATTATAATCAGCTGATTACCTTTTCAGATATGAAATAAATATTAAATGTTTCTTACATATTAATTTAGTTCAGAGCCTATATTTTTAATTAATCTATATTTTTAAGAAAGACTTATTAAGTTTGTTTGTTTTCCTAGTCAGAAAAACTTATTAAATCTCGATTTCACTGAGCAACCGAATATTAGGGTCTCATTATTAGTTTAATAAGATTTTTTATTCGTATTTTGTTTAGTATGAAGAAATTAATGTAATATTCTCTTTGAGTTTCAAAACTGGATGGCATATATGATGCATTTAAACTGATTCTTTAAAATGTTGATATGCAAATAGAAAAACTTTTTATCTAATTTTTATTAAACAACATTTAAGCTTATATTAGATGTTTTACAGCCATAGGCAGTGGCCTATGGCTGTAAATGGTATGGCCAGCCATAAACTCATCAATTTAGTTTCAAATACAGAATCATATAGAAATTTGCTACATTTTAATGATTTATTTTAATTTTTTAATTTTATTTATTACTTTATATAATTTTTTTGTACTTTAACTATCTGTTATGATTTCATATTGCCCAATATCCGTGTTTATATACTAAGCACTTGTTATTGAGCAGATTTTGAATTTTTCAAGTACTCTAATGACTAAGTGAAGTAATGATCTGACCAATTGTACTTGATAAAGTGTTATTAAAGGTTAAAGTTATATGAATATTTTATAATTCATAACATTTGTATTAAAAACAAATTTATCTGGCAACAGGAAAAAAAAGTTTTTTTTTAATTACACTACATTCAGCCCTCTCTTAGTTTAACGCCCCTAGGCAATTACCTGGTTCAAAATCCCCCTGCTCATAATTTTTTTAAAAAATTTAAAATTTCTTTAAAAATTATTTCCGGTTTAGTAGTTTTTTTTCATAAAATAGTAATTAATTTAGCAATATAATTTGTTTGTTTTTGTCTTTTTCAGCTATCGTCTTTGTAAAGTATTTTAATGAATTTTTGAGTACAAAATGTAGCTTCGTTCTCTTTGTAGAGAGTAACTAATTGACTCAAGATTTATTTTAATTTTAAATTCAACTGTCTAGATAATTATTCATTTATCTATTTTCAGATTATATTTATTACCTTTTTGTTATAAATCCTTGAAAATATTATTTTCAGATGGAATTATTTAGAACTAAGAAAGTAAATAGAATAATGGGCCTAATGCTTTTGCAATTTCAATCCATTTCTTCTTTGAAGAAATAATTTTTATGAATTTTGTAAAGAATGACATTTTTTCTTCAATAATACCCATTTATAAACAGGAGAAAATATAAATATATTTTTATGAAACCTTTTTTTCTGTCGGCAATAACAGAATAAAATTAATTTTTTATAACTTTCTGTTTCAAATCAATATGTAAGATTATCGATTTCTTTTAAAAAGCAGTTTGCTCATATTCAGTTTATGATATTGGGATTAAAGGGTTAAGAAAGTGCACATTCTCATATTTGTATTTTTCTCACAACCAAAAATAAAGTCTTTGATATCATATTACCTTTCAAAACGACCAAAATCTAAGATTCTTTATCTTGAGATTTATTTGGTTAAATTCGTGGATAAATTGTTCAAAAGTGAAAGTCGGCAACTGCCCAAAAGCTTCGAACTCTTAATTTCTTTATAGTATATATTTTGAAAGCAATCAAATTTTGCATTTTTATTTAATTTATAAAAGGCGATTACTCTAAATATTCAAATAAAACTTCATAGTTTAAACTTTAAAGAAAGATTTTAGAAATATTCCTAATAGTTTTGTAAATTTTATTTTGTGTTATTTTATAATTACAAAGAAAAACCAGTTTTTTCATAATTCAAATGTTCTTCAATCCTGTAATCAATAAACATTTACAATGTTATAGATTCGTTTTGAAGTTTATTTTACGATTTTGTTTGAAATTCTTTTGTATGTTATATACTGTAAGCAGCTGTCTTGAAAATAATTTCCGATTAAATGTTTTCTATATTATATTTTGGTAATTTGCTGTTTAAAACTTTTCACAAAAAGTTTAAATTAAAAACAATAAAAAATAATATTAATTGGGGAATTAAAATTATAAAGACAGGAATGCATTGCTCAGAGTGCATGTAGTATTTAATCTAATTCTGTTTAGATCTCTTAATACTAATATCTTGTATCTCGTACACTCGTATAGCAATTTCTAATGGAATAAAATTAATAGTGAATTTTTAAAACAAATAACTTTTACTCGAATTAAAAAGATTTTATGAAAAGAAAATCAAACAATATATCTTCTTTAAGTTTGAATGTATATATCTTTAAAAAAAAACGCATTTCTCAGAATGTTTTTAGAAAAATTTATCTGCTATTTAATGTGTAGAAAGAAATTTGTTGATTTCAAAGAATTATTAATTTATTTTCAGCAATTAATGCCATGAAAAACATTTTTAGGGTTATTATTAACTTATTTATTAGTTTAAAGAGGTTTTTCTTTTTAAAATCTTTTCTATTCTTTTCTTTTAATTTTTAAAATTTTAAAATGATCAAAATAAGCTAAAGTTCTAAGGTAAAATATCTTAAATAAGGTTTCGAATCGGCCAAATGAATTTGTAATTTTACCAATATGAAATTGTTTTTGCATAACTACCGTGTCACCAGCAGGTCTGCTAATTTTCCATGTCATTTCAGAACTGACTCTAAGTTTGTTTAAGATACTAAATAAAAATTATAAATTTAAAATTGAAATCTAAGATTATTCTAATATTTACAGTGTAATGGAGCGTCATTAAAAATTGAGTATGAACAGAATTCTTTCCTAAGAAAAAATGTTGCCAACAACATGAACAGATTTTTTTTAATGTTGTGATTATAAATATTTACAAAAAGAGTTAAATACTTAATTATACTTATAATAAATATAATTTAGCCCCTACAAGGTCTTCAGGTCTTTTTAATACATGTGGATTATCAAAAATTTATTTAATTAAGATCGATGAAATCCAAGCTAAATGTGTTTTTCTCGGCAGTAAGAAAAGCAGAAAGTGCTTTTCTTACAAAGTAAGGTGCGAAAGGACAAAAGAATTCTTGGGAAAAATTATGCATTTTTAAAAAAAAATTTGAAAAGTTGTTTATTTAATAACGTATTTGTTTTGGCCATGAACAGACAGGAAAATAGCAAAGAGCTTTGGAAAATATGATGCAAATATATTTTTTTGTGTGTTATAACAATGGCAAGAAACTGAATAGCATTATTTCCATAGTAACGATTATCAACAATTTCCCCCCCCCCCCCAAAAAAAATTGTAAACGTTCATACAAAAGTAAACAACAGAGCTTTCTGAGATGATGATAATTTAAAAATTCATGAAAGTAAGTTATTATTTCATGGTGTTATTGTAACATAGTCAGATAAAAAATGTGACTTGCATGTCATTCAATTTCTATCGACACTATATTTTGTGCTATTAAGATTTGTTAATTTTTCTCTTGCAAGCAAGATTAATTAAATGTGTATTATCGGAACAGCTATTGAATCATTTCTCTCAAACAAAAACATTTTCATTTTAATTATAAAATGATAATAATAATGCTTTAAATTTCATAGAGACCTGAAATATTAAAAAAATATATAAGAATAGTGCTATTGGAAAAAAATCCTTCAGGTGGGTCTACAGTGAAAAGTCCAACAAGAACGATAAAGATTAATGATGCTTTATTCTACAAAAAGTATGAACATACAGTAGAAAACAATCCGAAGAGGATACAAGAGTAGTCCTTGTAATAAATAGTAGCAATTATCTATTAAATGACTGTAGCAGTTAATAAATAACTGTAACAGTACACAGCATTAAGAAAAAACTCGTTGAAGAGAGACTTAAGGCCTTATCACGCGCAAAATATCGTCTGCACTTTCCGTCAGCAATTTTATGTCTCTACTCTCAGAACCAGTTAAGCAAGTTTCGTAATCGACAACTTTTTCTAACCAGCTAGAATATGCCGTCGTAAATATTGTCCGTAAACGAAATTCAAACAATCATATGAAACTTTGAAGTGACGTCACTTTCGTTGTCGTTTGTTGACTGGAAGTGCCGACGATATTTTGTCGCATGATAAGGCCTTTAGCTTAACCATTCTACACTCATGAATCGATTAATTATAATCACTCTCAACAGTGTGCTTGCGCATTCCTTTTCTCCCATTATAGAAAATTATAGAATGATCTTGAAGATCATTGTTTATCCGATCCTAATCAATGTATAGAGAAAATTTCAACATTTCAAAAACATTTTGTCGGCAAAGTCACTGAATTCGTTAACAAGTTACCAAATTATCACCCATTTTGTTGCCAAACCTGTGTCTCCGTCATTCATTCAGTATCCATTAAAGATGTTTATAAAACCTCTTTTCCTTACCATGAAGATAACTAAGCAGGGAATAATATTACAAATTCTTGATGGTAAAAGGATTCGGGGCAACTACCGAGAGCTCCCCATAATCCTTGAATTATTCATATATTATCACTATACGAGTAATATTATACTTCACATAACAGCATAGTGATAAGAATTGAATAATTGTTTTGGAAAACCTTCCTATTGATCAAGTGGGTATAAATTCTGGCACAGATTTGAAAATCTGGAGTTAAGACAGCAAACGAAATTTTCTTTGTTAAATTTTTTATTTCGATTTTTAATGCTCACATACACACTGGAGATAAAGAAGCAGCTTATATATCATTAAAATAAATCCATCTTAAGCTAAAATTCATTCATTGAGCTTGTTGTGTATTCTCTAGAACACAGACGGGCAGACTTTTGACAAAGTGCTAGAGTTTTTCTATAATATTTTATCAAAAATTATTATTTTTACTTTCATGAATACGAAATCAAACGAGGGATTTTAATGAATTTCCACTATTCAGATCTCACAGGCTCAAGAAAACACAGTTTGGAAATTGTATGTTAGCACGCTTATCTGTAGATCAAAAACCTTTTGAACTCTGCAGATGAAATACGATATATGGATTTTGCACCAAAATTGTAAATTTCTATTATATTTTAATACCAATTCATCGAAGGGATAATTATCTATCTGTGTCTCAGTACAAGTGAAAACAACAACTACAAAGCACGCAGAGCATTTAAATTGTACATGAACTGAAAAACTAAAATCAAGTGTGAACATTTTCTGAAATTAAAGAAATCTATAAAAAACATGAATATTTCATCTGGTGTTTAATTACGTCAGAGTGTTCATTTGTTTAATGATTCATAATGCAAAGGAGAATGGGAAAAGACATGTGATTAAGATGGGAATTTCCATGCGCTCAAACACTAAATCCTTCTAACAGAAACGTAATTTGCAAACTTCATTCCCAGAAACAAACCTCTAAAATTAATTTACTTATTGAATAGATGGGAAGTATTTTTTGTTGATTGCTGAAGCAAAATAATACGTGAGAAAGAAGAAAAAAAATTGAAATTGCGCAAATTAGTGAGAGCGAAAACGCGTATTGTTTAAAGATAATGATAAATAAATAACGACAAGGAATTGTTGCAATTAAAAACCATCTGAACATTTTTTTTTTCTTTTTTTCACTTTTTTAACCTTTTTTCGAAAAGAATTTATGTTTTTCTATGGCAGACAGACTTAGAAATTAAATAATAAAGATCCGACTCTTATTTCCATATTTTACAATTAATGTTTATATAACACTTCTTATTCTTCATAATTTTATTATAAAAGTTCAATTTTATCCTTTAGTAAGATTATTTCTTCGTAGGAATCACAAAAAGTGAATATATATAACTAATTATATAAATTAAATTAACCTTTATTTTATTAAAGTTAAGAATTATTTCTACTAATAATGAGAGAGAATGTGTATATGTGTATGTGTATGGTAGCACACTTCATTTTGTTTGATTGAAATTTATATTTTTTAATACAAATATAATTTAGAGGGCAAAAATGGCACTCTATAGTAAATAAAAAAATTCTTACTTAATATTCACGACAAATTTTGATGTTTTACAGCAACAATTTCTGAAAATATTATTGCAAAAAATTATTCTTATATAATTTTAAACTTTAAAACATTCCCTAATTAATTGTGGCAATTTGGTAGTAATATAATATTTCCTGAATTTCAACAATTCGTAATAAAATATTATCTGCATCCTTTTTAACAATGCTTTTTATTGTTTCAATCAAATTTAAATATTTTCATTGTCTATCAAATATTTTATGATAGATAATGATTTTTTTTCCATGGTTGTAAACTAAGGAACAAAATATTTTGTTTGTTATCAACACAGTTTGCATTTGTAATTCTAAAGAGGAGCTCTAATACTAAGAAATTAGAAGATATGTAATTAGAAGATTGATAACTTGGACAGTTGCATTAGGATAGTTCATATGCATAGTGAATAGAGCTGGTAAATGGTTAATAAACTAATATTGCTTTAATGGCTGTCACTATATAGGGTGGCCCAGAAGTCACTTTACATTTTGAAAATTAAATAACTTTTTTTCTATTAATATATTTCTTTTTCTCTTTTCAGAATTAAAAGATATAATCCCTGGAAATTTTTGGCATGGATAAGTTTACAACAGAACAACGAGTGAAGATAATTGAATTTTACTTTGAAAATGGACGGTCAATTGTTGCAACGCAAAGATCGTATATGCGCCATTTTAATGTTCGACATCCCCCTAGTAGGCCTGCAATAAGGAACTTAGTGACGCGTTTTCAACAGCATGGGTCTGTAAGTTTTGAAAATTTTGAACGTTTTGAAAATTAAATAACTTTTTCTTAAATGACTGTATTGACTCTGTTGCAACAATTGACCGTCCATTTTCAAAGTAAAATTCAATTATCTTCACTCGTTGTTCTGTTGTAAACTTATCGATGCCAAAAATTTCCAGGGATTATATCTTTTAATTCTGAAAAGAGAAAAAGAAATATATTAATAGAAAAAAAGCTATTTAATTTTCAAAGTGTAAAATGACTTCTGGGCCACCCTGTATTATCCTTCAAAATAGCTTGTTAAAGGAAACATGGACATCTTGTTTTAAGCAAGAAATTGAATTGAAATTTAATATAATCAATATTACGAGTGAACTGTGTCCAAAGGTAACTTGAACGAAATTTGATTTTTGCACATTTTCTAGAAATAATAGAAATTTAAGTAACATGCTTTTAGAGTGACTTTTATACCATGACATGAATTTTTAAAAATCAAAATTTCCAAGAATGTCATCTGAAATATAAAGAAACAAAGAGCAAAATTTTGTTTAAAACTATTCTACTATTTTCTTTCTATGTAGACATTTTGAAAATCTTGAAATTTTTATATATTTTTATGTAGAAGTAAAGTTGGATAACAGCATTATTCTCGGTATTATTCTTACTTAGGAATTAAATGAGAGTACTAAAAAGGCAGAATTCAATTCGGTTTTCGAAGTACTTGTTCAGTTCCTTCTCATTATTTTGCATGATAAAAGGTATAAGAAAAGAGGTTACCTTGGTGAATTTTAATGAAGTTGGACTCATTAAAATTTTCATTTCGTATTGGTAACCATAGCAAAAGTTTTTCTATGCAATTCTTTTAACATAAAATACATTAATTTAGTAAACTTATTCAAAAGCATCCTTTTTGGAAACAATGCGGTGCCCAAATCATTGCACTAGCAAATTTTATTTTGCAAAATCTTTTCCAAACTCACTGTGCTAGCATTTTTTTTTTTTTTTTTTTTTTTTTTGCAAATACTACTAATCAGTTTTTATAAATCAATAAATAATCCAAGAATAATAAATCAATAAATAATTCATGTAGTTATTACAGATAATATATTTGAATTTCAATACAAAAAGCAATTCAATTTGAACTATGCAATCATATTTTTCCATTTCTGATCCGTCCGTGTTTTGAACCTATAGATTTGTGAGATTCATAGAATACTTTCATCACTGGTTTAGTTTAGTTTAGTTATATTAACGTCCCTTTTTAAAGCAACACGAGGGCTATATTTTGGGATGGACCTCGTAATTTTAAACCATGGTCAGATGACGAGGACGACACCTGAACTGGCACCTCCCTCTCCACACCACACCACACTAGCGGGAGGACGTTTGGCCTGACAGATTTAACGTGCAAGAGACCCTCTCACACGACGGTTCTTCGGCAGAATCGAATCTCGAACCTGAAACCCTCCGGTTCTGAAGCCAAGGCCTTACCACCAGGCTACCGCGGCCCCCTTTTACCATTGGAATTTTTTTCGACGTTTTCAAAACGTTTTAAAATGCCATGTTATCTATAAATTACAAAATATTTGATTGTTCAAAACTCTCTCTATAATACAAACTATCAGATCAAGGGCTGTAGATTGGAACGTAGTTACTTCTTGAATAGTAGATATGCACTAAGAAAAGGGTGTCACACTAACACAATTTTTATGCTCTGTCCAAAATAATAAAAATTTCTTTTCAGTGACTCCAGTTTTATCTTTTTGTAGCATTTCCCTTTCATTTCAATCAATTTTTAAAAGTTCAAATCAGTTTTGTAATGGAGCTTTTACATTATATATTTGTGTGCCGTAATATAGTAAGGAGGGACTAATAATGGGGTTATTTTATTACAATTGAGCAAAAACTGTCGTTTGATTATTTTTTTGTTTTTCATTAATGCTTTAACATAAAAAGTCCTATCAAATTCAGTCAATATTGAAAAAATGGATAACATTGGTTTTGTTGAATTAAGTTTTTAAAGTTGTGCTTTAAAAAAAGATTTCTAAATTTATTAAATTTTAATTGTTAATTTGGTTTTATATGAATAAACAAAATCTCTATTATTTTTCTATAAATCGAGGTTTGTGTATCAAAAAATAACCCAATTCTAACAACCATTTTCTTCGATCTTTCTTTTCCAACAAAAATTTTCTTACCATAATAGTCAACTTTCAAATAGAAAAAAATTGCTGACTTCGTAGCGGTTTATTCTTCAATAAAAATAAAATGTTTAGATGTCCGTTCCTGAAAATAGTAATCTTCTAAAAATTTAAACAAGCTTAAAAATAAAAACAAACTGTTTTCAAAATCAATTTTTACGCGTTTTTACAAAAATCAATCATTTTTATAACATCTGAAATAAACGAACATTTTTTTTAGAGTATATTATTTTTGACTAATAAAAACATACTTATATTAATTTTTCGCTGATAGTTTTCGTGCAGACATCAATCTAAAATTTTTGGTGGATTAAAAGTGGATTTCCAAAAATCTTCGCTGAAATTTTTAAGAAAGAAAAACATTTTATCAAATTTGCTCTTTTCATAAATTTACTTCTGACTTGATTAAGCTATTATACCATTTGACAACTTATTTTCGGGATCATTTTAACTTATTAACTACGACTTTTTTATTATAAATTTTCTTCGCAGATTTACTGTCTATTATAATACTGTTATACTGTTGTGATGTATTTCTTGTTAATTTCAAAGAAATTACTGTTATATATTTCGTTAAGATCAAAGTCAAATTCGATGGCATTAAACGCATTTGTTGTTTTTAGGTTACCATTATTACTGCAAATTACCTTATGCAAAAATTGTTGAGGGCAGATATTAATGACTGTCATAAGTCGAAGAAATAGGTCAGTCAAGATCCAATAAAAATTATACTAGAGGTTCGAATTTCATTTTGTTTTTGGAATTTCACAAAATTTCATTATGTGTGACTCTAAAAGTTAGAGTTCGCTTCAAACATCACAGGATTTAAAGAACCAAAACTGTTCCCTGTTCACTCTGTTGTTTCATCCAACAGAGTGAACCTACATGGGGGAAAATTTTTATCATCACATCTGAAATGATATTCTTTAGGATAAAGAAAAAAACTGAAAAAAAAAAGAAAAAAGAAGTTAAAGAAGCCAACCTTCATTTTACAGTAAGAATCAAATAATGTATAAGCACAAAAAGAAGAGAACAAATGATTGATGACATGATTTAAAATTCCTTCACATTATTACTGGCTGATAGATAGTTTTTATATAAGTGATTTAAACTTTTGTTACATTCACTACTCTTCTATCATTTAAAAATCTGCGTAATTTTTTGCTTTTGATATTACTCTTATTAGCACACTATCTACCCCAAAATTGTATCGATATTATTGGCCTTCAAAATATCTAATAATATCGTACAATATCTTATGCTAATAGTAATTTTAAGGTACTAGAAATTATCAATCCAAACTCTATTGATTTCTGTATCAAAATATTTCCTTCATCACCGAAATAGATTCCTACATCCGGATGCTGGAATCCAGCGGAAGGAAGCTGCAGAATTTGCAGAAAACGCTTTCCTTCTTACAGGTGGAAATACCCAGTTCTAAGACACAAATGCAATGCCTTTACGTGGTGCATGTCCCACCTCTATTGTGGGACTAAAAATGAGCAATAATGGAATTATCAATGCTGTTACTTAGGAAAAGTATTGCAATTTATTACAGGAATCTGTCTTTATTGTTGATAAGCAAGCAGTGAAAGAAGATTTTGCTATTTTTTTGGATTATTTGGTTTGCCATTTGAAGCTTAAGGTACTGGTCTCTTGCACAGTTCCAATATTGTGAGATCAATATTTGATGTAAAAGTACCAGTTACTTGATCAGGAAATGAGACTGAAAAATGTTCCAATCGTTTTATTGCTAACAACTATACTTGCATGGATCTCAACAAATCTGTACTTGGTATTTGCTGAAGGTCCAGTTCCTGGGACAAACTTAACAGAAAGAGGATTATATAAACTATTTGAAAAATTAAACAGGCTTTCTACATCCGTTGAAAAAAAGGTAGCTGGCAATGGAGTTCTTCCAAATTTACTTGCTCTTCAAGCAACAGGTGATATTGAGGATATCAAATCCGTAGCTGAAAAAAAAGGTCTCGTTTATATAAGAAAGGTAGGATTTCTATCTAAATTTTCATATTCATTTCAAAATATGAAGCTTTTTTTTAAATGAATGTTAAATTTTATTCTTTGTTGATTGAATCCTACTTTAGTTTTTTTGCGGAACGCAATTAACCAAACAAAATGTACACCATTCTATAACCTTGCAAGCAACCCAATTCCAAGAAATACTCAAAGAATGCTAATTGAATGTGAAAAAAAATGATTAATTTTTGAGAATAACCATTATTTTACTCTTACATTGAATTTTTAAAAAAAGATTATCGAGATAACTGAATGAGTTTGTTTGGTTAAAAATATTTTTTATCCAGTTCAATAGAGAAGTTATTATGCTTTTTTTAAAAAAAGAAAATATAATGCAAACTATGGGGTGTTTTTTTTTTTTCGGAAAAACAGGAGAAATGTTGAAGTAGCGTGGTCTAATATTTTCAATAAACTTTAATTTTTTACAAAAATGTGTGGGTTTTTCACTAAGATCTGTGAATTCTTAGCGAGCATTCAGCATTTTTACAATTAAATTATTAAACAAGAAATTAGCGAATTCAAAAGATTCGAAATTTTTAGCCCGCGCTTTGGGCGTCACAATTTTTTTTATCTTCATTTCTGGTTCTAGCAAAACTACAGCGCACTTTTACAATTCATTGATAGATGCTTTACCTGGATACCGAGTCTATCCGAGTGGGATTGGAATAGAACGGGTTCACAAACCCCTAAATTTCTGAGAGTTCCTCGCCTCACATTGATTTTGCAAAATATAGAAATGTCTTCCGAAAATCCGAATACATAGCTTGCATTCTTAATCCAAACCTAAGCATCTAAGTAGTCTAAAGGCCCATTATATCTTTTAAGAAAAGATTCAAAATTTATTATAAAAACCAGGCATCATATTGTTATTAAAAGATAAGCATTTTGACAAACTTTTCAAGTTAAATAAAAATTATCTTTATATAGCTAAAGGTGACTTTCAAGAGTTTTCATTGCAGCAATTTATTTAATGAAACCAAGGTTTGTATTCAAGTTTTTTTTTCTCTGGGATGATAATCTTATACTATAATACGAGGAATGGTTGCCAAGTCGAAAATCGCCCCAGAATTAATAAACTCCGGTAAACTTGGGGGTCTGGGGTTTTTGGCCACGAGGAATCGATTGGCGCCGGTTTTGAAGCGCTGCGGTCGAGCAGTTCGGAGTTACAGATAGGATATTTTCAAACTTTATTAGTTCGCCATAATGGCTAATAGGTTTCAAGCGGTAACGTGCTGCCATCTATAGCCAATATGGCGAACTAATAAAGTTTCCAGAAGATGATCCGGAACTCAAGGAACTGATCTCGAAATGGATGATCCATAACCCGTGTGGTGATATGAACCCAAGCGCTCCGTGCATGGTCAGCAAACATGGAAGTGCAGATGGGGATTTCCAATGGAAGATCAAGACATGGCATCGCTGGTGGACGATGAAAAGCCGAGGTTTAACCTGTTATCTTTTCACCAATGGTTTCACAAATTTTCTTATGGCATGTATTGTTTTGATAAATCACAATTGAAAATTTAAATCTTCGAGTTAGCTTCGATACCTGTTTTCTCCGAGCGGAGAAAACAGGTATACATTATGACAGGTATTATGCAATTAAAAGCCTATTTCTATGGTAATACAAATAAAAAAAAATTAAAAGCCCGCTGGTAGTACAAATATCACAATGTGTATCCAAAAACAAATTTTTTAATTCTTCTATATTTTGTTACTAATCCAAAAATTGTGTTAAGTCTTTTCCGTTACCATTGCATCTGGTGAAAAAACTTTCTCAACGCCGAAAAAATACAAAAATTACTTGAAATGGAGTGTTATATTATGTAAAAAGGATTTATGCTAAATATTTCATCAGAAAGATGCAAGTATTTAATTTTCAAAAATCTGTAATAAAATGATATTATTAACGCATTTGTAGTAATTTGTAGAAACTGGAACAAAAATCACATATCGTAATAGTAATTCGCTCCTTAAGTATTTCGCTCCTTAAGTATATTTTATAATATTGTTTCCACTTTTGTGATTGCTTTCAGCAAATGCTTTTTGTGGGTGAAAAATTTAATTATTTTCAATTTTCATATACTCCTTTCTATTGCCAAAATCTGTGCAATGTAATTAATAGCCAAAAGATATAAGTTATCAATTTATAAAGAAAAAATTTGTGTCAAGGCCTTATAAAATAAACTTCGCGCTAGGTTCCGGTTTTTACCGACCAAGTGTAGATTATTTAAACTATTTTTATTCAATTCACAGAAGAATTTTAATAAATGTTACGGAAGAATGGACCATTTCTGATTGAATAGATTTAAAAAAGAATAAAATACGTAATTCAGAATCTGGATTCAAATTGTTTGAAAATTATTTTATTATTTATAGAACACTAAATAAAAAAAGAATCTAGATGAACTTTAAAAAAGACTTTTACAAGTGGAAGCTAGATTTCCACACAAATATGTACTCTTATAAAAAATTATTATTTTGGTATTCACATCAGCAAATATATTTTTAAAACATCAAGTTGGATTATGCAATTAAAAGCCTATTTCTATTTATCACACCAGAATAAAAATGTTCCACTTCACAAAGTTTCTGAAAAGATTTCAACTCCAGGCTTGGTAAAAATCTGTAGAAAATACCAATCATCCCAGAGCTTTATGCGATTTTTCGGTCTACTAAGCTTCAACTCTAACCTTTATTCTCATTGTAGGTTGGTAAATAAAAAGATAAACTTTTATTTCATTATTCAATATTATTTTTTATCGCAAAGAAAGGATATTCCAGTTCTTTCAGATAGGAAGTCTGTTGACCTTTTAAAGGGTTATTTTTTTGTATTAATAGTTTATCAAAATATTTTAAGGATTGTGATTTATTTTTTAAAAAGAAATTCATTTAATTTGTTAGATAAAACTAATTTTGCTAGAAATTTAGTTTGATTTATAATACCAAATTAATATATCAAGGTCTTTCATGGTTTGAGGATAGAAATGTAACCTCGTATTTTGCTCATTAAATAATTCTTCGAAATGTATGCCAAGAGCTTGATGTTGGCATATTAAGCAATATCAGAGCAATTCTGATAATTAATTTTACTGTTAAATTCATAGCATTTGAACTATGTGTTTATTAATAATTGTTAAGAGCTGTGTATTATTAAAATATAAAAGTAATAAAATATAATAAAATAAGCTAACATTTTTAATTGGAGAAAATTATATTTCCTGTGACCTCAAACAGTGTTCAATAAAGATACTTTAATTGAATTTAGGCAGCAGTTTTAAACTTTTATTTAAGATTTTTCTAAATTATTAATAAAAATTTACATTTCCGTCATAAAAAGTAACTAAAATTAAAAATAAATATGCCTCAGATACATTTTCTAATGAGAAAAATTTATGATTTTATTACATTAGTCACACAACCAACATTTGATTTTCATAAATTACTCTGTGTTACTCCTAAACTGTAAAACTAAGTAGCTACGTACAAAATTGTTAACACTGAATTTCAACTGGAGGAAATTTTCATATTTAAATTTGCAGTATGATATTTATTTAAATATTATAAAATATCCTTTCCATATTTTTTTTTTAAATCTGAATTTCAATATTTGTTTAGTGCATGCTTAATTTTTTAGTGAAATTATTTTTCCAGAAACGTGGAATTGTTTTAATTTTGCTTACAGTTTAAAAAATTATTCGCTTGGAAAATACCAAGACTTCTGTATAAAAATGACATTCATAGATAATGTTTTTTTTCCCGCAAAAATTTATCATTATAATCATATAAACATATTCAGAAAATGTCAATATTTTTAATTAAAAATTATAGAATCGTATTAATTTTGAGCTCTGAAACTATAAGGCAAATGCGGCAGTAATAAAAAAATTGGAGTAATAAAAATATAATTCAAATTAAGCTGAGAATACGATGAATTAGCATGTATTTAGATTATATAGCTGATTATTGTTATATTTACACACTACAAACCGTTCCTAAAGCTCATTATATCGAAACCACCCTTTATCTTTTATTTTCGTGACTATCGAAATCGTTGAAAGGTAAGTAGTTCTTTCGCCTAAACCTAAATTTCAATCTAAAGCATCCTTTTGCTTAGTTTGGTCTTTATTAAAAATATAAACTTTGTTTTACAAGAAAAAGTAAAATTATTTTTTATGATTTTAAACATTTTATTATTGCGTATTATAATTTCAGTTAGATATTTTTTTTTTCATATCAAAAAAAATTAGCTTTCTTATTTTGTTTTAATATTTTATAGCAATAGACTGCGGTGAAAATTCATTAAGCTAAAGCACGACTGGTAAAAACAAAGTAATGCAAAAATTTATTTTTTAAAATAATTTTTTGTTAAAGATATCATTATTTCTGGAAATACATAATTAATGTTAAGGAACTCACAAATTAAATTATTTCTAGAATTCTTCGAGGACTAACCTTTCGTCTATCATATTGATGATATTATTTAAATGATATACATATAATTTGAGGAGCATTTTATGAAATCAGATGAAAGTGATATCTTAAATTATACTCGCATTGTGAGAATCTAGAAATTTGATTACATAACTATGTATGAAAAATGCTGAAAGCTTGCGAAATCTGTCTATTTATTGAGCTTGGTGCCGTATCAAGATTTGCTTTTTCTTCAAAAATAAAGAGCGGTGGGAATCATAAGAATACTGATAACACATCTAAACATCATGAGCTTTAAAGTGAAATGAAATTTGGTGGAATGGTTGGCTGTGATTAGAAAATTCTATTGAGGTATCCTTTTTTATTTAATTCATGGAGAAAGTACAATAAAGTAGAGCTTTCTTAGATATTTTTCACAAAAAGGAAAGTGATGGAGGATGGATAAGAAGGAATCAGCCATTGATGATGTATCTATGGTAATTATCTATCAAAAACTAAAAAATAGGGACAGTCTATAAGTGGTTGTTGTTCAGGCACTCTGTTGTGGATTTTCCCCCATAAAGAATGTATGGTGAAACCATGTTTTTTCAATTTTCTTCAAAAATAGTGGATGGTGAAGGAATAAAAAAGAATGGAAGAAATTGGATCCATAATTGGAAAGGGTAGTGTGCCTGTATCTTTGAATTTCCAAGTAATTTTAAATGTATGATGTCTCCAACTTTCACTTGGAGAAAAGTATTGGTATTTATAGAAACATATCTATAATAAAGATATAGTCTATATTTGTTGATACATAACTTTTAATATTCTATCTGCATTCTATCCCTTGCTTATAAAAAAATGAGTGCATTTTCGTTCAAGATTTTATTATATTAAAACTTTTTTAAAAGAACTATTGTATTAGTGATTTTGAAAAGCGACATATATTTGAAAACATGCGAAATATTTATATAAACGGCAATAGTTTTGGGTTTTACCAATTTACTATTACTTTATTGTTATCATTTTGAAAGTTTTTCATATAATATTATTGAGTTATTCAGTGTATAAAGAGCCCAATCATGGAACGCCCCAAATTGCACTTTCGACATTCATTGCTTTTTTTTGTTTGATTTGAAAAAATTTTATATAAATCAGAATTTTATATAAATTTTATATAAAGCCTATCAGACACTTTTAGAAACTTATGATGATGTTGCTCCGTCATATCCCAATCGTCGGTTTTGTTTTCAACGATTTAAGAGAGGTGATTTCGAAGTTAATGACAAAGAACGGTCTGGAAGACCAAAAAAAATCTAAGACAATCAATTGAAAGATTTATTGGACGGAAATGGAAAAAAGTTGTAAAGAATGAGGGAAAATATTTTCATTGATATATATGGTACCAATTTTTCTCAATTTAGGGCTTTTTAATGCAAAAGGATGACAAAAATATATACAAGCCCCTAACATTTTATTTCTTTATAATTCAAATTTGGAAAACCACGATTTCAATGACTTTCACAATTTTCAAAGTCTATTGTAGATTGAAGCATTTAAAGAAGTGCGGTAAATATTTCTGGTACCAACTCTGCAAACATTCCGCGATTCAAAAGTGAGAACAAAAAATAAACAAAGCTCGCTCACGGAGAACTTTTACACTGTTTCTCACACAATGGGAGGGAATATCGATTTTGCGACAGCCCTATAAAAAAAACTTCCAGGCCATATTCTCCTTTCAACAACACTGTATTTATTTAAATAAAAAAAAAATGAAAAAGGATTTCCGAAAGAATCTGGTGGAAAGGAATTCAATCCCTTCGCATTATTTTGAAAAATCGGGGAAACAAAATAGAATTTATTTTGAAGACCAAACACTGTTTTTGAATTTATTTTTAACTTTCTTTCTGAAAAGGCTTTCACCAAATATTCAATAACAAAACAAAGATGAAAGCTTCCAAATGTATTTTTCGTCTTTATTGTAGATGGATTTTTTTATATATAATCTGACACGGTATAGAGACATGACAAAATGAAAACAGAAACTAAGGAAGATTTTTTTTTGTCTCTAACATGAATGGAATAATGGTGGAAGTTGGAAAATTTTGGAATTATGTATATCGACAAAAAAATGTTGAATATAAAAAGAAAATTAGTATTAATATCGGTTTATTTTCAAGTAATTATGAATGAATCTATGAAAGGGAAACAGAGAGGAATGTCGTTGTTTCGTTGTTGTTGTCTAATGCCACTTGGTCATGCCAAACCCGAATGAGCAGAGCTCTTTCGAATTAAGGCAGAAATGTACGCCTTTCGTTGTTAACGAGCACCATTAAGGTGAAAATACGACTTTGCTCGAACACACACGACACAACCCGTTTTAGAGGGCGATCGAACTCATTCATCCATCTACAAGTCAGAATTTAGATCCAAATCAGAGGCCGACTCATCCCTGACTCAGTACCCCAGAGGTATCGTTTAATTATGGGAACTTGGAGGACTTTGCAGTCACGACCTATTTAACGTGCCCCAACTGCCATTAGCCAACACGGCGGTCTTTAGCGGAGACGAGGGCAGAACTTGGGACCTTTCGGTTACGAGACTGGCGCTCTACCAACCATTATACCGCGGCCTACGTTGTAGTTTCTAATAGCACTTGTCACAGAAAGTCCGCTTGAATAAATTAGTTAGTCTAAATTTCTTCTTCTCTTGTTTTTAAGTATCACATCTAGGGCCAAGAGTACGTCTTAGCTACTCAAGCAACACATTCATTAGCCCAACCCCTTTATACAGGGGACCACATTCACACATCTCACAGATGAACAACCATACTCGAACCGGATCCCAAGATCACAGAAAAGACGAGTTAACCCTATTCAAAGTGGCAAGAGGGGAAGGAATATTCGAGTATAACATGAAAGACCAAAATAATTGAAATTATTAAAAGAAAGTTAAATGACGCTTCGTCCGATCAGAAATGAGCGTTCTGCAGTGGTTGAAAGAAATTTTACTTCTCAATAGTTCAAGGTTTAAACCCTTTCTAAGGCCATGTGAAGTATACTTCTCACAGTATATTTCAAGTAAGTATACTTCAGGCTTTATGTAGGTTTGACAAATTTCCCAGTACGGACAGAAAAGTACAGTACATCTTGTACAAACTTGAATCTTGATGTATTACTTGATAATTAATTAACCAAATTAATTAAATGCTAATAAGCTAAATGAACTACATTTCATAAATCGGTATCAATCCTAAAAATATTTTATGCTATGATTCGAAAAAAATTGCCTTTTAAAGTATTAAATCTAATTATCTGACTTGTATTTAAAAAAATTGCCTATGTATCTTTTTTTAGTGTTAATTTAGTATTTAGTATTGCCTATGTATCTTTCTTTAGTGTTAATTCAGTATTTAGTATTGCCTATGTATCTTAATTTAGTGTTTGGTATTGCCTATGTATCTTTCTTTAGTGTTAATTCAGTATTTAGTATTGCCTATGTATCTTTCTTTAGTGTTAATTTAGTATTTAATATTGCCTATGTATCTTTCTTTTAGACATATTAAATCAGATGGCATTTTACATGGAAGTCATAAAACAATGGAAGAGGGGAGAAAATGAAGGAAAAAGAGAAAGCGAAAGAATTTAGCTTTGGGTATAAGATAAGAGTTGTATGTGTCAAACCTGAGCTAAAAAAAATATATTTACCGAGTCACCGATAAATTAAAAAGAAGAAATGGATGTTTTCTGTTTTCCAATCTGTCTCTTAATGATATGCAGTAGGCGAATTTTGTTCGAAGACAAATCAGTGTGCAACCCAGAAGTGTGTACTTACTAGTTGTTAATTTAGCTTTTTGACCTTTATTATTAATTTCATTTTCGTTGAGCTCTCATTGAATAATAAAGAAATAAGATGAAAAATGAAGAAACGAGTATTTAAAGTAGTATCAGAAAAAAGATATAACTGTTTAACAGACTTAATGGATGAATAACTATAGTTGTTTGTGTTTGTTAGTTAAAATGTTTGCTATTTTTGTCAAATAAAGTAAGGGTAAAAAGAATTAAAAAAATTAATTTCACATATAATTTCTTCTGTGCGTCCTCATAATTTTAAACCAATAGGAATGGTATCTTCAAACTATTCTCGCATACTTATCAGTTGAAGTCTTACTCCTTATCACGAATAATGCTTTTATTGAATATAAGTAATAATATGAAGAAAAAAAAAGCAAAATAGCTTTATATGCACAAATTATTTTCCTTCATTGTGAATAACTTTTGTGTATTAAAATATTGGCAGTCTTTATGCAATTTCTTAATGGAAAAATAAAATTGGATATATTTTAAGATAAATGAACCCTTTCTGTTGAAGGACAGCATAAAAAATATGATGTAGGTTCAAAGTTTTGATGAAGAAGTGGGGGAATACCGCAGCTATGCTCATTTACTTATCTTACTTTTATATAACATATCATGTTTCATTGTTCTAGAAATTATTATTCCCTGAACTTACTATGAAGTATATGTATACAACAAATGCAAACAGAAAGGTATGATTTCAAAAAGATTTTTTTTTTTCGTTTTTAAGGAAATTTAAACTGCCGATATCCGTAAATTGTTTTAGCCTAATTGTGTACGATTACATTGTTTTCTTCATACAGAATGTTTAAAAAAAGAGGAAAAGGGATTATCTCTTTAATTATTTCCTATACTTCCTACTATAAACTTGCATTAAATAAACTACGCAATTGTATAAATAAACTTTGATTTCAGAGTTGATTAATAATTCAAAATTCCAATGTTTATATGCCCTTCATAATGTAAATGAATAAATTAGTGAAATTCTTTTATATTGACCTACTCGCGCACTAAATTTCAAGTTTCTATCAGCCAAGTTCGTAGAGTGATTAAAAAAACAATTTAATTGACTTGCATTAAAGTTATTGATTCCTTCAGACTGTCGCTTAATATAGTCATTCTTTGCATATTATATTGAAAGATAATTAATATAAACATTCAGAAATATCTTATTAAAAGGACGGTATCGGAAAATAATAATGCTTTTTATAAATTCTTCTTAAATTTAAAAAAATTGCCATATAGACAATTGAATTTATAATGCTTTTAAAACTGAATGTATAGAAAACTTCCTTCTAACAATACTCGCATACGCGCAGATACATTACAATAACACGTTACATAAATCATCAGCTTTTCAAAACGTTTCTCGTTGCTAAAATACGTCATTTTTTTAGGAAAGCTCAATATGACGCACACAATCCCACTCAAAGAATTCTTTTTTCTTCCTCGAAACTGCACTACTTCTCTGAGAAACTTTTAATGTTTAATTTTTTCGGCTCCTTATTTTATTTAAATTGAAATTGAAGTTCTATGTATACCAATAAAAGTAAACAACAGATGTGTCGTTAAAAAATTTATTTCAAATCGTATTTAAATGAGATACTAATGAACAAATATTTGCATATGATAGTTTTTCGGTTTCAAGTGAATTTGCATTTCTGAAATAAATATTTATCGCCTACAATATTGATTAGTTATTTTAAATTTAGAAATAAAAATATCTCTGTAAAATTTTGTAAATAAAAACGAACTTGAAATTTTACGAATTGAAGAAAAGTATTTTACATTATGGGGATCTATAAAAAATTTAATTTTTAAAAACTTTCATCATAAGTCTCTATATAAGTCAAAATGCTTTCATACACCTATCCATCTCGCTTTATGGAACTTTGTAATTAATAGTATATGTCTAGCTGTAATAAGTAGGGAACTAAGCGTTCATTCTAATTTTTTGGACACTTAATATATATCGTCATATGCTAGTAAATAATATATAACATTTTAAAGCAACTTAGACTTAAAACGTCTCATATATCGTGACCCATAGACTAAATATGACTTTACGTGCATAAAATATTTATCAGAAAAAATTTATTTAAATTATGCCATATTCTAATTACGTTTAAATCAAATTTTAGTTGAATTATCATTAGTCAATACAACAATTTTATAAAGTCTTGAAAAATGTTTGAACGAAGTGGGGAAAACGAGTATCAAAATTTTAGGAAGACTTAATGGAGACAGCACAGACTTAAAAGGCAAATAATTGCCGGATTTATTCAAGGTTATCTATATCTTAAGATTTCCACTTTATTGAACCAGAAATATGTTTCAATAAACAAATATTATACATATTAAATGTAATACTTAAATTTACTTATAAGGGACTTTATATCTTGAGTAGCTTTAGGTCACATAAATCTAGCAATAAAGCAACAGTAGATGCTGGGCTTATCTGACATATTTTTAGTTTCTGAAGGAACAAACCTACAGACAATAAACTCGTTGTTGGAATTGGTTATTTTAAGTTCGTGTACCGAATCTTACTATTTAGCTCTCTTCGTTTTGTGATTATTGTATTATACTCGAATAGCCGGACAAACAGACTTCCTCTGAAAATATTTTTAAAAAATAAAAAAATGTGTGGCAAAAACCGATATTAAATTTCAACTGTCTTGCTCAAAATGTCTTTGAGTTGTCTTTGTCACAAGCAAAAAGACTGATATTTCCCAAAAAATGGGATTTTCGGACACAGACATGTGAATTCTTAGGTTTGGGAGAATTTCGACCGATTTTTTCAATCGATTCTATGTATTTTCTTAGTGTTTGATGCACTTAAAATCAAATGTTGGTAATAAATCGATCTTTTGGATTCCTTCTGAAGTACTTTTATTTTAAAATAAAGCAGAATAAAGAAAATAAAAAAAATTCTAATCTGCATTGCATTAACCCAACTGGCGTAGGAAAGTCAGACATGCGCGTTACACCAACTGAAGTTGAACGTTCGCGCGTTCTAAAACATGGAGATCAAAATCTCCTAGTGGAATTTTTATTTTCGATTTCTATATTTCCTCTATACTACATATCCGTGAAAGTAATAAACTTAGAGAAGAGATCTGAAATTTCTTCAGTAAATAAAAATAATAAAAACTTCTCCTTTCAAATACACTAAAAGCGTAGAATCAATATACTACATTATTTCTTGGAAGATGAGAAATTATGTCAAAAATAAGCTACTCGTATTCCGCATTTGCCCTGTCTTCTTGTCTATGCCGCCCACATAAGCTTATATAATATGCGCATGTGATAACAAGGCTTTCAATCGTACAAGTAAACAAAAAGGATGTTGTTCCTAACATCAAAGGAAGAAACGAAAAAATCTGGAACGTCTCTAACAGAAAGGGGAAGTTGGCAGAAAAGCGCGAAGAATGACGAAAAGCATTTCCTGGGGAAATGAATTGCTGCTTGTGCTTTGAAGTGATAGTTTTGATTACAGTATATTGAATTTTCAATTCATTTTTTTAAAAAAAGAAAAGATTTAAATGGCTGCTTATTGAGACATGAATGTAACTGTTGAAGAATTGACCACTGTTTACTAAATAATGTGCTAATTCATGAACTAAATGGATCAGCAGTGACCAGGGAATAAAAATATATGTATGTTTTGGTTTGTTGACCATTAAGCAGGCATTTAAATTTTCAGGAAAGAGTAATGATACTTTCATACGTAAATTAATTTTTTTCAATGGAGGGAATAAACTCTTTGTATTCTCATTTGATAATTACCCGGCCTTTTAAGTCAATTTAATTTTCTAGATTTATAATTTTGTTTTATTTTGATGAGTTGTAAGAGAATGCAGTATTATAGCATTGCACATGGTCAATTAAATGCCCGATATTTGCCAAATTATATTATAAATTTTGTTATATAATTTAGTATAATATAATGCATATTATAAATTTTATAAATAAAGTACGAAAGGAAAATGTTCACTACCAATAGGATGTATGATCCTTTCTGCCTATTTCCCGTTTAAAGCATTAATCATGGCAAAAGGCATAGTTTCAATGCATAACGAAAAGAAAGTTTTAAAAAATATCTCTTGGTTAACTTTTTTTCAAAGGAAATTTTTATTTAATTTTTATTCTGTACATAGCATTAAATCTATATCTATACTTATAATAAAGCTCATCTATAGTTATAATAAAGCTCATCTATAATTATAATAAGGCTCATCTATTATTATAATAAAGCTCATCTATACTTATAATAAAGCCCAACGTGTGTGTGTGTGTTGGCGCTCTACAGGCCAGACCATATGACCTACAGCAACCAAATTCGGTACATATATTTATACCTTGGAGGTCGGGAATGGGCACCATTTTTTGAATGTTTAATTACAATTTAAATTAATTAAAATTTAAGCGAAATTTTGACGTTTTACCGCTATAACTTCCGAAAATATTATCGCACAAACATGATTTTTACATCAGCTTAAAGATTAAAAAATTAGCTTTCTAACGGTATCAGTGTTTTAATGTATAACTTAAGTTTCTATTTTTAACGAATTTTTAAAGAAATATTTTAACCATGTTTTTTTTAACACGTGACTGGATAAAATAAAAGAAAACAATGCCGGAAGTTCAAATAAAAAAATAAAAATAACTATCATCGCAAATTAAATCTAAAGAAATGCAACTTTTAGCACGTGACTGGATAAAATAAAAGAAATATAAAATGTGATATTTTCTTAAAAAAATAAGTGCAATGCAAAAGATTCTATGATCCTTTGCAATATTTAAATCATCAATTCAATAAATTATCTTTATTTATACAGTATTGAATGTATACAGGATATGCATTCAAATTCTGGTGCAATGGCCAATTTGTAAAATATTATTAATAGGCATATACGTATATTGTTTAATACAATTAATTTGATCTAAATGAAGTAAATAATTACATTTTATGTAGCTTGAGTTAAACAATGCATTGATGAATAATGAGTTTTAATAATGAATAATAACTTTGCTCTGTGAGCCATATTTTATAAAATATTTTATTAATATTTTAAATACAAGTTGCTAAATCAATCAGTCTTCTAAATCAATCATTAAAACTGACTGATTTATAAAATTAAAGAATATTATTAGGAAAACGTGTTCTTTTAGAACTGTCCGTCCACCATCTTAAAGAAAATATTAATTTCAGGCCAATCAATGCCCGGAATTACTTCAAGGCTAATGAATATGTGATTTAATCGAAAATTTTAGATCGCATTACTCATGGCGAACCAGCTGGTCACAAAAGGCGGCTAATACTTTAATAAGTAATCAATTAAGCCGTGTATAAGAACGAAGGGGTAATTTTTGAAGGAATTTATTATAAAGTAATATGAATAAAAAATGATATTTAACAACATTTAATGCAGTAATATTTTTTATATTTTGTTTGTGGTAGCCGTAATTAATAACTTTGACCCAATTTTTTTTTGTATTAGGTAACATATTCATATTCGATTACACTTTGAAAATTTCTGTATACAGTATTAAATTATACACTGAAATTTCATTTTCTATGAATGTTAATAATAATTCAATAGATTTTGGTCATAATTTGTAATTTCATCAAATTCTTCACACAATCAATAAAATCATTGTTGTTATTTTGATTTTATTAATTGATGACCAAGTTGTATCCTAAGTACTAAAATACAAATCTATTATATGTTTCTAATTTTGCATTATAAAGTACAAAAAAATTACAATTAGAAATCTGTTATAAGTTTAAAATTTTGTATTCGACAGTACTAAAAAGATGCAGTCAGAAATATATTGCATGTTTATAATTATGTTTTCGATGGTATACATTCAGTTCAAAAACTTAATTTCTTTCAATTACGATAAGCAACGCATTATTTCCATAACATTTTGACAAAATTTTTAGAGCTTTAATTTTTTTTTTTTTTTGAAAATTATTTAAAATATCTTTTTTATGAATATTTAATTTTAAACGTTTGGAGATAGAAATATAATTTAAACCATTCATTATTGATACATTCATTCAAAAAATATAGTAAAAATATAACTGATAATTTCTATCCGTCATTCTGTGATTATAGTTTTTTTTTTTTTTTCATGTAACATTCTTTGATTCACTTTTTCTTTACAATTTTTTTAACCATTATCTTCTTTAATATTAAAATATCAATTATGTTTTTATTAAAGTTTAGACAAACGCTATAAAATCGTTTGCCTTAAATGATTATTATTTACTACAATGTTTCTTCAACTATATTTTAATACCGAAAACTTTCCATTGAATAAAAGCTGTTTTTTGTAGCTAAATACTTTCCAAAAAATGATGAAAAATATATTTTTAGAACTAATCATTTCGTTATTCCTTTTGTGATAATAAAAACGTTTCCTAAAATGTATTGAAATGGAACAATAATCAGAACAAATATCTTCTTTTGTGTGTATTAGGTTTTTAAAGATGGCAACTATTATTTGTTTCGCCACCTCGCCAGCTGCAAACGATGTCTCCCGAACTCAGAAGGGCTTCTGAAGGATATAGAACAACATTCTTCGGTAAGTGAAGTTCTAGAAGTGCTAATGGTTGTTCGGAGAAGAAGAGGTCAGATCTATTTTTCTTCATCTGTAGTTGTTGGGTTAAAACTAGGAAGAGGCTAGGAAATAAAAGTACCAATTTTTATTTATTTAGCGCAAGAACTGAAACAAAAACAAGAAATCTTCAAAGTTTAACGTTTAGTTGATTTTTTTTTTTGACCGATCCGAAATTCTTCAGAAAAGAATTTCTTAATCACGTCCATTTATAAATGCTAATTAAATTCAACTGGGAGATTTTTTTACTATTAACAGTGCGTCAACGAAACATTCAAAATATCAAAATTAAAACGATACTTAGTTAATTTTATGATTTAATAAAAAAGATTTTTCTGAATAATATTTTAATATATTTTTGCCGTTCCTCAGGACTTTGGTCAGTAAGCACATGTTTGTCCCCCCCCCTCTCAAGTTTGAAAATAATTTCCTTTTATATTTTTACAGTCGAAAATATCAATTTTTGCAAATAAAAAGCAAAATAAAATCTTAGTAACTTTTCAAAATTATTTTATTATTATTCACTAACTATATATATAGGAACCATGAATGGAATAAAGGAAATTTATTATGAAAGAACAAATTTAAGGAATCATTATATCAATGACAACTCTTCTTATTTGTGATTGAATCCGAAATGCTTCAGAAAAAAAAATTCTCAGCCACCACCATTTTTAAATGTGGATTAAGTTAAATTTGATAATTGTTTTGAGTTAATAGTTCATTAAAGAAACATTCAAATTATCATTATTTAAATCATACTTAGTTAATTTTATGATTTAATAAAAAAAAAAAGTTTTCTTCTGAAATATAGATTTATTCCGTATATCTTTACACTTTCTCATGACTTTGGTCAATAAGCACGTGTTTTCATACGTTTGAAAATAATTTTATTTTTACATTAATAATATTATCAACTTTGCACATAAAAAAAAAAAAATTTTTTTCTACATTTTTTTTTTTTTTATTTTTTTTTTTTTATTTTTTTTTTTACTATCGTCCATTAACAATGTACAGGAAGTATGACTGAGATAAAGGTATTTTAGTGTGAAAGAACAAGTTTATGGAATTATTATATTAATGACAACTCTTCTTACTTGAGTTTGAATTCCAAATTCTTCAGAAGAAAAATTCTCAGGTCACCGCTGTTTTTAAATAAGTGGATGAAATTACATATGGCTAATTTTAAACGCTAACTGATTACAATTGAAATATTAAAAGCATCATAATTTAATTCACACTTAGTTAATTTTATAATTTAATAAAAAAAAATTTTTTTTTCTGAAAATAAAAAATTAATTCAACAAAACATTAATCCAACATGTTTTCTAGTTTCCCATGACTTTGGTCAATAAGTATGTATTCTCCAGAGTTCAAAAATAATTTCAGTTTGTACTTTAATAGTCCAAAATATCACCATTCATCACCATACATAAAAGAACAAAATATTTTCATGGTAATTTTTCAAAATTATTTTACTTTTGAACAGCAATATACGGGATTTATAACAGAAATTTATTATGAAGGTAGTTTGTAGTATTATTGCACGAATGACAGCTCTTCTAGATTGTAAATCAACACTTCTGCAGATCTGAAGTTCATGTTTTTTGTAGTTAATGACAACTTATAGTTAGAAATTATTAATTAGCTCATAGATTAAGCTAATTAAAAATTAAATATACTTTACTACACGTCTTAAGACTATAAGAAAATAAATTCTCATTTTAAAAATTGTATTTTTTGCAGACAAATTGACTAATTATATTTACAACTTTCAATTAAATGTATTATTTTCCCAATTGTTATTTTCATTGACTTTTTTAATAAGGTAGGACGCTTTCAAATTATTTCCTGAATTTAATGTAAAATATTGTTTAAGGGAGCTGAGAATAAATTTATATGTAAATTTATTTTTATTTTATTTTTATCATTTCAACACTAATATATATATATGTTAATATTCAACTAAAATAATTTTATAAAGTGTATTGTTCAATAATATAAAGGAAGATTAAGAGGGAAAAAATCACATCTTAATTACATTTTCAAAATGATATTGTAATTAGATTTAAATATCTTCAAATTGCTGCAGGTGTCTTAATTTTTAAAGAAATTAAATTAAATTTACTTGAAATATTTCGGTCAAACATTAAAAGAAAATGGGATATGCCTTTTATGCTTCGATTTTTTTTAGTTAGTTAAACGTTATTTTTAGCTCAGGAAAGCACTAAATTCCCATTGAAATTCAATAAATGCGCATAAAAATATTTCTAAAAAATTAGCATTTAATTTTAATTACAAAATTATACGTTGTTGTTTTTTCTAAATAAATTTACTTTGGGTTGTAAAAAATAGAAAAAAATAAAATCAAATTACTTGGAATATTTTGAAATTTTAAAAATTATATATTTTTTTAATATTTTTAAAAATATTTTTTATTTTAAAATTCTTTTTAAGAAAGTTAATATATTTATATTTTAATACATATGCATAAAAAATTTATAATCCTAAATGAATAATTTCCAAAAGTGTCTAATATAGTCCATTGTTCCCTAAAGCTGATCATTCGCAATATTACAAATATCACAATAAATTGATTATAGTTCATAGTATTTTTTTGCCTAAATATTTTTAAATGAATATTTTATCACGTTATATTATATTTATGTTGCAATGTTCACAATTAATATTTTGAATTTATGTGGTTCCACTTTTTTGAATTCGTGAAACAGTTTTCAAATAACAGATGACGATAATCGGTCTTTTTTTTAATTACTTCTGTGACCGGTGGTTGGTGGGTTCTAATTAAGATAAGCCTTCTTGTGTAACAATAATTTATTATTAAAACATATAAGGTTACGTTACACACAGACACAAAACAGAGAGTGGACAAAAAACACGTCAACACATAACGATAACAGAGGTCTAACTGACTGTCTCTCTAAGCACTCGCCAGAGGGCGGCGTGTAATGAGAGAATCATAGTGTAGGGGGAAAACAGAGTGCTACAGTCTCCCCCTCTGGCTGCGCCGACGTCCCGGCAAGTAGCCAGTACTAGAAGTAGGAGCTCTTGTTGCAGTTTGTGTTCTTGTTTTTGGCCTTTGGTTTCTCTGGGTAAAGGGTTTTAGCCGAGAAGATTTTGGCACAAACAAAGTTCCTTGATTTGTGGCATGGGGTGTCACAGCAATTTTTGGTTCAGACGAAGCGTCATGATTTGTGGCATGGGGTGGCACATTGACTTTTGGTGCAGATGAAGCGTCTTGATTTGTGGCATGGGGCGCCACAGTGATTTTTGGTGGTCGACCTCGCTTTCTGAGTGGAGCAATTGGCTTTGAAGCCACATCTTTAAAAGGCGAAAGTGCAGAACCATGATAGGTTGCAATAGGTTCTGACGGCTTGTCAAGACTAGAAATAACATATGATGTTGGTGACTTCTGAGTTAGTATAAGGTATGGACCATTACGTTTGGGCATAAACTTTGAAGTCTTCTTGTTTTTGGCTTTGCTAATGGGATGCAAATTTACCAAAACTTTATCCCCAGGAGAAAAATAAACAGTTCTTCGATTTTTATCATAGTATTTCTTCCGTTGATCTTGCTTCTTTTCTATTCGGTCTCGTATATCATTAGTGATATGTGCAAATCTTTTGAGATATGGGGTTATCTCTGGAACAAAGTTATCATTTTCAACCACGGCTTTGAAATTTTGCACAACATCGTCAACAGTGCGCAGTTCTCTTCCAAATTGTAGAAAGGCAGGAGTATGTCCTGTAGTATCACAAATAGTTGTATTCATGGCAAATCGAATAACAGGGAGTTTCGAATGCCAGGTATCATGTTCATCTCCCACAAGTATTGCTAGACGAGGTTTAAGGTCTCTGTTTTTCCTTTCGACAGGGTTTGCTTGGGGAAAATAGACTGGAATTAAACATTGGTCTATATTGAGAGTACAACAGATTTGTTGGAGTACGGAACTAATGAATTGCGATCCGTTATCACTGATGATTCTTCTAGGTATAAACACTTCTTCGATTAATGTTGTAGCACATTCATGTGCGGTGGCATGAGCAAGAGGGAATAATTCAACCCATCTTGTAGCACAGTCTTCCACAATAAAAATCCACTGTTTTCCTGTAGCCGTCCGTGGTAGAGGACCAAATAAGTCAATCGAAATTATCTCGAATCTTTGAGAATATACTGGAGTTCTTAACAATCCAGCAGGCTTTTGGTTGTTAGCCTTGTAACGGTTGCATTCTGGACAATGCTTTATCCATTCTGAAATGTAGGATTTCATTCCAGGAAAATAGTATCGTGAGGCTATTTTATTATAAGTACCTTCAGTGCCGTAATGTCCAGCTGTAGGGGCATCATGGTGTTCTCTAAGAACTCGTTCCCTTTCTTGCTTTGGGACAACCAATTGTGCTTCTTCAGATTCAGAATCTGGAGAGTAGCGATAGAGTAAACCATTACTCATAAGGTAACCTCGGTTTGACCAGTGGGGCCAATGTGACCGGTGGTTGGTGGGTTCTAATTAAGATAAGCCTTCTTGTGTAACAATAATTTATTATTAAAACATATAAGGTTACGTTACACACAGACACAAAACAGAGAGTGGACAAAAAACACGTCAACACATAACGATAACAGAGGCCTAACTGACTGTCTCTCTAAGCACTCGCCAGAGGGCGGCGTGTAATGAGAGAATCATAGTGTAGGGGGAAAACAGAGTGCTACACTTCTATTAAATCAACTTTCAGTTGGTGTTTTTTTTTTTTTTTTTTTTTTTTTTTTTTTTTTTTTTTTGCAGTTTACAAAACAATTAAAAAAATAACTGATAAAAATAGGTACTCGTCTTTTCTTGTTTACTTTAGCATTCAAAATGGTTGCATTAGATTTACATTTTTATAAATTGCATTCCTATCTTAGCATTAAAAAACGGTTATTTCATACATGTTTTTCCAGTACAATTGTGTCTGCCAATGCAGGTGATAGTTTGTAGGATTTAGAAAGAGAATGAAGAATTACGTCCTCTTTGTTGCTATAGCAATCTTCTTACTTTACTTTCATTTCGTTGCTAAAAAATAATTTCAGAGATTAAAATATTATTCCACTTACTTATTCAATAAATTTATAAATAAAGTCCACATTAAATGCCAAAATTTAATTAGTCTTTCAATAAAATAATTTCATAGTGGGGCTTAACTTCTCTTAATCTGGCATATTTGACCAAAGACATGAGCAAAAAATTATATAGGATATGAGATAACGTAAAACAGTTCTTAGATCATAGCGTATTTTGAGAGACTAAATAGTACTGGAGTTGAAAGTCTCTTTAGTTTTGCTCATGTAACTTGATTTTGTTTCTTGAAGGATTTTAAGGGCCCTAACACATCTTTATGTCAAACCTTAAGATTCCATTACAAAAACCACCATTTATTCATTCATACAAAATCAATAAACAGGAAAACCTATCATACGTTTGGGTTTTAAAGCATCGGCTGTCTCTTTAGGAATTTCCTAAATTACAGCAAAATTGCATCAATTTTGTAAAGTAACCAGGAAAAGTAAAAATTTAACAGAACTGGCGGAATTTTAAATGTTGCAAAAAATATAATACCTCAAACAAATATAACGCAGAATATAATAAGACTGACGGCGTTCTGGCATAGGAGTAGCGTGTCTTCCCCGTGATATGGACGTCCCGGGTTTGAATTCCGGTTCGGGCATGGTTGTTATGTGTTCTATCTGTGGGATGTATGAATATGCAACCCCCCTGTAAAAAGGGGTTGTACAAGCGAATGTGTGTGTCACCTTCATTTGAGCTAGAAGTCAAAATCCTGCCCTCTGAGTGCTCAGGGATCTTTACCCTCAGAAGCTACTGCACCCCTTTTCCGTGGAAACAAGGACACAACATCATCATCAACAACAATAAGACTCTGCAAAGCAGCAAAACTCTGGAATTCAACGAATTTTGAAAATGAGAAAAATAAAAAACAAATCTAACTACTAAAATATGTAAAATATCAGATAAAAAATACATCAAATAACACAAATAAAATTATTTATAACACTAAGGTTAAATGAAAAAATACTTTTGGAGGTAAAAAAATATAGATATTAGCTTATCTATGTGTGTGCGTATGTATTTTAGAAGATACGGGGTTGAAAAGAAATTTTTTTAACTAATTTAAAAAGTGAAAAGCCGTATTGAAAACTTAAATTTTCACTACGACTGGCATAATCTGCATTCTAAAAATAAGCGATGTATCGATCTAGTGACACAGAAGAAAAAGCGACAGAAAGTTTTTCCCTCAAAATTTGAAATTTTGATAAGGATTTCTTTTCCGCCTGTCAATTTAGGAAAAGAAATATGAGGTATCTTAAATAAAATGTAGTAATCATCAGGAATTTTTATCCCTTCGCTCAAAGTGTGGAAAAAGGCAAAATTCAGCAGTTTTATGGTGCGCGTGGAGAATTATTACATTAATTAATTTAATTTAATACATTAATAAATTAATTTATTATTATTAAAAACATTTTAAAATGAAGTTAATACGGGCTAAACTATAATAAAAATCTGGAAATTAATTAGGACACACCCACACACCCACACACACACACATATATATGCTTGTGTGTGTGTGTGTATGTGTATGTGTTAACTTCATTTTAAAATGTTTTTAAT
>JAPMOQ010039601.1:2807174-2824988 GCA_026543055.1 Argiope trifasciata
ATTAAAAACATTTTAAAATGAAGTTAACACATACACATACACACACACACACAAGCATATATATGTGTGTGTGTGTGGGTGTGTGGGTGTGTCCTAATTAATTTCCAGATTTTTATTATAGTTTAGCCCGTATTAACTTCATTTTAAAATGTTTTTAATAATAATAAATAAATTAATTAATAATATATATATATATATATATATATATATATATAAAGAGAGAAATAGAATTATTTCTGGGTCCATTTTTAATATAAAATAAGCAAAAAAGTGCATACAATTTAAATCTTGATCTTGAAAGCATAATTTTTTATTACAAAATATGCTGTGAAAATGAAAGAGATTTCCTTATTTAAAACACCATCTGAAATATCACAATATATATTTTTTATGGCGACTATACGAACTTTAATAAATCATGGAAGAAACACGATGAATTTGATTATATATTATATATTCAAGATATGAACAAATCAACTAAATGGAAAATAAAGTTACGGTATGCTCCGAGCTGGAGCCTTTCTTGCTAAATACAATCGGCTTTCTGAAGGTAAAGCAATTACAAAATCATGAATTTGATCATACAACATTATCAAACTTCGGAGATCACAAAAATATAAAAAAAGTATTTTTAAATAATAAATTCAATCTGATTTTTTAAATATTTCAGATAATGAATGTAAACACATTTAGCTTTTCTCCCGTTTTTATTTTGGCATCAGAATGATGGTTCAGTTTTAATAGTCTTGAATGTTTGTTCATAAAAAGGAGCATGATAAGTATCAAATTAAAAAGCTCGTTCTTTTTAATTTATACTTTAACCATCCCGAAATCTCTGTCTGTGTCGGTAACATCTGAAAGTGTTCACATCGTTATCTGTACTTTTTTCCTTCACTAAAATAACACAGGAAATCTGCGACAAAAAATAATTTATTGAGTACTAAGCAAAGATTATAGAAAAAAATGTCATTATTTTAATATAATAATGCAGGATCCAAACATAATCACAAAGATAAAAAATTAAATTATTTATTGGAAACACAGTGTAATCCAATGAAAAATAAAAAATAAAAAATCTTTTCGAAATTTCCGAACGCGTTCATTTAAACAGATGCTCGTTCGCCTGGATCCTTCTGTTTGCATCCTCCGTTCAATGAGGAAAAAAAGTTTAAGAGCATTAAAGTGAAAAGAAAAAAAAAGATTAATGATCGATATTTCACTGCATTTATAAACTATTTAATTTATTGTGAGATATTACATAGAAAAATGCTACAAAGGTTTCTACCATTTGTAATTGAATTGATTTTTTGTAAATTTTGTAGGAATCCAACGAAAATGTATTGTTTTTATACCGCATTAATTATAATTAACTTCGCAGTTCTCTTTCTGGTATTATTTCCAGTCAACACATTAGTTGACAACACACATAGAAAAACTTAAAATCTACGAAATAAAATCGCACATCATTTCAGTAATACTCTTAATTTATCTAGAGTTTATGGTGCTTAAAAATTTCCAATTTACTTTGGTCAATAATTTCTAAAATAAATTTAAAAAAAGAAGAAATATGTTAAACGGAACTAAAAAGAAACAATATGCCATATTTCTTTAAATAGTATTTTCTTTTTAGAAAAAATGACTAAATTATTTGCCTGTGCTAGAGGTCAATAACTTGTGGCTTATCGGTAATTTCTACGAAATATTCCAATTTGCTGAAACTCGACGATTTAAAGATTGAAGCTATTGATACAGCAGAACATTGAATACAAAGGATAAATATTTAGGATGAAAAGTGTGCTAGTTAGACAGCCATTTAAGTTATTAACATGTGAGACTACTTTTATATATCTGGATAATGTAATGTGGATAATGTTTACATGTAAGGATATGAATATATATTACGCAATAAAACGAAATGCAGATTTTTATGGCCATCCAATTTTTGGGAATCCAAGAAAAATGTCAAGTAGGAAGTTATTGAATTTTGTTGACGTCGTAGGGAAGTGAAATTTGTATATGCATGAATACTTTGATCTGAAAACGAAAGGTACCAAAATCATTTGGTGTGTTTTGAAACCTTTTATCTAGCAGAAATGGGGACCGCGGTGACCTGGTGGTCAGGTCTTAGCTTCGGAACCGGAAGGTTTCAGGTTCGAGACTCGATTACCCCGAAGAACCGTCGTGTGAGGGAGTCTCTTACACGTTAAATCTGTCTGGCCAAATGTACTCCCGCTGGTGTGGTGTGGCGTGGAGAGGGGAGTGCTAGCTCAGGTGTTGGCCTCGGCATCTGACTGTGGTCCAAAATGCTGAGATCCTTCCTAAAATAGCCCTAGTGTTGCTTTAAAACGGTATGTTAATATTACTGAAATACACTAAATCTAGCAGAAACAATTAATTTGCTCTCTCTCTCTGTGTATATATATATAGAAGTATAAAAAAATAATAAACCCATTTCTTGGTCAACAAAAATTAAAACGAAACTAATTAGGTCGAAATCGAAATTAAAATTAATTCGGAATTAAACATTTAAAGTTCACAAAATGAAAAGTATATGAAATATAACCAATTAATGAAACAAATCTAAATTAATATAATCAATTAAATGATGTAAACGAAACAAAAACGACACTAATTACGGAAACGAATCTAAAAATTATTTCGGATTCAAACAAGTTTAAAAATTTAAAAAATCAATCATTGTATTTAGTGAGTTCAAATGCAGCTACAATATATATGTATATATATATAACTAAGTTAATGTCCACAATGACATATTATTAAAATTAAAAATAAAAAAATGAAATGGGGAACAAAATTGATCAATTTATGAAAAGAGGGGACACATGATGGGATATTAAAAAAATTAAAACCATTTATAGAAAAACACATTTGCCGACATTCTGGTAGTAGTATTCTTTGGAAATAAACGCGAAGAACGTAGGAACACCATTTTAGTTTTTTTATTATTAATATTTCTGCTGCTTGCCATTCAAAGAGCAAATAATTCACACTATCTTCTTTATCCGTAGGTAAGATGGGTAGCCCTCCAAACTCCATTAGAGCGAGTGAAACGTTCCATTAATGGACAAGTTCACCTCAGCGATATTTATAGAGCCTCTTCAGCACTCCGGGAGCCGAAAAGCTACTTCAGGGAAAAAGGACTGCAAAATCACAGAAATACTTCACTCGTTAATTTCGATGACCCTCTATTTAATGAACAGTGGTACTTGGTAAGATTTGTGCTTTCGCTTTTTTTTTTCTTTTTTTTCTTTTCAGTTAGTTACGGTTAACTTGTTTTTGATTCGTTTGCAAAAACTGTTGAAGGTCAAAACTAATGAAGCAGCCTAATTCTTACTAATTTAAATTTATATTTGGCTTTTAAGTTATTTGCTAAATTTATTATTGACGTTAGATGTTTAAATGTACATTTTTTATCGTCAGAAAAAAAAAAGATTAACGTAACATGATCAAAAAGTTTTCTTTTGTCCTTTTTCCTTTTTGAAAAAGGGTTTTTATAAAATTTAATTTTTTTTTCAGTTAATACATGATTTTATTCATTTTTAGTTCTGTCATTTTTATCTTATAAAAAGTATAGGTGCTTACTAATTTCAATGATAAAATAAAAGATGTAATTTTAATTTCAATGATAAGCTAATAATAAAAGCTTTATTATTAGCTTTCATAGATTTCCAGTTTTATTTTACATTTTTCTATTAAATGTTTTACATCAATTATTCTAGAATTACATTTTTACATACACATTGTACACGTTTTTAATGTATACATTTATGCACTGATTTGGAAGCATACATAAGTTCAACAATTTCCGTATATCTATCTAAATGACACATATTATTGACACATTAAGTTTTAATTCTAAAAAGAAAATTCGTGTTTATTTATTAACTATTGATGCTTTAAAGCTGATACTTCGCAAAATCTTGTCAGTTATGTGTGCAATATCAGTTATATAAATACGAAAACAGTAAATCGATCGTACTATTAAAAACTGTGATAGTGTATCGTACTATTAAAAATATGCAATGTCACATATTATATCAAATTTTACTGGATGTTCATGTGTTAGGAAATATTCTGATCGAAGGTTCTTTACCAATCTATATATTTAAAATAAGTAAGAAGGCCAAAGAACAAGTCCTTCATTCCCTACCACTGATTCGATCTCGTAAATTTTTATTTTATATAAAAGCTATAAAAGTTCAATTTTTATAAAAGTCACTGGCTGTTGCTTGTCTTCCTTCCATTCCTTCTCCATTTTCGATGGTGGGAACGAATACTAGTCGTCAAAAAACCAATACTAAATTTTTAAAAATTAAGTCATTAAAAATTAAGGCATTTTTAAATCTTCAGGTTAACAAGGTTTTGAAAGTTCAGATCGCCAGGCAATCAGTCCTTTGTTTGGCTCAAATTTTGATAGATATTTACAATACAAATGTTAAGCCTGTGAGCCAAATCTTATTTCTCTTGCTTTCTTCGCTTTGTGATTATCGTGTTCTCTTATATTCGAATAACCGGACAGACAAACTTTCTCTGTACAGATTTTATTCAAAATTTGATTTAAAAAATCTGCAGATTTTGTGTAGAAACACTATACCACTCATCTAACTCAAAGCGTTTTTGAGTTATCTTTGTTACAGAAAGATGGACATTTTCCAAAAAAATGTGTTTTCGAACTCAGAGAGATCTAAAATGCGTTAATTTGTCATTGTATATCGTTATTTTGGGGGTGGGATGGGGGGGTAATCCCTGAAATGCTGTTAATAATGTCAAAAAATAAAATATGTATTTTAGACACGTTTTTTCCAGCCGATTGAAATAAAAATTCGTCGCAGAACTACACTTTTAATCATAAAACTACGTACCAAATTCGATATGATTACGCATTTACGTTTCTGAAAATACAGACCATCAAACGGGTAGCCACTTGTTGGGTGTAGCTCAGAATTTGAAATCTACTCTAATGATGTTAAATATGTTCACCTAACTATCTTCGTTTTGTAACTTTTGTGTTAATTTGTAGAACTTTGGGAATGAGAGATTTTTTCAAAACGGATTTTCCCCAAAATTTTATAAAAATCTTCAAATTTTGTGTAATAACAGTGTTCCAAACTTCACCTATCTAACTCAACGCGTTATTGAGGTATCTTTGTAACAGATATATGGACAGTTTCTAAAAATGTGCTTTTCGAACTGAAGGAAGTTTAAAATGTAAAGATTTCTTCAGAGTTCGAATTTTTTTACCATTGCTATATTTTCTCTATTCCAAGTATTTGAGAAAAAGGTAGACTTTTAAAGTTCTTTGAGATTAAAACTTTGTATTGTTTATACTTAATCCTCTTCCTGCAACAGGTAAGAGGGGAAAATCACAATTTTTGAGGAAAGAAAGAAATTATCTTTGTCACAGACCGGCAGACATTTTCTAAAAATGTGTTTTCGTACTCAGATAGACCTAAAACGCAGAGGTTCGTCAAAATCTCGAGTTCGAGCTTTTTGACGATTACTATATTTTCTCAATACCACATACTCAAACTTCTATCTCCGACGGGAAAAAAATCCAAAACATTTAAAATGTTCGATGGATCATTCCAGAAGCATTCTTCACAAACTCGATTAATAAATCGTTTTGCAGCTGCCATATTCATTGCATGTTCTTGGAAACTTATTTTGTCTGATCCCCTCCCTTATCAGTCATTCTCATTGTGGTTTCCTTTTTTTTATTTCAGCTCAACAAGGGCCAGACCGGATCTCCGCCGGAAAACGATATAAATGTGCTTCCGGTTTGGAAATCAGGTATCACGGGCAAAGGTGTTCGAATTTCGGTGCTGGACGACGGGATCCATCCACAGAGTGAAGAAGTGGCGCAAAACTATGTGAGTCTGCCTCCTTTCAACTGAGGAAGCGCAGCATTTTTTTTTTTTTTTTTTTGCTTTGATGTCAAGGCATGACGGATTGGTAGCATTTTCCCAGTCAGCACAGCTTTTACTCGTTCTCGTTTTTGTCGCGTTGAACGTCCTTCGCCAATGGCCTTGACTGATTTTTATGATATTCGCTGACGGATCGTAAAAACTGATTCAATCAGAGAAGTCGGCGGAATCGAGAATTATTTCTCATTCTTTATACATCAGCTTTGCTTAAAATGCTTTCATTTATACGTCCTTCGGCAGTGTGTTTCTTCTTATGAATAAATACAGTTTTGAGAATGAAGAGAAAACTAAAACTTCGGCATTCCCGGAAACTTCTTAAAACATAAACGTAAAGAGAAAAAAAAAGTGAATATAAAAATGAAATCTACGGTTGCAAAATTCAAGTTAGAATGTGAAAATATTGTTATTTTTAAGTCATTATTTGTCTTAATTAATTAAAGTCATCAACCAGTTTGAAATTATCATGATACTTCTCTGACGGTCTTTATCCCCCCCCCCTATATATAGGAACTCAACCAATTTTGAAATGAGAGAAGAAAAAAATATTGGTTTTTTAAATATTGATCCATGTGTAATCTGATAATCTCCTGATTGTTTGAAACCGGTTTAAACTAGTTGATGACAAATTAATTAAGATAGTTCGTAAGAATTCAGAGAATGTATAATTTGAAATTCAAACTGTAACTTTAGTTGGCGATAAATCACCAAATCTGACAGCCTTCCACATTACTTTCTAAGAACCCTAAAAGCGAAAATTTAATGCCACAAAAGCTATAAATAACCAATTTGTAGTCTCCGCATTTTGAGGCTTCAATTTTCGTTGCCGTTGTATTTTGGGGTTTCAAAACAACATCATGTTCTCACATGATAAACTGTCGCATATGCGTTACAAAAAAAGCAATTATGATACCTTTGATGAATTCGTAACAAACAAACAAACGAACGAAATAACATGAATTAAGGCATAAATTTAATTCTCCAATGAATTTTTAATTTCATCATATTGCTAGATGCACAAAATAACTTCTTATTTTAAAATTTGTTTTAACTTTCTGGGATATAAAAGATTTTGTTTGATCTATTGATCAGAATCGATTTTGCAAATATATATATATATATATATACTTGCCATTAAATCTTTCTCCTCTTTTATTTATATTATTATTCGAACTAGGGAAATAAAATAAAAGTAGAAGTTGAATTTCCTCTATTATTTTTTCAAAACTGGCAACATAAATATTTGATGTTAGAAACAATCAAAATTACGGGTTTGGAAATCACTTTTTTTGTTTAAAATTATGAGGCAAATGCAGTTATAGAAAAACTTTAAATGCAAAAGTGGTTCGTCTTAATGAAGCACTGATTTGGTTATTTTTATTTATTTTTCTATCTTCGATATTAAAGAAGTTATAGCGAAATGAAAATTTCCATCCCCTGTAGACTGAATGACTTATCAACGAAATCATCCAAGATTTTTACGTTTCTAACAACATATTCCATGACAGTAAAATCCGAACAAATGTGTTCTAGTTTTGCAATAAAATAAAAATCTGTGTTGAAAAAAAATGAAATTGTAGAGTAAAATTATATCATAAATAATGAACTTGAATAACAAGATGAAGAGTAATTAACATTAATCAGTTTTGATACATTTCACATATTGATGTGATATGGCATAACTTGATTCTCTCTCTAATATGTCATTTAAAATAACAAAATTCTTCATTCAAATCTCTTAAGTTATGCAAATCTCTTATGCAATTTTTAACAAATTTTATTAAGTCTATTTATCACTCTCATTTTTATTGTTTAATATATCTTTCTCAATCCTAGAATATTTGCAGAAAGTGTGACATTAATTTTCATAAAAACTATTTTGAAATAATTTAAAATGTTCTCCGGACAAAGTATTCTGCCGTACCATCTATACCAACATACAAAATGAGAAAAATATCCCAAAAGCACTGTAGAGAAGACTGTTGGATGTAGATGTTAATTAAATTTTTCTCGAAATTACTTCTTGAATAGTAGCTTCATGAAGAAAAAATTTTGTCAAAAACTTTTATTAAGTTTGGAATTAAGAATTCATTGAAACAATTTGTCTCAATTCTGAGTATATTTTTGCACTGACTCCGATTCTGCATCACTTTGAAATTTAAAAAATTAGGTTTTTAAGGGATAATTTTATTTTTAAAAATTCTGCTCAAATATTCATACATTTTTCAAAATACAATTTTAATAATAACATTTTTTATTGCTTTAATTAAATACGTTTATACTTCACAATGATGTTTACATTTTTTATCGTTTTGTTCTTCTAACAATTCTATTTCAAACATCACAAAACAGGTAATTAATTGTCTACGGTGTCTTCCAGGAATTAATATGACTTTGCAAAGTAAAGAAAATTATTCACAAATGAACAGAAACGGCTATAAATACAAATCAAAACAGTCATTCTAAAACATTTAAAAACATGTTTCTGAAACGCATAGTTCAGTGACACATTCCAGTTTCAAATTCTTCTTGGCAATATCTAAGATATGATACATCCATACTAAATGACGTCATATTCTGCTTTTTCCCCCTTATCCATCTTTCTTAATTGCATACCCAAACGAAACCTAAGAAGTTTTTTCCTTCCTCTAACACTGAATTATTTATTTCTGAGATGGATGGTCAAAGTTAAGTTCATGTCTCACAAATTTCTTAAGTGTGTTTTTGATCGGCAGATCGATAAAGGTTGTTCCGGCTGAGGGGAAAACCATGGTCTATTGAAATGAATTTCACGAAAAGTTGTTGATAACACTACATTCCCGTCTTTTAGCAGACTTCTTATCAGGATTTTATTCAGAAATAACGCTCATTTTTAGATTTAATTTTGAGTGTGATGTATACAGATGGGGAAAGGTAATTTAGAAGAAAGTATTTCGAAGAGTTTTTATCGAAATTGGCATTCAAACTTTTCAAAATTCGTTTGCTTTGAATTTCTTTTTTAACAGTAATAAGTTATGCTTCTACTATATTAATTTTCATAGTATTATGACTTAAAATAGAATTTTTATTTTGTTGGAAACTCAAATGGGAGCATCCAGAAAATTATAGAGAAATATTTCACATTGCTTTTTTTTGTTGCTTAATATTAATAATCAACAAGCAAAAATATTTATATAAGTAAAAAATAATATGGAAGTTGCAGTGTTTAATGCTTTGAAGGATTACAGAATTTCAAGTGGAAATTGATTAAATTAAATGAAATACAGAATAAGAAAATGAGATGATAATTTCTTAATTTTTTTCATGCATTTGACCACTATTTAGTTGACTTCGTATGATTTCTTATAAACATAGAAGTCTATGAAAAATTAAAAGTGTAAATGGATTGAAAACGAAGCTACTAAGACTCAAAAGAATAAAGATTTCAACAAAATTTTCCTGATAATTCTTAATGAAATTTTCCTTCTAAATATCAATTATTTATTCTACATTTTAGTATTTATTTTGCAACTTATCAAAGTGGATTCAATCTTTTTTCAAGCTATATACTGTACATATTAAGAGAACGCTCTTTTAACAATTGGTAAATTTAATTTCCCATTCCAATGCATTTTAAACTTAATTAATTGATTTATTTCTGATTTTTTATTTAGTTTTATTAACTATGGGAAATTATATGTTTTATTTATTTATTATAAATCCCATTTAGAGACCTTTTTCGTTTCGCAGAATTATGTTTAAGCAGACTATATTTATAAACAATGTAATAATTATTTGATCTTAAAGAAATATATATAAATTTGACCCATTATTGTTAAGGAAATATTGATATGATTCTAATATTATATTATTCTCAGAATTTAAATCTTTTACAAATTTATTTATTTGCTGGTTAGACTTGATTTTTTTCATCATCGACGTAATTGTGTCGTTATCCCTCAAAATTCAACAACTTTATGCAGCTGCCTAATGAGAAATTCATATTTTCTTAGGAATCGGTAAAAATTGTGCTTATGAAATTAGTTTGAGATAGTGTTTTCAGTCCTCAAAGAATCGTGAATGGAAAATATTTAAGAATATTAGCAGAAACTAAGATACATCAAAGAAAAAATTAATGTCACCAGAATTTTTCTCAATTTCTTAATTTTGACAAAATGTGATTTATAAAATGTAAAAAATGAAAGGAATGCATTAAATAAATTTAATAAAGGTCTTTATGTATGCGTCAAAAATAATAATTAATTATAAGAATAGATACATACTCTCATAAATTGACTACATGCATTTCAAAAGATATAAAAATATACTAATGTATTCTGGGTGTATCTTTCTCCAATTTTTTTTTATCTTCAAATCTGAAATCTTAAAGTGTAACTCTACATTTAAATTTCTTGTCATAAGTTTAGATTTGCTCTGGAGAAAAAAAAATCTGGTATTTCTTTTTCTTATTTTTACTGAGAGCTCGATGTTACTTATTTCCTTTTTTTCCGATAAGAAAACTTGTAGAAACTTTCCAAATAGGAAAGCTTTTTAAGTGCTGTTGAACATGTCTTTATTCCTCATTGCTTAGAAGAATATTTTAAAATAGTAGTTGTTTACTATCATGACGGCCATAAAAGGCCAATAAGCTAAAAAAAAAGTTGCACTTGTTGTATTTCGAGGACGTATATTTAAAGCTCTTTGTGTCATAAAAAAACTCACGGAAATTCGTTATTTTATGACTTTTAAGATATTATGCATATATTTTGAAGCACTTCGTCGAGTGAAATGTGCTGTCCTTAAAAATGAGAATCGTTATTCGAGCAATAAAAAAAATATTCATCTAAAAACACTTTACATTTTCCATGAATTTGTATTGATTTTCTTTTCGAGTAGAGTGTTGTAACTTTTTTACTCATTTTATTACTTTTAACAGATTCTGAAAATAATGCTTTGTATTTAAATAAATGCATCTGCATTTTTACTTTTTAAAAAAATTTCTCTTGTACAGAATACATAAAATAAAAATAATGCAATCTTCAAAAATCTATATTTTAAGTTTAAGAAATTTCCAATTTCCACTTCGCTTCGAGTTGGGAAAAATTTAGATATTTTTATGAATTCGAGGCTCTGTGATTTGTTAGTTGACAAAAAAACAGTCCTTAGAAACGAGTGACGATTTTTTAACACGAAGACACTAATACAAAGACAACAAATAAACAACGGATACACACAAAATACATAACAGTACACTACAGCTAACAATAGCCCATATTTAGTAATAACAACTACAATACATAAAACAGCCATATAGAATCAGCTTGAGAAGGGAGTCTACTCCTGCTGAAGTCACTACTATCTACGGTCTCTCCAAACGTCTGCAATTCTCCCCTATCTTTTGGTTTTAACTGTATTAACCCATTTTATCCCAATTTATTTATTTTGTTCAAATTTGAGAATAATCATATTTTCTGAGGTATATTAAACCTAAATATACTAAATATAACAAAATGTAAAAAAAAAAATTTTTTTATATAGGAAATCTGACCCGTCCTCTAAATAGGACACTGGGATAAAGGGGATAAAATTTGCACTTACATGTCTCAGTGTTATTTTCATTAGTGAAAAGCAATTTCCGACTACAAATTTTTACAATATCCGAATAATACTTCATTATTTACATAAAATTTCAATTTTCAGTTGAATATAATACTAAACTTGGTGGAAAGGCCCAAAACAAGCCTGACAAAGTGTTTTATCACATTTCCCACAGTATGTTTTGGGTTTCCCTTTGCAATCCTCTCTTTGACAACGGCGCTGTTTCTCCCTCTTCAACAGAAAATGGCCAACACCATCCTTGCGGACGTCGTCTTCTGCACTAGAAGGCATAGAAAATATTCTGGGTCTACCTTTTGTTCTGTTCGTAGACTTTTTTAGGTACACCGTTGTTATAGCTCTTCGGAACTCCTTCAAGTTTAGGGCATCACTTTTGTTGACAGCTTTGTGCATTATCCATGCATTTACCACTGCCATGTCCAGTGTACGAATGAAAAGTGGCCAGTACCACTTTTTTCCACGTATCTTGACGGCATACAGTCCAGCCAACCAGTCGTGGTGATCCACCCCGCCCATATGTTTATTGTACGAATTTATCAAATTAGGCATCTTCACGTTAATTTTATCTTTGTGTCCTTTTACTCGCCTTTTCACATCAAAGAATGGTTCTAAAGTGCTGAAATTTGTAGCAGTAGTGACAATACTATTGTCATTCCATCGCACCAGGAGAATCTCTGAGTTCTTGTCATATGCAAAATCACACGTGCCTCTTTCTTTCTTCCGCATGGACTTAGGTTCCTCTAAGGGGCATTCGCGGTTTATCCGATTTTCTCGTATGGTTCCTGTGGCTCGATAACCCTCTTCACCAAGACTTTTCAAAAGATCAATGCTCGTAAAAAAATTATCAAAGTATAAAGTGTAACCTGAAGGATTCCCAATGTTCTCTATTAGTTTCATCACAACACGGGTACCAAGAGGAGTATCTTTTCTTGCATGAAATTCCTTACCGCAGTACAGGGAAAAGTTGTAACAATATCCTTCGCTTCCACAGAGAGCCCATAGTTTATATCCAAAGCGTATCGGCTTACCTCGGATAAACTGTTTCAGACTATTTCTACCGTAGTACATGATAATCATTTCATCAATGCTTAGATTTGCTGAGAAGTGTCCGAACTTCATAAAATTATTATTGAGCATGGCAAACAAAGGTTTTACCTTGAACGATCGGTCCTCGGGATGCTGACTTACGGTACTATTATCCACAAAGTGTAAATAAGATTTCAACTTTTGGAAACGGTTTCGTGACATTGCATTTTTCACCAGGGTAATTCCAAGGTCTTCAGCATCTGACCAGTAGTCACGTTCACAGGTATTTGAATGATAACCAGTTAGAAGCAAAATTCCTAAAAAAACACGTATTTCGTCAGCACTGGTCAAGAAATCATGTTCGTTTTTTGCATCTGTTGCATATCGCACAGTTTCTTTTACTATGTGATCGTAAACTTCGTTAGAATAAAACTGCTCAAAAAGTTCCACTGGAGATTTTTCTTTCAATGTAGTTTCCATGTGCTTGAGCAAGTCATTTGCAGTTGAATCAACCTGTGTTTTCCATTTTGAATATTGTGGTGATTTCGTCTTTATCCAAGATGACTGATACTTTTCAGCTTTTCGTCTGTGCTTTGTTGTCGAAACACCAGCGTTTGTGGACGCTTCAGTCTCAATACTATCTCCAACTCTGACTTCCAGAGTCCCAGGAACGTCATTTACAACAATCTCACCAGTATTTACTTCCGTGTCGTCCCCTTCATCTTCGTCAGTTAGTTCACTGGCATCTGGTGGTAACACAGCAATTTCAACATCGCTCTCATCTGAATCTAAACTATTTAATAGTTCCAGTGCTTCCTCTAACTTCAAAAACCTTTGCACAGACATCACTCTTTAGGGGCAGAAACGTAGGGAGGATTTTTTTTTCTAAACTTCTAGTTACAAATTTAGAAATATCTCATCATTTATATGCTTATCGTCCCACTGTCCTTTTTGGAGGACAGTTAAAAACTAACGCGCTACAACTTACCTAATAACAATAAAGCTTTAACCAACCAGCAGGATTATAAACGAAGACTGCTCTCACATAAAAACTGACCAGCCAAGTGTTTAAAACAAACTGAAAGGGAATTCTGCAATCGCAAAGAACAGATACATATGACGCTCATTAATGTCAGGAAAAAACAAAGTTAACAGATGAAGGCGACGGACGGGCGAGACAGAACTCATGCTAACAGAAGCTTAGACATAACTTTACATGTTCCAGCTGATAAAATATTCGCAACAAACAACTACTAATTTCTACATGCTATTTTTCAGCTGTCCTCCGGATAGGACAGTGGGATAAAATGGGTTAAGCTTTCGACTCACTACTACACGACTGGCTATTTCGCACTCTACTCGTTATTGCTTCTTAAATAAATATCAGAACTCGGCACGCAGCTAAATTCCTCAAATACTTCAGCATTACACAACGCTTGCATTACGTTGGACTGATCCAACTACTTGCCGTTGACTCAATGTACCACGTTGAACTTTTACGGCGAGTAACACGACTCTGTCTTAAGCTTAGACTGCCGAAATTTTATAGTTCCCGGAGCCTAGTAGAGAAGGTTCTGGGACAGTCTGGTATAACTTAGTTCCTATTGGCTCACTCAACAAAATTCTGAGAAATTCCAGTATCTGTTTTGCAGCCAGAGTCGTCGCGAAATCGCCAAATGGTCACTAAGTTTGTCGCCAACCGCTGAAATAACTGATTCGGCAATCGATCAGCATCCAAGAGAGCTGACCATAAAACGGCCTTTCCAGTGATAAAACTAACTATGCTGGGAAGCAAAATTACAGATTTCTAACAATATTACGTGTGTGAGTGATGATTTGGAATGAGGCACACTAATTAAGAACGATAACAATGTGCAAACAGTGGAAATTTCTAGATGAGCTTCAGATCAAAATTGAAGATGTATTTCAAATTTCGAGCGAAAAATGAATGTTTGTCCATGCGACCGAGGTCTATACGATGATTTTCGACCGATGAGACTGCCGGATTGAAGGGTGGGGGGTCGCAAACAAGTCAATCTAAAAGATGTTTAGGGCTGCGGTAGCCTGATTGGTAGAACATCAGTCTCGGAACGGAAAGGTAACGAGTTCTGTCCTCGCCTCTGCCAAAGACCATCGTATTGGCTATTGGTGGTTGGGGCCCGTTAAATAGGTCGTGACTGCAAAGTCCTCCAAGTTTCATTAACAAATTATACCTCTGGGGGCACTGAATCAGGGATGAGTCGGTCTCTGATTTGGATCTAAATTCCGACTTGAAGATGGTTGAATGAGTGTGTGAATGAGTTCGACCTCCCCCTAAAAAAGGGTTGTGTCGTGTGTGTTCGAGCAAAGTCGTAATTTCACCTTAACGGTGCTCGTTAACAACGAAAGGCGCACACTTCTGTCTTAATTCGAAAGAGCTCCGCTCATTCGGGCTTGATATGACCAAGTGGCATTAGACTCACCACCACCAAAATGATGTTTTGGGCTTAATTATTTCATAAATAAACATATTAAATACAAATTTGATGTTATAAAATTTTATGGTTATAGTTATGTATTTATGTGGATTTCTAAAATCATTATTAAATAAATAAAAATAAAAAAAATAATTACGTTTAAAAATAGATTTGAAAATTACTTATTCATTAACTGTTTTTTAACTGACAAGTCTTGTAAAATAATAATTTTTGATGTTATATTTGTTTAAAATTTATTATTTATTTGTATTTTTCATAATAAATAAATACTTATGTTTTGTAGAAGGGAAATCATTAATTAATAATTATATTTAATTTTTCAAGCATATTTTTAAATAAATAATTTTACAAAAACAATAAAAAACCATATTGCATTGGCGTAATAGAATATGAATAAATAAATAATTCATTCATAGTCATTGAAGCCATAGAAAATGTAACATTAGACTTACCATGAGTTGGCATAAACCTATTTCTGCGAAAGGAGTCAAAATGACCCTTTTCGGTATAAGAAAATATATATATAAATAGGCTTATCTATTATAAAGTTAAAATAGGAAAAAAAACTTTTATATTTTTAGTATAATTGTTGAAGTGTAGTGTTATGAAAAGGTAGTTCCTCTGAGTTTATTGACTAAAAAATGTTTATTTTCTAATTTAGATCTTTTTTTTTATCTAAATTAGAAAACCATCTATGTCTTTACCATCATCTTCTACCAAAACATTGACTCATACGGCTTTTTACTAACAATCTATAATAGTTTCTATCTTACTGACCATCTACTTCGGTTTCTTTTTTCTTATATACACACATTTTATTAACACATGCTTATTTCTATACTTATACCTACATCTATGTGCCTCCCTATCAAACAGTTACATATTTAAATATAAATGTATGGATTCTCAATAATATTTATTCGAATGGTCAAAATGATCCCATTGGTAGAGGTAAGTATGCATTTTCCGAAATTAAAAAATGATAAAAGATAAAATTTACGATCTTATATCTTATAAATGTAAGTAAAAAGTAATTAAAGCATTCTCATAAATTACGGTGGTGATTTTCTTAAAGAAAAATAAGGAACAGTTTCCTCAGAGGAATCAAAATGATCCAGTAAACCTAGTGTTACTTATTTTTAAAAAAACGCAAATTCAAAACGTTTGAAATTATATTCTATATTATCATTTACTTTTTAGTTTTAATTGCATTGTTGAAAATACCTCTGTAAAAATATTGTTTTGAAGGTCAATCAACCTTTTTTCAAAATATTTCGGATGGTTCGATTCATATATACATTTTATGTGACATTATGGTTTAAAAATTCAACTTTCAGGAATGAAAATTTGTGATAGCAGACTTCAATTATTTACTTTTTTATTTTATTTTCATATTTTAGGATTCAATCGTAAGTGATGATCTCTCACTTCGAAGTAATCAGGACAACCCTATCCCTGAAAACAGGTGACATATCTTAATTATTTAAAACAGTATTTATTTATTTTTAAATGAATGTAATATTAAATAGCTTTGTAAAACATGAAATAACTTTGTAAAACGTTATGAAGGCGTAAAAAATAGCATCATGCAGTTATTCAAAGAATTATTTCAAAATAAAAAAAGTAGCGTGACAGATATTTCAGCTACTCATTTCAAATTTATCTTTGATATGCATTTTGCGTGCATGCTGTTTTATCTGAGACGTAGCATTCAAGTGAAGAATTCAATCTTCCATGATAAAATATTAGATCACATATCTCAGTGTGGCTCAAAGTACATTAATGTAAAGAAGATAAGTCTACTTACGTGCAAGACGTTACTATTTTTAATAATTTTTCATATGTGCTTGCAATTCTATGCAATAGTGAATCTTGTATTTACGTACATAAAATCAATAAAAACAATATTTAAATATTTTTTATAAAAATAAAATGTGTAATTTTATCTATTTTATAAGAGTTTTAAAGCTTAGAACTTATGAAAAGAGAATTTGTGCATTATCCAATAAGGAAAATTTTGCCTTTTCTTTCTTATTTTTTTCAGAAGAATTTTTTTTTATTTGAGTTCAAAAACCTGATAAAATGTACGATTATAAGCATTTTTTATTGGATTTGTGCATTCATTTGTATTTATTGCTTACCTTTGGAAGTTTATGGACTTCTCAATCATTCAGTAACTTTTTTATTATTGATGACAGACCTGATTTTGCACATTATTTCTATTTTTCCACGAATTAAAACTTTTGTCTTATTTTTTAAGGCTTTCAGTTCTAATATTAGAGTTGAAACATACACAGTTGAAAATTCGTATGTTTAAATGAAAATATATGAAACGACACTTTATTCAAAGTATGCACTATAGGCCTGAGCATAGCTATCTCATTGATTAAAGCTGAAAGATTCTTTGTTCCCAGAATTCCAATGGTCGTGACCTACACCCCTTGAGTTCGCCGTCCAAGTTCTTCTCTTTCAGGTGATTTTTTTTTTTTTTTTGGTGACGAAACACATGAAAATTGTAGGGTGACATGTCCAGGCTGTAAGGTGAACGGTCGAGCTGCTCCCACTTGAACTTGGCCAGTTCCACGTGTGTGCCCCTGGAGATGTGTGAACGTGCATTATCATGGAGCAGAGCCACATCCTAAGTGAGTACCTAAGTTTCCGTAGTCTTCGGAGTTTCTTACAATACACATAGCAGTTAAGGATTCTTCTGTGCTCGAGAAATTCAACAAATAGTGAACATTGGATGGTGAACTCAAAGACGTTGTGAAGGATAG
>JAPMOQ010039601.1:2830325-2849091 GCA_026543055.1 Argiope trifasciata
TTTATTTGCCTATTTTATATTATTTTTAAGAAATAATTATCGACGTTAGAAAACTGATTTTCTAAAAAAAGCAAAGAAATTAGTGAAAATCTAATAGATTTAATTTTAAAATGATTATTTCGAGATAATAAAATCATTGAGAAAAAATTCATTAAATTTGCGTTTAATTTCAATAAATTAAAAATCCAATTAAAATTTTCATTTATCATCAGTACTCAAAGAAATTAGATAGAAAATTTTGTAACTCTGGAGATAACATTATGTATTTAGAACGATTTTTGAGAGATGCATAAAGAATATAACAATGTGAAAACATTATCCTGATAATTTCTTTACTTAAGTTTTCAAAACTCTACATTTATTTCTGATAATATGCTCCAAAATTATAGAGAAAAAACACTTAAAAATGCGAATAATATTTAATGAATTAAAAACCTAATTGAAATTTTTATTGAGCATCAACGCACAAATAAATACTAGACGATAAATTTTGTAACTCTGGAATTGACATTATGCCTCTTGAACGATTTTTACGAAATGAAATTATAGAGAATACGACAATGTGGAAACATTATCATAATAATTTCATCACTTAAGTTTGAAAATTCTACATTTATTTGTGAAGGACTAACTACTATATTAATATGTTCTGCACTTTGAGATTAAACAATAGGACTTTTTTATTAAATTGAAAATTAAAGATCTGAAATAATTGTATAATCTGCAGCTATATTATATATATATATATATATATATATATATACTTTCAAGAAAAGGACAGACAAACGGATAGTCAGCCATGTAATTAACTTAAAACTTGACAATAATTTGCATTTTAGATGCCAAGCTTGTGTACCAAATTTTATCAATCTAGCTCTTTCGATTTTGAAGCTATCGAGCACAAATATACTCAAGTAGCCTTAAAAGCAGATTTCCTCATAATGGATTCCGTTCAAAATTTGGTAGAAATCTGTAAATTTAGTACACACGCAAATTTACCCATCCAGATCAAAGTTTTTGAAATACTGTTTTCTCAGTCCAAAAAATGTGTTTTTTGGACAGATGGAGGTCTGAAACAGCGGTATTCGTCAAATTCTTGGATTTGAATTTTACTTATTTCTCTATATTTTGCATATATTAAAGTAAGGAAAAAATTACCTTTGTTTAATTTTTCTCCACTTAATTCCTTTATACTTTAGTCGTTAATTTTTTCTTCATTAATACAAACAATAAGACTCATGAAATCTATTTTCCCTCAAATTCACTTTCAGCTTCCACTACTCGAATGAAATCAAATTTAATTGACCAAAATATAAAAAAGAGTATTATCATTGAAATATGTGCTGAAGTATATCAAGTATAACATGAAAAAAGCTCTAGTATATGAAGAAACGAATAAAAAATCAATTGCCAGATTCTATCTATATAAACAAAAAACATTTTTAATTAAAAGAATTTTGAGGTGAGACCAAGTTTAAATGAAACTTCTGAGAAGCAAAGCTAGAATTCTAAATTCTCGTCTCTATACTTCTCAATTCATTTGAATAACTTCCATCATTAAACGTAACAGCTGCCCTAAACATCACATCTATCTGTTTAGCCCTGTTTATCCCAAATATAAGAAATAGCGGACAGTAATAATTACTCTCAGAGATAATTTTAAATAAGCATTTTCTTGAAATGAAATTGAAAATATCAGGGGATTTTTTTATGTTCGATAACAAATGTTTAAAATGCTCTTTTTATTATAAATTACAGGAAAAATGTTATTTTGATATTCCATATATTCATGTTGCTTTTCTTTTAATATTATTATGATTCCATGTAAAAGAGCTAATAGAAAGTATACATATATCTGTAAAAATTAACTAAGAATCAACTCACTAATCATAAATTCATTAGATATTTCCACTCAGAAACGTTCGGATTTACTCTTGAATTATATCCTAGTTTTTTTATGCTTTTATGATTAAGAATTAAATTTGTGCTTAAACTAAATAACTGTATTTAGTGTTTAAAAGATGAATTTCTTTTACTTAAAATAAATTTGTCTCTTCAATACATCTGTATTGTTTCAGCCACGGGACCTACTGTGCAGCAATAGCGGCTGGTGTTGCGAACAACAAAGTCTGCGGTGTGGGAGTCGCATATGACGCTAAAATAGGAGGTGAGTTCTTCAAATCTGTGTGCCAAATGCAATACTAAATATTTAGCTAAGTGGTTGTTGAAGTAAATATTTCAAACTAAAAACTATTCAATGTTTACTTGTATCGTTACAATTTTATTTTAACCTAACATTAGTTTTCATAGAACATCGGTATAATTTATAAAAATGTGAGAGGAAAACAAACAAAATGTAATGTTTTCAAACCGATAATGAATGGGGAAGATTATCAAATAATGGTAATAAAATGGAGACCTTATCCTATTTTTGTCTTAATAACCTTGATATTTTCTTTGGCATTAATAAGTTATAATGGCATATTAAAAGTATAAATACTGTAGAGTATAGACGCTATAGATATAAACAAACATGGATATACCGGTATCTAGATACTCCAGGCGCCAGCTTTAATCATGAAAATAATATTTTTCATGAAATTTGTGTTTCTGCCTAAAATGAACGAATGTAATAGCATAGGGTGAAAAAAATATTTAATATAATATAAGAAAATATATTTTAAAATATAAATGCAAATTTTTCACAAATTCCTTATAAAATTCAGCACTTGCATCCTAGCCTTTTTTTTTTAAAGATGTTAGTAAAATTTTCATTCTCTGTATTAATTTTAGTGTTATAAATGATCTGTGCTCTTAATGGATTATAACTTTTAAACATTTTTATAACCATTTAATGTTATAGAATTAAAGCCTACAAAAAACTTGTGATGTTTTCGAATCCAGTTTTTTGAAATCATTCTAATAAACAAAATTTATTAGAATTAAAAAACATATTTTAAAAGTTATTATTTTTGGAAATTTACTTTAACCAAACGTGTTCACTTATGCATCAATTCTTTAATGCGAAAATACTCCAGAAACAGGTAACAGAAGAGTTCTTTAAAATTTGAAAATAAACTCAGTAATTTATCATAATTCAGACTGCTGGATTAGCGGATTGATATAAAAATACACTTTAATAGCAAAATCTTGTATTTCACACATTTATGTCAATTATACAATATACTGCCACGAAGATGCAAATAATCGTAAAGCAGATATAGAAATATTGGCAAAGGGGAGAATGCATCATTTTAAATCTTAAAGATCAATTTAACAACCATGGCATCCAGTTTAATCTCAATAACAATCTTTTCGAAAGAATTTTAGCAAGAGCTATAGTTGAACCTTAAGGTAGAAGGTACATCCCATAATTGGAGTGAGAGTAACTTGATCCCCCACCATTATTTTACACAGCATAGAAACAATAACCAGTCTCAAAATGGAAATCTCATCTTCATGTATGGGCTGCAAACTGGGGAAAGACAGTTTAGCCATAAAATAACTTTATTATCGTGTAGTAACTCGTAATTCGATAAAAAGAATCGATATATTGATATACAGAGAATATAAATTAGTGAGAAAAGTTTCAATTCGATGATCAGAACTTTATTAAAGAAAACTCGTTAAAGTTTATTTTATAATGTACTAATCTCTTTTAGCAACTTCTGGCTCGCCTGGAATATTAACCATATTTTATTCTATCTAAATCGTTCAGATAAAACTTCAATACCTCTTCAATTTATCAGATATTAAAATCGCGTTATTTTAATTGCAGCATATATGTTCTTTTAATTATGTATATGCATCTTTTTAATTGAAATCATTCCCAAGTTACCATAATGCTATTAAATACAGATATATCTGGTTTATCTGCCTTCTAATTTTCGCTATATAGTAACTTTACATTTTTATTCATCTTGTATGCCATTCTGATATTAAACAGATTCTTTTGCTGTCAACATTTGAAGAAATTCCCCCCCACCACTAAATATTTGATAAAATTATGTATATATTTTGTTTTTAGGATAACGGTTTAATTAACAGAAATTAGATTGCCAATATTTTTTAAGAATTCGATGGAATACAAGAAACATTTGTACGACTATTAAATTGTTATCATTAAAAAAATACTGTTTTAGAATTTGAAATGCTATAAGAACCATTTTTATAAAATCGTTATAATATAACGAATAACGTTAAAAAGGCATTTTTAAAATTTTTGAAACGATATAAAATTTTATATTTGAACAGGAATATTTTCAAAAGTATTGCCAAGAAATTGCAAAATTCAGCTTCATTTAAATTAATTAAAATTTTAAGAGCTTTGCTCTTAAGTCCCTCCCCCCTTCAAAATTCATATATAAAAAATTTGATAACTGATATATAGATGTTGTTGTGATATAGTCAAGCAGTATCACTAACAAACAACCCCACACTCTTTCTTTTTCTATATAGAGATTTGTCTCATGGTTCTCAATTTGGTCGGATTGGGTCAGTCTAATGCCACTTGGTCATGCAAAGACAAATGAGAATATCTCTTTCAAATTAAGGCAGAAGTGTACGTCTTTCTTTGTAAACGAGCACCGTTAAGGTGAGAGGACGACTTTGCTCGAACGCACACGACACAATCCTTTTTAGGGGACGGTCGAACTCATTAATATATCCGCATGTCAGGATTTAGATCCAAATCAGAGACCAACTCATCCCTGATTCAGTACCCCAAAAGGTATAATTTGTTTTGGTAACATGGATGACTTTGCAGCTACGACCTATTTAACGTGCCCCAACTGCCATTAGCCAACATGGCGGTCTTTGGCCGAGAAGAGGACAGAACTCGCTACCGAGACTGACGTCAACAAACCAAGCTCCTGCGGCCTCTCAATTTAGTTATGCACCAAAACCCGAGTTGATGCATGATATCTTGGAAGTTCCTCGAAAACTGGATTTAAAAAATATTGTGTGACCGAAAGGGCGCCAAAATTTTAATTATGTCAGGGTAGACTATTAAAATTACTAAATCTTGCCAATTTAGTTAAAAATACATTTAATGACATTAAAGGACATGATTTACAAGGGAACGAAGCTATTTAGGACAATAACATTTAACATATATGCATTAAAATAATACTCGGGGACTACATCATGCTTTACACTCGCTTCCAAGACATGGACTGATTGTTCATGGCAGCGGCCGATAGAGGGCCGAGGAAAACAGTTACGATTACAGTACGGTTACAATTGTTGATAATATTGATTATTACATAAAATTTCTAATTACATGGATTTATATCTAGATAGTAAATGATTAAGTTGATTGCATGTAATCATAAATCAACAATTTCTTTTCAATTTTTTAATGAGTAGAAAAATTTTAAAGAATGTTCCAAACTATTTAATAATAAAAAAGAAAAAAATCAATGCTACATATTCAGCTCGAAGTTTGTTGTTATCTTTATAACTTTCAAATAAAATAAATGACATCTGATTTCAAGTTATTTTGACGTTGTTACAAGTCTTGGAATGGATTCTTCGTTTTCATTGTGTCAAAAAAGAAAAGTTTTACGATTTTTGGAATTCAAATCAGGATTGACCAAGAACTTGATTCGCCTCTAATTTTTCTTTAAAGAGCAGAAATGCAGAATTTTAAATCTTTCTATGCCGCGTGTCGCTTTATAAAATCGCACGATAGATAAACAAAAATTATTTTCTCGTATACGAAATATATAAAAAAAATCTTGTAATCGTTACAATATTTTCTTTTGTATAATATTGCATACATTGAGGTGAGAAATTACCAATCTCAATTTCTCAAATTTTGTAAGAAGAACAAAAAATTGTATTTTTTGCGATTATTGATAAATATTTTAATATCTGATTTGAATACGTGTTCATACCAGAGCAGTGACGTGAACACATTATCATTTATTATTGATATTCATTACTGTTATTATTATTGATATACACTGATGGAAAAAAAATCCCAACACCAAGAAAAAATTATTGTACAGTAATGAAATTTTAGGAATACATTTGTCTAGGTAACATATTTAATTGATTAAAGTTTCAAGATCACAGGTAGAGCCATTGGCGAGAAGAGCCATTTCAAATGTGAAATGTCGGTACATTAGTAACCGGTGTAACCGCCAGAATTTTGAATGCAAGCATGCATGCATTGTGTCGTACAGGTGTCGGATATCAGTTTGTGGGATGGAGTTCCATGCCTGTTGCACTTGGGCGGTCAATGCAGGGACGGTTAATGCTGGTTGCGGATGACGCTAGAGTTGTCGTCCAATGATGTCCCGTACGTGCTCTATTGGAGAAAGATCTGGTGATCTAGCAGGCCAAGGCAACATGTCGACATTCTGTAGAGCATGTTGAGTTACAACAGCGGTATGAGGGCGAGCGTTATCCTGATGGAAAACATCCCCTTGAATGCTGTTCATGAATGGCAGCACAACAGGTTGTATCACTAGACTGACGTACAAATTTGCAGTCAGGGTGCGTGGGATAACCCCGAGAGTGCTCCTGCTGTCATACGAAATTGCTCCCCAAACCATAACTCCAGGAGTAGGCTCTGTGTGTCTAGGCCGCAGACAGGTCACTAGCAAGCGTTCACCTGGCCTCCTTCTAACCAACAAACGGCTATCACTGCGACCAAGGCAGAACCGGCTTTCATCAAAAAACACAACAGATCTCCACTCCGTCCTCCATTGAGCTCTAGCTTGACACCACTCACGTCGCAAACGGCAGTGGTTTGGAGTCAGTGGAATGCACTGTACAGGGCGTCTGGCTCGGAGCTGTCCTTGAAGTAATCGATTTGTAACAGTTCGTTGTGTCACTGTGGTGCCAACTGCAGCTCGAATTTCAGCTGCAGACGCAGTACCACGTAGTAACATGTCAGTAGTACCACGTGGCCGCCCGGAACCAGGTCTTCTTGAGGCAGTACCTTCCCTTGACCACTGCCGCCAATACTCATGCACAGTGGATACATTCCTGCCAAGTCTTTCAGCAATATCGCTGAAAGAAAACCCACCTTCTCGTAGCCCTACAACACGACCTCGTTCAAACTCAGTGAGCTGTTGATAATGGTTTCTTCGTCTTCTCAGAGGCATCCTTGACTAACATTAACCCACTACGTCAAATCTCAACTGTAAATAACGATAACGAAACTTACAGCGCTTATTTAAAGCAAACCTCATTTGCATGTTCATAGTGTCGCTACTAGCGCCACACTTACGCGCGTAGCTCGAAATTTGAATCGACGTCATCTTTCAGATGTATAAACACGCCTACCAAATTTCGTTTATCTAGCACAGCTCCTTCCTAGTGTTGGGATTTTTTTTCCATCAGTGTGCAATACATCCCTCCTCATCCATATGAATAAAAATGAATGTTTGTCAGTATGTCTCTTATCCCGTTCATCCGATTATGATGAAACTTGGTAAACTTATTGCTTACATCTACGGGATGATTATAGGCATAGTACAATTATCTAATATAAGAAATAAAAATTTGGATCACAACCGCATATATTTACCAAGGATTAATCTCCAAATCGCTCACCGAGGAGACATAATAAATTCTGTAGAAATGCTAAATCAAATATTGTAAAGAAGTTGAATAAAAATGCTATGCAAGTCATTCTCAGAGGTAATACCTTTATAACAGATTATTTATTACAGACAGAATTTTGGGGAGACCAATCTTGGGGGGGGGGTTAAATTTTAATTAAATGTTAGCGCTTTTCGTAGTAATTTCCAAAAATATTATAAGACAAATAATTTTGCACTATCTTAATTTTCAAAGAATTACTTTTTCAACTACATCAACGGTTTTCTGGTATAAATATATGTTTTTATGTTTAATGAATTTTTAAAGAATGTATTTTAATCCCATTTTCTAAAATTAAACTAGAGAACGAATATTAAACGAATCAAGAGATACAATAAATAATTTCTTTCATTACCGTTCTGAAAGAACAGCAGTTTTACAATTCTAAAAGAGAACACAAATATAATACATAAAAAAGGTATTTGTTCGTATTTTATGTACTGTCGTACCGTCCATCCTATTTCGATAAAACATTGCCAAGGTATCGATTGATTGCACTTAATATTATTTTTTGGCGGTTGCAACGAACCGGATACCAGCTAATAATCTCGTAAAATGCAATATTTTAGTATCAAATAACTTCAAATTTAATTGGCCTTTTCTTTAGAAAACTCTGCTTTTTTAAAAAAAATGTAATACTTTATTTGGAAACTAATTCAAAGGTGACTACTGAATCCGGGAGTTATTTATAAACCAAAGAAAAATATGTGTGAAAAGTCATTATCTCTATAAGCAATGATAAAATATGATAAGATCCTTTGAGAATTTGAACTTCACACTCTCATGTTACAATCAGAACTCGTTATCGGGACAGGTACAAAACGCATTATCAATTGTTTTGAACATGATATTTCTGTAACAAAATAATATTGTGCTTCAATGTTTTGGTGTGAAGATGTAAACAAACAAATGTTAGGCAAATAGAAAATTCTTTTTTGTACTACTGATAAATAACTGCAGATTTTTTCTGTTGGGTATTAAAAAAATTCAAATTCACATCAGCAAATTTAAGAAATTTAAGTCTATTCTTTATTTTTTATAAATATTTTTTTAATTTAAAGAAATTTCTATTGAACTGAATGACGTGGCAATTTTTAGATGTTCTTTTTAATTTCTGTTTTCTGCATTTGTCTGAATTAATTAAAAAGTCCTCTGAACCAAAAGGAATTTCAACTGGAAAAGAAAGATTCTTTTTATTACTATCCGGCAACATATTTTCTTGATGTAGAAACAGTCAAAATTAAGGCTAGAAAATAGCTTTTTAAAACCAAGCTTCTAAGATTTTGCTATTACCGAAAAACTTTAAATACAAAAGTTTCATTTTAATAAGACAATAATTTGGCTAAATATACTCATTTTTCAACCTCCATTATTAAAAAGTTCTAGAGAAATGAAAATTTCATTCCTGCCACACCTGATTTTCATTCCTTGATACTAGATGGGCCTTTTACGAATTCGACCGAGTTTTTTACGTATTCCGAACAAATTAAAATCCAAACAAAATTAGTCTTAACCCTGTTCAGGAGGGGCAAAGTATTATACAAATATAAGAATAAACATTGAACGAAGGTTGGATTTATTTTCAAGGGACCACGATCAGTGAAGAACTGAAGAAACTTTCCTGAAGTCTAATCATGACAGCCTTTTCAATAAATAGTCTTCCTATAAGAATCTAAACTCTTCGATAAGATCTCAAGAATATCACACTAATGGCATCTTTGTGTGCTCTTTTGAAATATTTCATGAACAATCAAGCAGTTCTTAACATACCCCATTACGAATAATTTCTCATTTTGCATTTTAACATGAAAAATATTGGATTTTGGTTGAAACTTTAAAATCTTTACTTGTATCTCGATTCGAATCAAATCTTGAACTGTAATTCCGTATTTAGAAGAAAGATTCAAAGCACATAGTTGTACTGCAGTTTCAATGAAAGTTCTACATTCACGGCGAAATTCTATATTTTATAGCCATTTTTCGCTACTGCCTAGCCAGACAGTCCTTGTTATTTTCACAGATTTATGCTGGGATCGGGAAAAGGATAACATCTTTGATGAAGAGTGTCATGTCTCTAACCACCACGAAACTGTCTCGTCCGTCTTTAAAAGGATGTGAAATGAAGTGTGGAAAAACAATTGAGTCGGTATAGAAGCCATGATTGATATTAAGGAATGTGGAAGCAGAGAGAATGCGCGTCATTTGTAGGAATTCTGAGTATTCCTGTCAGGCATGTACAGATAATACAAAAAATATGAGAAAAAGTTTCAGGAATACCATTTCTCTGGTGTTTATATATATATATATATATATATGTGGGGGGGGGGGGGGGGGTGTGTGCGTGGGGGGGGGGGGGGGTGTGTGTCACAAATATTTTGTTGTTTTTTTATCTCACTTTCGGAATGCCATGTTATCAATAATAGTATTCTACTACTGGTTTTTCTATTACTTACATAATACAAATCGAATTTTATAACAAATTTCCTCATGTTGTGAAAATGTTTAACATTTAATTTAGTCGCATTAACATCCTGTTTCCAAGCATTACAGGGCTGTATTTTAGGACGCACCTCTAATTTTTAAGTGACAAGTGACAAGCATAAACTGCAGTTCCCATTTATGCTCCTAGTTCCCGCAATACACCAGTGGAATGACATTTGATTTACGACATCAGATTAAACGTGCAGCGGGCTCATGTACACGATGGATCTTTAGTGCAATCAAATTTCGAACTTGGATCTCTGGATCTAAGCCAAGATCTTACTACTAAAATCACCTCGTCTAGTGGTAAAAAGAATCGAATGTAGACAAAGTTTTATTAAGTCCAAATTTTTATTTTAAAAAAGCAATTTACTTCGATTTTAATAAAAAAAAAATCATAAATATTATTTAAAACCACATAAGTTAGTTATTCTCATTAGTGATTCTGCTGAACATTTTAAACAGTTGTTTAAAATGTTCAGCAGAATTTTAAACAGTTGTTTATTTTCGGAACCTTTGAGAAACTTTCGATTTTTGTGTTGGCATGATTTGGAGACCAAATTGACGATATTTTTCTTCACTAACCTTTACCTGATTATTTAGCTAAAATTCCATTTAAATCTAAAATCTTATTATCAAGATTATATTTTAAATTTGATTGATTTTGATTCAAGTTGAGATAAAAACAACTGGGCATAAAAGCAATAAAATCTTTTTACAAATCTAGTTCAAAATTTGGCAAACATCCAAAGTTATTTTGATTTAAATATCACATAATGACTTACATTCCTCTAGTTTGTTGTGTAATTTTGATAGAGCTTTCACAAACACTCAAATTAGATATATAGATAATCATATTGCTGGATTTAGTCCAAAATTTTGTATTAATGGTCATATTATAACCGTGAGGAATCAACTGCATTTTAATGTTTCCAGATTCATCAATAAAAGCTGTTCTCAAATTTATGCATTTTGCATTCGAAATCAAAATATCCACAATCTGTCTTACAAAATAGAAGACAGTGACTAATTTTTAAAAAATGAGCTTGTCCCAGCTTTTGGGAAAATTATTACGTCGTAAAATGTTATTTTAAAGTTGGTTTCTTATTGTACAGCTACGTCCAGTTCTAAGGATAAAGTTATATCCCGAATTCCATCAATGTTATTATTGTAATTGTATTGTTAATGTAATTATTGTAATGCATGCAGGTGGTCGGGTAGACATACAAGCATCTCTTTGATGGAATTCACTCAAAATTTGAAAGAAACCCGCACTTTCAGCATCAAGATCACATGCCAAATTTCATTTGTCTAGTTCTTTCTATTTTCTATTTGTTATGCTCACAGACAGAATCATAAATTTTCTCAAGGAATTTTCTTTAAAAACCCAATAAGATTTAATATATAAAGATTTATGGAAACTACTGATCAAACTTGTTCACAATTACAATAATTTCTCTTTATTTCTTGGGCTAGAAAAACTGCTAAAAACATGATTATACAATTTGATCATATTGATTATTCAATATGATCAAGTTGTATAGTCATGTTTCCACATAATTATACAATGTATAATTATGTGGTATAATTGTAATTATAATGTAAAAATATGTGGTATAATTGTTATTATAATATAAAAATATGTGGTATAATTGTAATTATGTGGTGTGATTGTAATTATAATGTATAATTGTAAATTGTATAATCATGTTTCCACATTTAAATTACAATAAGATTACTCGTCATTCTTTAAATTAATAATGAACTACACAATCAATCAACTGTTTTCTTAAATATGAAATTAGAAAACATACACATATGTTTCATATACAAAAGCGTCATCAAATCTACTTCGATTGCGCGTATATACTATATAAATGAGGTAAACACTCTTTTTTTAAAAGGGTAAAACATAGATTGACTTCCATAACCTCAGAGCAAACTACATACCTCCTATCATTACAAAAAATCGAAGAAAATATCGCAAATAAAAGAAAACGAAGTACCGAGATTACATTCTAGGAATATCTCATTTCCCCTGTTCTGGGAATGTTACTTTTCCAAAATCTCATCTCTTTCGCCGGAAGCCGTTAGGGGCAGTAGTTCTGGTTTTATTTATATTTGGGATTGCATAAGAGGAAGGGGTGATGGGTTTGGCAAAGACATTTCTCTTTGTCACTTCCCAGGTTTCAAAACATTTTGACAGTACCGCTGGCTGAGGGGACAAATATAAAGAAAGAAAATGTCCTCCGCAGATATCCGAAGGGAAACGACATTTGCGGATAGATTGACGAAGTATTTGCGTGATTTTCTTCTGGCTGGCGTGCGATGTTGTTTTGCCGCAGTGGATAAATGCTATAGGAGCTGAGACTAAAAATAGTCTAAACTAATGCATAATACTTTTTTCTAAAGGCAGACAAATACGCTATTGGATAGTGGAAATACGTATATCTAAGCATATTTTTTGAAATTTAAATTATAATTTTTATTAATTGAAATGCAAGCGATATTTTTGTACTTTTGTGTAATAATTCCTAAAAGTATTATTTCACAAAAATGATTTTTAGATCATTTCAAAATTTAAAACCCACAGGAGTGATCTTTCCAAAGCTTTCTCGCATATACTCCAATAAATATCTTACCTTTCTTCCTCCATATAAAAATTTGGACATTGAATAAGATTTTGATGTGGATCGCAATAGTTTTGTGGCAATGTCCCGGATTTGGATTGTTAGAGCTAAGTTCCAACGCTAGATCCATCGTATATATGAGTCTTCATCCAGTCGACTTTTCTTATGCCCTCACGGTTAGGTAGATCATATTATAAAGGCTCGATGTTTGTTAAAACTACAAAGATATTAAACATCCTTCTGTTAGTATGGCATAAAATTCCGAGCATGAATATGCCGACAGAAGTGTCATCTTTATTGTTTAACTAGAAATTCCGATCTTTAAGAAAAGGGGTCGGCAATTTTTTACTGACATATTTTTTTCCTATGGGCTATTCAATCAATTTTATGCAAAAATTAAGTAATATCAATATTTTATTCATTTTCCAACAAATTCATACAGAACATTGTAATATGTCTTAATGGAATTAGAGTTCTCAACAGTGTAATTAACAAGTTTATTGAATAATAGCACCATCATTGCCATATGTAACATGGCAGATAAGATAGTGGTAAATATAATGCAGCATTTGTAATAAATTATGTTGTTGTCATTACTTATCCCAGAGAGTTTTAAGAGATTGACAGAACATCTCCTTTAATCAATAGCTTTCAAAAATAAATAAAATCTTACCCTTTAAAACCTTGCTCTTGTTAAATTCTAAACAATCACGAAACGCAGTAAACTATTAGAATATTTAAATTGAAGCGATGCAAGTTTCGCTCTATTTTATTCATACATTTCAACCATTGTATTCTTGTATCCTTTAATATGTATTGTAAATTTATCTGATGTATCATGTTTGTTTATCAAATTCACTGACAAAGAACAGTGAAACGAGAGCCCTTAATTTTAGTTTCAGATCCTACATTCTTTTTCAAAAATGACTTATTCCAGAATTTTTGAAATATTATTAAAACTTGTAAACGAGCCTTTCGTGAAATCTCTCTAAATGAGCATCTCCCATAATGAGTAATTCTCATTACGAGCTAAACAATAAGAAAGTGACTCTCTTAACGAACAATGTTTCGCAGAATTAATAGTGATAAGGCACTGTTAAGTTTCTTAACTTATATTAATGTATCGAATGTTTATTAGAAGACAGCCCTTATATCTTCATAGAATAATGACATTGCTGCAAGTGATTCAAAGGATTTTGAGCAAATAACTGTAAAGTTTTAATCGACGAGATTGTGTCTGTGATCGAAATTATGAAGGTAGAGCAAATTACAACGACAATGATGAGATGGTGGAAGAACATCGTCAGAATTATCAAAGAACTTGTAGAGTTGCATCCTGTGGCAAAATAAAAAGTTGCGTAGGAAATTTGGTCAGGAAAGGAGGAAATAATAGACTCAAAGTAACAACTTTTCAGTAAAATAAGGTAGATACAGAAAGCATGAGAAATGATTGCGTCCTACTTTGAGATACATTATCCTGATAAATACATACCATCATCATTATTCTAATAAATACATACCATCTTCAAGAATTCCTTTAATGATAATGTGGCGTCTTTGCCTTGCTAAAAATAACATGAATTTATAAATAATAAGTTATATTATAAATTTTTTAGTGTTTTTATTGGAAAAAAAACGCATTGGCTTATTTTATATGGACACATACAAATTTTTTCCCTTCCTTCCTTTTTCTTTTCTTTTTTTTTTTTTTTTTTTGGAGTGGGGGGCGGGGTTAACAAATGTTTCGTATTTCGGATAAGGTTCTGGATTCTATTATGCTTGTCAAGTGAAGTTCTATTGTATTTGTATATATATATAGCAGTTCCTTTACAGTTTTGATTTTCAGGCGTCCGGGTCATAGACGGTCCCGTAACTGACGCTCAAGAAGCTATGGCCCTCGTCCATGCCCTAGATTACGTGGATATCTACACGGCATCTTGGGGGCCCAACGACGACGGTAGAAGCATCGCTGGACCAGGGACTCTGGCAAAACTAGCTTTTCTGAAAGGAATCACTGAGGTATTGAGCTTTGTATTCGTACTTTCAAAGACAAAACAGAATGTAAAATTAATTTTCTATGTTATAATTTTATCAGCAAAAAATGACGAAAAAATAATTCAAATTAGGTAATCAGCCTTACCTTATCTTCCAGGACTGCCACTATAGTTGAGTAATAATTGCACTTTCACACAAATAATCCATAATCTTGGAGACGAAACATTTATTATTGCTTAACGCACATAAAACAAGCACAAAATAACATTTAGTATCAAAAGCTTCTCAAAATTAAGCTTAGATTTCACCCGAAGACCATCTATTAATGCTTTCACTGACAGGTCTCGGTATCAACTGAGGTAAGGTGGCGCTGCTGTCGGATTCCAGAGTTCCAAAATGGAAGGAGTTTGTGACATATGTAATGATGTGACAAAACGATAATTCTTTTCCTTTCAATATTCATTCATGTTATACTCACCTATTACCAGAAGGAAATGATTTTCAAAGTTTGCCTCTAGGGTGCCTTGGAAATTGCGACTCCATCAGAGGAGGGCAGCGAGATATCATATAATTTTCATTAATTTTTACTTTCTCGTATATTTATAATATAATCTCGTAATCGTCAAGAAATTAGAACTCTAAATTTTGACAAATATCCAAGTTTTAGACCTTCCTGAGTTCAGACAACACATTTTTAGAAAATATCTTAATATCTGTTTGTAGCAAAGATAACTAAAGAACACATTTTTAAGTCAGACGGTTGAAATTTGATACATGATCTTTACATTCAAATGTGTAGATTTCCACCAAATTTTGAGTAAAATCTGTTCAGAGGAAGTTCGTCCGCCCAACTGTTGGAATCAAAATTAAACAAAAATTAGAAAATGAAGGGAGCTAGATAGATAAGATTAGGAACCCAAATTCATCATTTTTAGTGTAGACATCTGAGAAATTTGAACCAAATCTAACATTGGGTTGATTGTCTGACACTCTGTACTTTCAGAACGATGTAAATGCGATAATTTAAAAAAAAATGGCTTGAATTGGATAAGGGATTTTGGGATTACAATTACAACTTTGTGTTGTCTTTGTTTCAATCGGTTGAAAAAAACGTTTCTAAAGCACAAATTTGAATTTCCGAACACTATTAATGGCATTCTAGGGATTAATCGCCAAAAATCAAAGAAATCTATGGATTTCGGGCAAGAAAGATATATCAAATTACATCCCTCTAATTCAAAGAAGTTTTGAATTATTATGATAGCAAATATAAATGTAGACAAATGGACATACAAACATATTCCAAAAATATGTTATTCGAATTCAAGAAATTTGAATCAGGAAAATTTATCAAAATTTCTAGGTTGAATTTTTTATCTACTATACTTGTGAATTTTTGCTATACTTTCTCTTTGCATATTTTGAATATAAAGCGAACGGGAGTAGTCCGTCCAAAAGTTTCTCGTATATTCTTTAATAAATTTGCCACGTTAGAAAATGCCTTACATGATATTGTCATATAATATTTAAAATATTAACTTTGGGGAGAACTTAGTATTTTTATTGGATCTATCGAGTCATTCTTGGTGAATTATTTGGCGATTAATCCCTGATATGTGGTTAATAATATCCGAAAATCAAATTATTCTTTTAGACAGGATTTTCCCAACCAATTGAAACAAAAATTTGGCAAAAAATTGCATTTGCAGTCACAAAATCTCATAACAAATTTGATGCATTTAAGTCATTGCGTTTTTTAATTATCGTATTAACATGTTTTTGAAAATACGGAATGGCAGACATTCGACCCTTTGTTGGATTTGGTTCAAATGCAGGTACCTACACTGGAGATGCGAAATTTGTGTGCCGAATTTTATCTGTCTAACTTTCTTCGTTTGTAATTATCATGTTAACTTATATCAAAAAAGGTCAGACGGACGGAATTTCCTCTGAATATATTTTTTTCAATATTTGATAATAGTCTGCAATTTTGGTATAAAGACAGTATATTTTTTTTCCTCCTAGCTCAAAACATTTTTGAATTATCTTTGTCACAGACAGACATAACATAACATAACGCGATCCTGTTATGTTATGTTATGTCTGTCTGTGACAAAGATAATTCAAAAACGTTTTGAGCTAGAAGGGAAAAAATTGTTATTGCAATTTCGGTATAAAGACAGCATAATAATTTTTTCCTTCTATCTCAAAGCGTTTTTGAGTTATCTTTGTCACAGACAGACAAAAAGACAGCCATTTTCCCCCAAAAAAAAGATATTTTGTTTTTCGAACTCAGAAGGGTTTTAAAAGTAGATATTCATCAAAACCTAGAGTACATATTTTTGAATAATTACTATACTCTCTCAAATATTAAGTATAAGTCAAAATAAAAATAAAAATTGCTATTAATGCTTACTATCTTTAAATTTATCATGTTTTTCTTTGTAAATTTTTCACTAGTTTGTTAGAATTTTCGAAAAGGCAAACATCAGTATATTTTAGCTTAGATCCAACGATACCCTATTTATAATCGAAACAAAACTGAGTATGAACGTCAGAAATCACGAGTATTTCCTTCGAATGATCTTTTTTTTTCGCACATCGAAATGCCTAAAGTAGGAATGAAAACAATCCAGATGGAATATTTACATCCAGCTGTCTACACGACACGAGGACTCGAAGTAGGTTGTATCAGTCCGCAAGCACGCATTTAATCAGCTGTCAAATCTGAAACCCTGCTCGCCGAGCTGTTAAACGCAACACGCGCTGAAAAGATGCACTTATCACCTACACTGATTACATTTGCCCGTGATTCGAGGTGGGATATTTTTGCAAAGGGTCGATTCGATGGTGGGATTTTGCCATGAGCTTAGGCTACAGCCTGAGGGAAACCTTTAGGAATGGACACCTGTTCAGTTCGCAATGTTGTATTATTTCGAATATTTCCTGTAGGTTAAGGCAAGAAAATTTTATTTCTCATCACAAATATTAAATTGATTTATGCATTTAATTGTGAATATATTAATAATCATGTTAATGAACTACTAGTGTTCAAAATATAAAATCAGAAAAAAGATTGGTTTTTTTTTTTCAATTTAAATATTATTTTATAAATAATTATCCAGCTTTGACAACTAGTTGATTGACCGGGGATACTGGTGGCATTTAATTGCTTTAAATATGTTCAATTTATACATAATTTTATGTTCATAATGCAGGTGTCAAAAATGTTGTTTTTTACCTCCTGAATATTCCATTTCTAAGCCTTGATAGTATTTAAAAATCAAATTACTCAAAAAGACGATTAGCACAGTTTTATACAGCAGAAAGAGCTCTGTCAAAGGAATGCTATACACTTTGTCAAACAGCAAAAAATCGTTGGAAACCAACGCAAATATAAAAATGCTACGAACTTATTCCCCAACCCAATATATTGTGAACGTAAGCGTTCCTAATAGATTCATATTCTATAACTTCATTCAGGTATTAAAATCATAAGCCGATTTTTGTTTAGTTGTATTAACTTTCCGTTTTAAAACAACACTATGGCTATTTTGGGACTGACCTCGTCATTTTGAAGAGTTTTCAGATGACGATGACGACACCTGGGCTGGTTCCCACTTTTCTCCACACCAACATGAGGACGAATGCTTCGGAGGGATTTAATGTGCCCCAGACCCACTTACATGACGGTTTTTTGGTGGAATCAGGTCACAAACCTGAAATTATCCGGTTCCGAAGCCGAAACCTTATCACCAAGCCACTACGGTAACCCGATTCTACTGAAGGACTGTCATGTAAGTGCTCTGGTGCACGTTAAATACGCCAGGGACCTCCTCTCGCTTTTGTGGAGAGTGGACGCCAGTTCAGGTGTCATCCTCGTCATCTGACCGCGATTCAAAATTACGAGGTCTGTTCCAAAATAACCATAGTGATGCTTTAAAAACTGGACGTTAGTATAACTTAACTAAACTATTAAAATCATAATAATTAAATTAATATTAGGTTGGTGCGTATGAAATGTCGGATTCTCTTTACATGCGGAC
>JAPMOQ010039601.1:2854091-2873961 GCA_026543055.1 Argiope trifasciata
ATACAGATGGCAGTAGTATCGCAGCGAAAAAGTATAAATCCGCAGTTCGTTTTCCAGAGCTTTCATTTGTGTTCAAGTTATTCATGTGAACAGGTTTTTCGTGATTTATGGCGGCACGACGAGAATTAACAGACTTTGAACGTGGAATGATAGTTGGAGCTAGACGTATGGGTCATTCCATTGCGGATATCGTTAGTGAATTCAATATTCTGAGATCCACAGTATCAAGAGTGTGCCGAGAGTATGAAATTTCAGCATCCCATCCCATCATGGACAGCGCATTGGGCGACCACCTGCACTTAACGACCGAGACCGCCGACGTCTGTGTAGAATGGTCAGTGTTAATAGACACGCAACACTTCGTTAAATAACTGCAGGAATCAATGTGGGACGTACGAGGGACGTGTCCGATAGGACTGTGCGGTGAAATTTGTCTTCCTTGGGCTATGACAGCAGAAGACCGACTCGAGTGCCTTTACTGACAGCACGGCATCGCCTGCAGCGACTCTCCTGGGCTCGTGAGCATATCGACTGGTCCCTAGACCAGTGGAAAACCGTGGCGTGGTCAGATGAGTCACGATTTCAGTTGTTACGAGCTGATGGTAGAGTTCGAGTGTGGCGCAGACCCCACGAAGCCATGGACCCAAACTGTCAGCAAGGCACTGTTCAAGCTGGTGGTGGCTGCATAATGGTGTGGGCTGTTTTTACATGGCATGGACTCGGTCCTCTGGTGCAACTGAACCGATCATTGACTGAAAGTGGTTATGTTCAGCTGCTTGCAAATCACTTGCAGCCATTCATGGACTTCATGTACCCACACAACGATGGGATTTTTATGGATGACAATGCGCCATGTCACCGGGCCAGAACTGTTCGCGATTGTTTTGAAGAACATTCCGGACAATTTCAGCGCATGATCTGGCCACCTAGATCGCCCGATATGAATCCCATCGGGCATTTATGGGACATCATCGAAAGGTCCGTTCTTGCCCAAACTCCTGCACCATCCACACTTTCACAATTATGGACGTCTATACAGACAACATGGCTCAATATTCCTGCAGAGGACTTCCAACGACTCGTGGACTCCATGACACGTCGAGTTGTTGCACTTCGCCGGGCAAAAGGAGGACCGACACGATATTAACAGTCATCCCATGACTTTTGTCACTTCAGTGTATATATATATAAGTCGTCTAAGGTAACGATCTGTAAGACTTTCAAAGGAAACAAGCAGACATTTGTGTTCTACTTAAGAGCGAAATTTTCAGCAACCAACGAGTAATTCTTTGCTAATAATTTTTCTCACGAAACAAGCTAATGTGTAAAAATATCAGATGGAAAAAATAGTAATTATAGATAAAATTCCAGCCATCTAAATTTCTTTCCACACGAGTTCCGTATTCTTCTTTTAACAAATATATTGTTTTTCCTTATTCATGTGTCATTTTGGTTCAACATTTCTCATCCACGAAAATTTATTGGAGTAAAATTTATCGCAGGCTTCAACTTCTGCAGAAAACTCGAAAAAAATACATCTTGATTATCTCTCCAATATGTGAAATAAATCTAGACTGACATAGTGCAAAACTAGGCATGACTCATTGTTCATTAAATAGATTTCTGACCAATCAGAGTTATAAAACAAACAAAAAATGCATTGCATCATAAATTCAAAGGGGTTTTTTTTCTAAAAAAAAATTATTATCTACTGGAAGAAGAAAGTATACCAAAATACTCAAAGAAATTATTTTACATTTTATCATCTTTTTCCTCAATTGGTGGCAATGTTGTTGAAAGCAAAAATTAGTCTCCAATACCACATCAGTCCACTATTTTTTTTAAAAATTGCACTTGTCATAGACAAGCCCGTCATAAAGTCAAGTTTATTACGGGAAGTCGGCGACTTTCAGCCATGAGAGAGTCGCTTGCTTTTAGTAACGCCAACTAGAGCCAAGAGTACGTATTAGCTACTCACGCATCACACTCGCTGGCACAACCTTGACAGATTTACCTGACAACCCCTACAGGGAGCACATTCACACTTCTCACAGATAAAACTAATGAAGAATAACCCTGATCGGACCGGGATTCGAACCCTGGACGCCTAGATCACAGAGAGGACGAGCTCACTTATGCCGGAACGCCGGCACCAGTTTTTAAAAAATAATATTGAGTAAAAATACCACCACCACTTGAAATCCCAAGTTGTTTCTTTTTTTAACATTTATTGTGCTAACAGTTCTCTAACCACTGATGGATCTCTAACCATAAGCAGATTTTAAAGTTGTTTAAACTACAAAACAAATTTAAAATAACATGGGGGGTTTTTTTCAATTCAGGGACGAAATGGCAAAGGTGCTATTTACGTGTGGGCAGCTGGCAACGGCGGTCGTCTGCAGGATAACTGTAACCTGGACGGCTATGCTTCCAGTCCATACACATTGACCATTGGCGCCGTCACAGCAGATGGTCGTAGCACCTATTACTCAGAGCCTTGCGCAGCTGTCATTGCGTCTGCTTACGTTGGGGGATCCCATGTACCTCCAACGAAAGACAACATCATGAATGAAAGGCGGAAAATTAAAGTGGTGAGCATTGAAAATTTTGCATTAATTAGTATACATTTTTATAAACACTATTAAAAAAACAGAAGGAAGAATTTAAAAAAATGGAAATATTTTTCGATAAATTTAGATTAGAAAACAATGTAAATTTTTTTTTCATATTCTCTAAGACTTCTTTCTATTGAAATAATTACTTTGTCTAGGTGATGGTGGTCTGGGGGGTAAGGTCTCGATTTCGAGGCCCATAGGTTCCAATTTCCCCGAAAAATAGCTTTGTTAATGGGTTTGGTGCATGTTAAATCTTTCGGGACTAATTTTTCACCCACTTATGCAGTACAGAAGTTTCGTAAGAAAGCTGCCGGATCAGGTGTAGTCCTCATCATTTAATCGCAGTTCAAAATTAAGAGGTCTGACATAAAATAGCCCTACTGTTTCAAAAACGATTCGTTTATAAAACTAAATTAAACTGGATAGTTAGTTAGTTATGAAATTTCTTTAAACAATGGATTTAAAATAAAATTTAAGGCACTGTTTCGAAGGCAATGTACAATGTACGGTCAGTGATAAAGGAGTGTCAGGATATATAGTATGTCCTTAAAAAAAACTCGTAGCATGAGGAAACCTTCATCAGCATGCAATAAAAATTACTAGGCTGTAACTACCACCTCTTTTGCAAAGTAGAATTTTTAAAAAATACTGTGAGGTCGTCACATTTTTTTATGATAAAGAAAATTGAGAAGATTAATTTTGCATTTATTTTGCTAATACTTGGCAACATCTGTGGTGAGACTTAAATCGGCTGTACAAGATGAAAAATTTTGTAGAGTTTTGATCACCAAGCTTCTAATATCAAGCTCGAACATTCACATTAGAGGATGTTCTGACAGATATTCGGTCTTTTACATCCATCACAAGGAAAGTTTCGAACATCTGCAGAAAGCATTCGTTTATATGGACATATGGCTACAAGGCTCACTTTTTCTGTCCCCTCCTCTCTTTTACTTTAGATAAACAGATGTGAACAAGACGATAGCCCCATTTCGATAATAACAATACCAAATCCTCCCCTCTATCAATGAACCTGATTAAGCCCTCCAATATTGGATGAAGTTTAATTGGATCACACATCCACCACATAGTGAGCAGAAGTACTTGTTTCTGCACTGATGAGCTGCACGCATGGCGCTCAACTTAAGTATTGGATCAAACATTTGGGTGGAAATTTGGAGTATTGTGAAATGTCGACATAGAGGATGAAACTGTATAGGATAAATTGTTTGAGTCTCAACAGAATTTGAGTTGTTGCAACATTTCTAACATGCTCTGAAAGAATCGAAATTGATGATTCCCAAAGCATTGACAAATACTAAAACTTGGGAAGAGCCTCAGTCCTAAATAGTTTTTATCGCACTTTGTAAAGATACTTACCTTTTGCAGAAATGAGCCGCTGGGGAGGGGGGGGGGTTATTGTGAGAAGTCTGGGGAATAGGTAATGGAGAATTTTGGATAAGAAATTCGATCCTATCAAACATTTTGAATGCAAGTGGATTTTTTGTTCGTCATACTTGTTGGGGTTAAATGCCTGCCTCTACTGACATGGCTTGGAAATTTAAAGATATTCTACTCAACTATAATTCTCAACATTTACCCAGGACTCAAATCTATAAGGCCTATATGGCCATAAAATTTTGAGTTCATCCAAAAAAAATTTATATTCTAATCGAACTTTTCAAGAACATAATAGTTTGTTAACGAGAGTTACAAAACTTAATAATGATACTCTTAAGAATCTAAATTTGATTCCCAGATAAGATTTATATATTATGTATGAAAAAAAGTCCTCTGTCAGGTTTTGTTTAACAAACAGCCACATATTTTCTGACAAAAATATTTACTATCTATGTTTTCTTCACGCAATTCTCCTTTAAGATTCAAAAACAATATCCAACCATTCATGAAATATCCAAATATAAAACTGAATCAGTCAGGAAAATAATAGCAAAAATCCAAATTCCATTTTTTTTCTCCGGCACTCCTCCCCTCTCCTTTTTTTAATCAGTTTTATTATTGTAAACCAAAACATTTAGCATAAAAATAGTACTATATTAGTGTACCATAATTACAGTATGGTTACAGGTATTGTTACAACCATGATTACAATTGGTTACATGTATGTTTTACATCATAATGCGAATACAAGAACATTACCTCTGTATTTTTCATTATCACGAATTGAAAGTTTTGAAATTTACTCCTTGTTGATTCAACAAATCTTGGCATTTTTTAAAGTATCTAAACTGTCTCTTTCTATCAAGATAAGCTTTAAAATAATAAAAAATAATTTCGCCCCATTTTTAACTAATCATGGTATTAATTATTTTGCTTCTTTAACTAATTTTGGTACTTTTACAAAGATCTAAACAATCCTCAATATATTTTTAAAAAATCTTAACTCTCTCCCATCTTTATGGAAAGATTATATTTTCCCAATAGGTGTTCTTAATAAATTACACTTTTTTGCATCTTCTATTTATAAATATCTAAACTTTTAGCCTTCAGTTCATCTTCAGTTATCTATTTTTATTCACCACTAAGTATTTGCTATTCAATAACTCTAAAGAAGCGATAATGACCGAATCCCAAGATGGAAACCATTTCAGCAGCGGAGCTCTAAAGCTAAACACAATAGAGAAATCCTCTAAAAACCACTTCCCCTCCTCCAATTTCCTTGTTACTTTCTTCCTCATTATTTGAATATCCGCGCACAGACCACCCACTGCCTGCACTCTCGCGTCTGCAAAATGCGCGCCCAATTAATTAAAACTTCACGACTTCCTCTCACTTGAGAAATTTTTCTTTTCACAGGTCGTTCCGGAAGGAAGAGGGAAGTGCCGGGAGACCTTCCAGGGTACTTCCGCGGCTGCGCCCATGGCCGCCGGAGTGATTGCCCTGTTACTACAAGCCAAGTGAGTCAATGGACAAGCCGTAATGTCTTGATGTTTTATTTTAAATTGATAAGAATTTTAAATCAGGCACTAAAACATTTAGGGAAACAATATATTTTCTACTCATTGAAATATATTGCTTGATAATAATTTGTTTAAAGAAAAACAAGAAATGAGGGGAAGAAAAACACTTTAAATTGAAACAAAGAATAATTGATATCACTTTTCCTTAATTAAAGTAACTAGGATTTTTTTCTTCCTTATATATATAATATATTGACAAAAAGAATTTATATTCAAGATTTTGATGAACCTAAACTCCTACTTTTTAGATCTCCCTAAGTACAGAAAAACACATGCGACATTTTTAGAAAATGTCTGTCTCTCTATCTGCCTGTATGCTTTGGGCTAGACGGGTGAATTCTTTATTGCACCGATTATTACGATATTTACACCAAATTCTTTATTACGATATTAACACCAAATTCTTTATTACGACGTTAACACCAAATTCTTTACTACGATACTAACACCAAATTCCAAATTCCAACAATAAACACCAAATTTGCAGATTTTTGTCGAATTTTGAGTAAAATTTCTTCAGAGAAAAACCGGCTGTCTGGCTGTTTGAATATACCATAACACAATAGTTACAGTGCTATATAGATAAAATTTAGAACTCAGATATATAATCTATATTGCAGATACCTGCCAAATTTTGTGCCAAATCCAACTACGGGTTGACTATCTGTAGGTCTGTATTTTCAGAAGCATGAAAATGGAATAATTCTAAAACGCTACGACTTAAATATATCAAATTTGAGATCTTATTATGTTACAAGGGCAGTTTTGTGTTAAATTTTGATTCAATCGATTGAGAAAAATAAGTTTAAAACAAAAATTCTATTTTTATATACTACTAGCCGCCTTTGGCGACCAGCTGGTTCGCCATGAGTAATGCGTTCTAAAATTTTCAATTAAGTCACATATTCATTAGCCTTGAAGTAATTCCGGGCAGTGATTGGCCTGAAATTAAAAATGTTTTTTTTTTCGTGATGCTGTCAAAATATTAAATATGCCAAAATATGTTTTTTTAAAGAAAGCGAAAAAGGAAAAAAAATATTGAATAAATGATTTAAATGTTGCAAACGATAATAGAAACCTTTGACTTGCATTTATTTTTTTAGAAAATATCACATTTTATGTTTTTTTTTATTTTATACAGTCACGTGCTCACAAAAAACATGGTCAAAATCTTTCTTTAAAAATTCGTTAAAAATAGAGGCTTAAGTTATACATTAAAACACTTATACCATTAGAAAGCTAATTTTTTAATCTTTAAATCGATGTAAAAACCATGTTTGTGCGATAATATTTTCGGAAGTTATAGAGGAAAAACTTCGAAATTTTGCTTAAATTTTATTTAATTCAAATTCTAATTAAAAATTCGAAAAAAGGGCTCCTAGGTGCACATTCCCAACCTCCAAGGTATACATGTACTAAATTTGGTAACTGTAGGTCTAACGGTCTGGCCTGTAGAGCTCACAGGCCCTTTGCACCTACACACACATTGAGCTTTATTATAAGTATAGATATAGATTAACTGCATGTCACGGATTATGTGCCAAATAACTCTCCAAGGATAAATTTGGTATAAATGATAAATTCGTGTAAATGGTTATTTTATTTTCTTGCACGATAATACCATGTAAGGCGTTCTCTGGCATAACAAGTTCATTAAAGAGTAAGTGAGTAAGTTTTTGAGAGACCACTCCCACTAGACTTGCCTGTTAAATCAAACACAACGCAGGTCAAATATACGAAATCTGAATTTGCTGAATATATGAAGATCTCAAGAAAACCTATATTTGGCATTAATTTTTCTGACACTTGTTGTTATCATTTTTCTTTGTGAAATATTTTTATACTCAATGATTAATTTTGGAATTCATTCATAGTGAAGTCAGTAATCATTGACCTAATAGAAGATTGATATTCTTTCATGAGCAAATTAATTTCTCAAATCAGTATGCATTTCCAGACCTAGAAACAATCTCATAAGCTAATTTTCAAATGTTTCTAAATCCTGTTAGCAAATGATTCCAATTTCACTAAATTTTGACATTTTGTCTGAACTGAAATTGATCATGACTCCTATATTTTGAATGTGGTAAGTACTTATTCTATATCCGTAGAAAAAATCAAAATAATAAAAAGAAACTCTAAAAAGTGAAAATGATTTTCATTTTTTAAAAAAATGAAAAAGACTCAAATATTTAAAATCTTCGAAATGTATTTTAAATTTAATTTAAGATCTCGATTTTTTTTCCGTATTTTTGATGCCATGCATTTTCTTGATTTATCCTCATCAAAATAGATAGTAAATTTCAAAACTTTTGAAAATTACTTATGCGAATTTTTAATTAATTTTTTTATTTATATTCACGTTTGCTGAAAAGCAGACATACCTGTTGCGTCCCTTTTTTGTTGAATTTAATATGATCATTAATGCAAAAATTACTGAAATTTAAAAAAAGTTTAAAATTTTTCAATAATTTGCTGTAATTCAACGTATTATCCATCTAAAGATATTTTGTTTTTTATTTTAGTAGCATTTAATATGTACAAAGTTTCTCAAAAACTTTAGCCGAAGCTTTCATTCCTTAAATATTGATCAGAGACATATACTATAAATTACAAAGTTGGGTAAAAAAAAGGTGCAAACTTTCATGAAATTGATTAAAATTTTCAGAGGATTAAACTTTAAAAAAATTCAAAAGTTAAATTTTTATGCTGAACCCGTAAAAAAAATTCCCTGTGAGTAAAATATGAACCATCTTTTAATAAGATCATGTGGAAGATTTTAGAATTTTATCATGAAAACTCTCAAAGGTTAAAACGAAGTTGGTGAAAGATTAATCACAAATTAAAATGCAAATGTTTACGGCTTCAGTGTGTCTATTTCATAATAAAGAAATAAAATATGCTTCATATCTTTAGTTTCAAAAACAAATTTTAAAAACTATGCTTTCTGAAAAATATTGCAAAATATTATATCATGAATTACAGAATATAACTTAAAAATAGCAGAGTCAATGAACTTGTAAAAATAATCATGTAATCTTTCTTTTTTTATTATTTCTACAAATTTTTAATACTTTTGAACCAATAAATAGCGAAATTATTATTTATTTATTCAATAGTTACTTTATTTGTTAATTTGCATACGACCCTTAAAACACGAACATCCAACATGATTTTTCCTTTTGCAAACTATTTTCGCGGCATCGAAAAGTGGTTTAAGTCAACATTTATATAGTTTCATATCTTTGATACTTTTTGTGGTAAAATGCTAAAACTTTGTACATGAACTTATTACAGAAGGCCACACTTTTCTCATTGGGATTTTTTTTGTTTGTACGGTTAGAGTATAAAAATTTAAATTGTATATTTTTTAAGTTGAATCTTCTGAAACATTTTATCGAATTTATAACGTTCTGCACCTTTTTTTACGCAACTTTGCAATTGACAGTCTATGTCTATGATCAATATTTAATGAATAGAAGCCCTTTTCAAGGTTTTTGAGACCCCCTATATATATTGAATTGAAATTTTAGAAACAAGGTAAGAGAGGTTAATTAAACCTAACATTCTAACACTTTAAAATTATTTCTGCTGCTCTCTAGATGTTATTTAACTAATAAATCTTATGTAGTTGATTAAAATACAGCCATACTGTTCCAATATTATACTAATAATTATTTTTAATGCTGTTCCGAAATCAGAGAAGTCTCTTTGATATTTAAACACATTTACACTGGGCTGATTAGTGTATTTGCGATTTCACTTCCTCTTTTCCATTTTCAAGTAACAATAACTTATAGTACAGGTAGCTACAAATTATACAGGAAGTACCTTTTGTGCAGAAGCTACACAACAAATTTTGTCCTGAATATGTATTTTAATCTGAGTTCCGATTTCAGAGAGTGCAAGAATCATTCAACATAATAAGGAAATATAGGTTACTCTTCATGTGTGTAGCTAAAATTTATAATGAGTTTGTTAATTTTCCAACTATAGTTTTTCCTCCTTCAAATCGCTTGCTAATAAGTCCTAAAACATCAAAATATAATTTACTATTCGAAATCTTTTACACATGTCATTTAAATTTAACAAACGTTGTTTTGTGGAATTATTTGCAGAAATATAGGAATTTTTATTTCAATACTCATCTATAAGTTTAGATAATAATAGAAATAGCCTTATCAATAGATCATGATTGATAGTAGAATCCTTCTACAAGTAATAGATATGTTTCATTCAACAAATAAAATCTGTTTGTTGGTTTTTTCAGTCCAAATCTGAGTTGGCGAGATGTGCAACACATCATCGTAAGGAGCTCCCGAGTTCCTCCTACCGGGGAGTCTGGGTGGACCATGAACGGGGCAGGACACTTCTTCCACCTCAAGATCGGATTCGGAATCCTGGATTCTGCCAAGATGGTGGCAGAAGCTTTAACATGGCAGCATGTTAAGCCTCTACACGAGTGGAAGTCCCCACCGGTTACTCGAGCAAAGTAATGAAACATTTTTTTACACTGTTACACTGTATCAAATTAGGTTTGTGTATGTTAGAGTACATATTACGTTAAATCTGGAAAGTTATTAATGCGCTTATTACTAAGTAATTTACGAGAGGTGATCCAAAAAAAGAGTTTACAATGCAAATGAAAATTGGCTTATTAACAATAGACACGAGATACAAAGGGTAATTAAGAGATACGTGTGTTTAATTCTCTACATAATCACCAAACCTGCTGAGGCATTTATCACACCTTTGGATCAATTTGTTTAACCCATATTGGTAATAATCAGATCCTGGATATTGAGCCAGTTCTCGGCACCTTTTTTGAACATCGCCGTCTGATATGAGCCTTGTTTCGGATAAGTGTTTCTTCAATGCCTGGAAAAGGAAATAGTCACTGGGAACAAAATTAGAACTGTAGGGCGGAGGTGGCTCCAGACTTCCCACCTAAAAGTGTCCAGCAATCTCTTTTCCTGTTGTCGTGGCTGGTTCGAGAGTGCTTTGAATAAATAGGCAAATAGAAAACTTAACAACAAATTTATTGCAGATTCGTTCGAGTTACTCAGCTCAATTACCCCTTCTTCAAGAGCAAACATTCGAATGACATCACTCTTTTAATTACACTCGCGCTAGTTGTCTAGCTTTATTTCCTGAAGGTGGGTTCACACGAGGCTTTTTATTGTCCGCAAACATTGTCTCTCTGCTGTTGTCCCGGCATTGTCCCCGTGTGAACACTTGAGACAACGCGGACAACGTTTGTCCCGACGGGACAATCATTTGCCGTTGTCCCGTTGTGGTCACGTGATTTTCCGGAAGTAGGCGTGATCTCCTATTGCGGACAATAATAAGCCTCGTCTGAACCCACCTTAACGCTTCAAAATCCAATCACTACACCCGTTTTAAAAGAACGAAACCGTTTCGCCACCTGTTGTCATTGCTTCTCCCCCGTACACTTCAACGATTTGTCAAGGAATGTAAGGATGCATTCTCGGCCCATGGAAATCGCATCACGACTGGCATTTCTGTTAGAAAACCACTTCTCTAGCCTTCTTTCCATTACTACTTTTTTCAGGTCTCGGTACTTAAACTATCTGCTCGAACGGCTGGCCTAAACCAGTTAGCGCCATGTGTCTCCACTCTGGGTAACAATATTCCCTTCCGCAATTTCTGCTTTACAAATACAGCTACTTGCAAACTTTTTTTTTGGATCATCTCTCTTACATATTGACTTGTTTGCACCTTGAAAGTGCGGATTCATTTATGAAATAAGATTTGTCAGTATATACCATAGGTAATTACCCATTACAATATTCTGCAACTTTAAATTGCAAAGAATTCCTTTCTCCAATTTCTTTTCTTCGCTCTTTCTCTTTCCCTCCTGTAGAAGGAACAAGTTATCTAATGTCTAATTACACTTTATAAAAATATTAATAAAGCAGAAAAAAATATTCCTTTTTCGATGTATATTTATGCATAGATAAGAAAAAAATTTTGAGTCAGAAGAAAGGAATTGTTGAATAGTCGTGTAGTATGTTTTTAGAATGCCTGACAATTAGTAATTCTATATATTATTTCGTTGTTCTTCTTAATTTTTTAAAATTTAATAATAATTTTAATTTTACTTTAATTTATTTTTAGAAATTTAACAATCTTAATTTAATTCAATTCAATTTTTTATTTAGTATTTCTTTTAATTTAATAATTTATTAAATTCATTAAATTAAATTTACTTTTAATTTTTGATTGATTGAATTGAAGTCATTTTTTTATAATTTTAATTTAATTTGCTAATTTAGTTATTTTGATTAGATTATTTTAATCTTTAATATTTCATAATTTATTGATTTAGAGTACAAACGTTTTGCTTTTGTTCAAACAAAGATTCTATTTTCATTTTAAAAGTACCTAGTAAACAATGTATGAATATGTTATCGAGGTAATCTGCAAATAAACTAGATAATTTAAGACTTGAAATAGTTTTTCGCGTTTTAACGAATGAGAAATATTAATCTGCTGATTGCAAAGAAGATTGAACATCACTTCATTTCTTCCCATAAGCTTAAATAAATATAAAACCAAAGCCACAACACAAAAGGTTCTTACTAAAAATATTATTAAATAGTTATGTTGAAATAAAGGGCTTTATTAATATTTTATTTGTACGGACAAATTTTACATTTATCTTTCGATATGAAGTAAATTCGTGTATATTTGTCTGGATAAATGCTTCATAATACTATACAGAAGTGAATTATATCCTCTAATTAAAACGGATTTTTTTCGTGGGAATACTTTAGAAATATTACTTAAAGTGCATAAAGATAATAAAAAGATTTGAAATATTATTCTAATTTTGAAATTGTAAATTTCTTGCTACATTTAATTATTTTTATTTTCTTTTTACAGTGGTTTTCTTTAGAAAATTAATCAATTTTTATTCTCAAACTGATTACTCGAAGATATGATTTCAGTTTGTCCCAGATAACTGAATTCTCAATAAGGAAAGCTGGGAAAACATTACGAAAAAGAAAGTAGAAAATTCCAGTCTCTAATCAGCAGCTTGATAATATTCTAGGCTCAATTAATCTGTTTCACCTTCGTTTGAGTAGATTGAATCAGCTGTTACATTCTGTGCATATCAATTTTTATAACATGCGATTTACGGATGAAATTTCTGTCTAAAAATATTATCATATTATCAGCTTTGAAATTGGTATCCTAAGAAAAGATTTTTCATTATCATAAAAATAACACTGGTGAAATTAACTTCAAAATATACACGAATAAAATACTAAGAAAAAAAAATATATGTATTAAATTCAAGTTGTTCTTTTTGTAAAAAGATTTATTTTATAAACGCTTAAATTCAATTATAAAAAAAATCAAACATTGGATCCTCATCTATGAAGAGGCATAAAGCTATTATCACACATTAATTTCTCTTACGTGAAATTATATAAAACACAGGGGTGTTTTTTATTGAGCTGTAAATTTCATCTATCTCTTCTTTATCAAAAACAAACTGCTCATTCACTAAGATTAAAAAATCAAAATTTGAGAAAAAAATAACTTTCTCTACCTGATTGGATATTAGTTTTTTTTTTCTAGCTTCATTCTATCACATAGAGACAGTATGGTTCCAGGGACACTTAAATTGAAATATAGAAAAATCAAACATTGAATATTCAGTTGTGATGAAGCATAAAGCTATTATTACACATTAATTTCTCTTCGCCTTATTTACATGAAATTATATAAAACACATGGTTTTTTTTTATTTTGTAAGTTCCACCTTCCTCTTCTCTATCAAAAACAAAGTGCTCGTTCCCTAAGATTTGAAAAAAAAAAACTTTCTCTACCTTATTATATATTTATATTGGATATTACTATTTCTTTTCCTAGCTTCATTCTGCCACATAGAGACACTATGGTTCCTTTACTTGTGGATAAATCTACAATGCAAGTGAACCACCTAGAGTCAGTTACGGCTACAGTGAGCATAATCCATCCTCGCTGCGGAAATCTGGAACTGTTCCTACAGTCACCCTCAGGGACTGTCTCCCAAATTTTGACCCGAAGGCCTCGGGATAATCGAACCTCAAGAATTCTTCTCTGGGAATTCGTGTCCCTGCACTTTTGGGACGAGGATCCTGCAGGATTGTGGATCCTGAAGATTTCCAATCGAGCGGGGTTGCACCATGGGGTGATGGACTATTTCTCATTAATACTGAGCGGTACGATTAGATGATGATGGCCATAAAGCCATAAAGCATCAATTGCCAATTAAAACATTTATTTATGGACGAACAAATTTTTTATTTCGTTTCTAAAATAATGCTAATGTGTATAGAGGTTGATATAATGAATAATTTATGAATAGAGGTTGATATAATGAATAATTTATGTATAGAGGTTGATATACATTGAGTTCGGCTTTGTAAGAGACGTATTCAATATAAGATGTGTTGGGCATCTATTATAAGATGTGTTGATGCTCGCTTTCATATCAATAATTACAGTCGAACCTCTCTAAGCGAACACCTGTAATAACGAGTAAACAAAATGTAAAAAGTGACTTGCTAAGTAAGCGATGTTTCACAGAATGAGCGATGAGGAAATACAGTGACATCACAAGCTACATTGGTCTGGTGAATTTGAGAGGTTAACTGAAGAGAGTCATAATATCTACATGAAAGATCATTTGGTCAAATAGCGTTGTCGAACTCGACACCGAGGCTGTTTTTGAATAAGTTTCCAAGGATCTTTAATCTATAAATCTATTGAATGAATGTCTGTAGAACTTTAGATTTTGTCCTTGACCAAAATTATGACTAGTGGGGGGAGGGTGATTAAAAAACAATCCGTATAAAGATTAACTGTAATTTGATCTGCAATTTTCGTTTGCATCTGTAAATTCTATAATCAAAAAAAGCAAAATATTAACAAAGTGAAATATAATGTGTTATCTTGAATAATTTGAAGATCTATGCCAAATTTAATCGGTAGAAAAAAATGACCATTTGTAAGCAGATGGGTTTATATACTAAAAAAAATCTGTCAAGCGCAGAAAATAATAAAAGTTAGGGTACTCGTGGTGTTCACGGCCTAGCTCGAAGTCTACAATTTTTTATGGAGGGGGGAGGAGGTAAGATAGCACCTTTATATTAAAATATGGGTCATAGTTTCAGAAAGATACATTATTTAACCTCCCTTTTCTTTATGTTCAAAATTTCAGATGCAGTTACTTGTGATGAAGTTGTTCAAACTCTACTTGACTTCGTTATGATTGCTCTCTTAAATCGACAACAACAACATAAAAATGTAGCACCTCTTTAACTTTTTTTATTAACTCGTCGTCATAAAATTGGTATCTATGGAAATGATTCGAGAGAGCGGGCTTATTCCAGTCAGCAAACTGATTAACCGAGTTAATTAACTACTACAGGGTGTCTATAAAAGAACTCCGGGGTTTTGAGGCAAAATATTTTAATGAAATAAAAAACATACATACATGTTTTATACATGACTGAAAAGCTTACATTTTCAAGTTTTTTTTAACACTTAGTAAAGTTCTATATAAGCCCCGTTAGTGGCACGGCAGACGTCTAAATGGTATTCTACCTCTTCCCATGTCCTGGCGAGCATGTCTGGGGGGACGGTTGCCACACAATTGACTATTCGTTCCCTGAGATGTTGAACATCACGAATTTTCTCTGCATACACAAGATCAATTTTATCTAGCATTGAAACAGCAAAGTCGTATCTCTTAACCTTGTCTGCTGGTTTGATGTGGTGTACAAGTTGAATCTTGTAAGCAGTTAAACGTAGTCTTTTATGAAGTACCTTACCGACAGTTGATCTTGGTAACCCAACTCCAGGCTGCGTCTTGTCAACGATTTCTTAGGGCTTCGAAGGCATGAAGCTAGGATTCTGTCCACTTTCTCTTGAGACACACTCGGCCTACCCGGCGACTTTTGCTTCAAAATACTTCCTGTTTCCTTAAATGCACTGAACCATTGATGAATGGTTTTGTCAGAAGGCGGGTTAACACCATAGTTACGTCGAAAGTTTCTTTGTACCGTAACTACAGACTTCGTTTCTATGAGCCAAATAACACATTGAGCCTTTTGTTGCGGAGTCACCATCATTTCAAGGTCAACACCCTGCAGCGCCGCCAACAGTTGATGCAAACATTCCCAATTCGTATGACTAAAACTTTTTGAGCTACTCTTTTCAGAGAAATCGACAAAATTTTGCTATCTTTTATAGTTAGTGAGATATGAATTTTTAAAACCCCGGAGTTCTTTTATAGACACCCTGTATTTCGAAATTTTTCCATTATGGATAGCATTTTCTTTTAACAAAATCTATTTGTCATCATGAAATTAATCCCTCTATAAAATTTTGATGGAATTCTGATGATAATTTCGAAAGTTATAAAGTTTTTGTGAAATGACGCTTCCACTGTTCAATGAATCCTACCAACTTTCAGTTGTATCTCGGAAATGGTTCAATATTTCTCAAGAAGAAATCACTTTCTGAAAGAAAATTATAACATGTGATTAAATTTTGAAATAAATGCATAAATAACACGCATTTAATAGCTTTCATTATTTTTATAAGCAAAAAAGTAAATTCTAACGTAATAAAAATTTTACATGAGATCAAAAATCAGCTAGAATGTCAGAATCCAAAAAATTGTGTATGTATCCCAAAATAATATTAAGTCCAAAACAAATACATAAAAAGACCTTCTGTATCAAATTATTGGAAAATCTCGATTTCTGTAATAAACGTTTTTGAGATAGGTTAACTAACTCGGTTAATCAATGTCTATAAAAACTAATATCATTTCCATAGACTCCAATTGTGTGATGCTATAACAAATAACAAAGTTACAGAGGTAGGCCATTACTTTTGTTGACAACAGTACTATTCTTATTTTCTAGTTGTGATAACATTCTTAACAATTTTCTAATTTGATAAAAAAGGAATGATTATTCAAGCATGAACTGAGTGAAGATAATGATGTTTAAATAGTTCGTCATGTTAGATTAAGGTCAAGTGTAATTAATCTGTCTTTAATGTACAGCATTTACTTTTCTGTTTACTTATCCAGAACTTAATGTTTCATACTCTCATGAAACATGTCGTCACAATTATGCTATCTTAAGAAACGTCAATAAATACATTGTGAAAACCCATGTTAAGAATTTCAAATAGTTATCATTAAACATGGATAATGCTATCGAACAGGAATTACTATTAAAATAATTCAGAAAACATGAATGTTACGTCTTCTCATTTTTGCTTTCTCGTATATGAAATATGAGAACAAAAAAAATGACATCGGTGAAAAAAAATAATCCTCGAGTTCGAAAACACATTTTTGTGAAGATATGTCCAAGACTACTTAAGCTTAGAGGAAAATTAAGTATATGGTATTTGCACCCTCTTTGTATATATCAGCCAAAGTTTGTAAGAAATATATTTTGTGTGAGACTGTTTCTTCGGCTGTCCAAATGTAAAATGAAGAGAGCTAGATTAACAAAATTTGATGCACAAATTTAGCATCCGAAATGCAGATATCAATCGAATTTTGAACAAAATCCAGATTTTTGTCAATTTGCATTTTTACAAGCATGTATACGCAATAACTCAAAAATACTGTAGTTTAAATATATGAAATTTGTTATGGGATTTAGTGGCTACATTTGTAATTTGGCATCGGATTATAATTTCAATCATTACGAAAAAAAGACGTCCAAAATGTATATTCGATGTTTTGGTTACTATACATTAAGCGCAATCCAAAACTTTCACATTAATGGATTCTTTCGTAACTATTGCTCGCCAATAGATACAGTTAAACCTTAACGCTCCGAAAAGTAATTCGATGCATAAATATTTGCGGAATTAGAAGAATTAAGAACTTCGAAAAATTTATATATATGAATTTTTTTCGGCTGAATTTTCCCGGAAAATTAATCTACCTATTTTTACCAGTCAAAATTTAAATAATTAAATAAAACGACAAAATGATACACTGAATTAAATGGTGCTTGAGAAGTGACATCGGAGCGCTAAATATTAATTGTACTCAAATACATTTATTTGAGAGTATACGGGAATATTTCGACGAGACCACTGCCGTTAATTTAAATTCTTCTTCAAAAGGGTCCCTTAGTGTAGTCATATGAAGGATATAGTAGATGGCTTAGATTCCGGAATACCGTGCAAACAATACTTTGGTATACTTGTATTACTTTTAAAGCGAATTCTTAGAGACAATGAAAGTTGAAAATCATGGTTAGAAAGCTTCATTTATATACTTTTTGAGCCTCTGATGACAGATGATGGAAGGAAATGAAACCTACTGTCTCTGGGTCGCCAAAATTAATATAAGTATTCGCGGGAAAGAAAAAAAAAACAGGATCAATTACTTAACAAAGGAAAATTGATTCGAAAATTGAAAGGTAAATTTGATTAAACACAAAAAAATGTATTGGTAAAAATTATAAATTTCAATTTTTATGTACACGTCTTACACACTTATATTCCTTAAAATGCGCAAAATGTAATGCGCTAAACTGAATAAACTATGCAATATAAATATAAACTATGCAATAAAAGCAAAATGCAAAAGAATGAAAATATATAGCCGAAATAAGACAAAAGAAAAACATGTCAGAGTGAAAATTATAACTATCAGACAAAAGCATGATAATAATGCAGAAGAATACACGGAAATATCGTGAAATATATTTCCTCAGATAATAGATAAAAGAATGCCAAAATCAATATCATTCTATTTGTATTAACGTAGACTTTTCCTATCAGGCAGTTGCTGTATCTCTTCTGGAACAAAAGTTCTATATACCTCCGTAATTATATAACCCTTTGCACTCGGAAAAGTTGATGAATAGTTATTCACCTAATACAAGGGCTTGTTTATTGTCCTATATATATATATATATAAATAAAAATTTAGATTTATTTCAAAAATAGGTTTTATTTCTTTTACTTTTCATTTTTCTGAACTTTTTGTATAATTCCGAATTAAATTTTAATTTCGATTAAGACCTAATTAGTTTCGAATTAATTTTTGTTGACTCAGGAAATGGGTTTTAATTATTTAATGCTTTTATGGTTATATAAATATATATATAGCTGCTTTAAGTTGAATTTCTCTAAAAATTACATCATTTTACCATTCTGTAAGAGTTTATAACAATACAAATTGAAAAATAAATAAACAAAAGTCAAAGTGATGTACCATCTAGAATCTTGAACGGTGAGTGACACACGCCATCCAAGTGCTAAGAGTTAATGCATTTCTATTATATTTCTTTTATCATTTGAATTACTATAATGGGCAAACCGTCTCATGAAAAATATTGAATTTTGAGAAATTGCATTTTAAAAATACCAAAACTGAATAATCAATGAAATTGATTTGCTGAGTTTTTAGAAATCTTTTTTGTTTCAGTTTTAATAAATTGTTAAGTTTAACAGAAATATCCCTGCTCTCATCCCCACATTTTATAATTTGATTTTTTTTAATCTTTTAGATTTCTTTTACTAAACGAACTTAAGAAAATTTTATATTAAATGGGCCGCGTCCTGGCATAAGGCTAACATATCTTCCTCTTGATCTGGGCGTCCTCGTTCGGGTATGCTTGTTCTTAATCTGTGTTCTATCTGTGAGGTGCGTGAATGTGCCTGTCTCCCCCTGTAAAAAGTGGGTTGTGCAAGCTAATGAGATGTATGAGTAGCTAAGACGTACTCTTGGCCCTAGAGGGCGCTACTGAAACAAGAGAAGCTCTTTCAGTTTAAAATCTCTGCCTTTGTGAGAGAGCTTGTCTATAACAAATGCCATAAGAAACTACAATAGCAGAATTAAATGGGAAATAGAATTATCAGTAGTGGACTGACAGTTATTCCAGTTTTCATTGGATGATATACATACTTTGTGGCCCAAGAGCACTTCGGAGGTCAGTCTTTTAATAAAACAGAGATTTTGGTTTCACATAATATATTTGTTTTTATTTATCTATCATGTCAAATTACCCTACATCTACGTGTCATCTAGGTAGAAGCCCAATTCATAAGTATTCTACTAATTAAGTGAATGTAATGAAACTCGGCATTCTGATAAATTATACCTGATAAAATGTTGAGTATGTCCTAATATTTTATCATTCATAAAGACTGCATTTTGCGCAAATTTATTTATTTGACAATTATAAAAAAAATTATCAGCTTGCTTACGGC